>NW_019775973.1:48902-68213 GCF_001039355.2 Lingula anatina
CAAACAATTCTGGATCCGCCCCTGAAAAGGATCACTTATTTGAGCCTGCAGATGAGAGCGCGTGAGCTGCGCATAGATCTATCTTCAAATTCCCCACAGGGTGCTGGGCCTTGGCGAAATCCATCTTTCTAAGGCCACAGGGAACGGGAGGATTTTGTGGAAAAATTATCTGTTCTACACTGGCGCTTAGGAAAGCTGTTCTTTGCGTGTCGGTGTCTCTTGTTATGTTTGGGTCCAGTTGGTCCAGTTGACGCACAGTCAGTAGCGCGAGCAGATCATTACAATCACAAACTTACAAGTACTGACGCAGAACTGAGGGTAATTCCTAAAGCCGCGTTTACTTGATGTGAATTATGGTTCCAGTCTTCGATCCTGGATCGAACGGGACGCAGGCTGTTTTCAGTGACTCGGTTGATCTGAAAATATTCTGCACGGTCATATAAAAGTAGGAGGGCTCTTAAGCTCAGACAAATGTGCAAGGTCGGTGCAAATCGCGCGCACGGACTCGTACTTTTGACTTGAAAGGAAATCAATTTTATGGCAATGAAATACATTATTTTGATAAATGACATATCATCGAATGATACACGTTTCATCGGTCGTCTCAAACTTTACAAGCCCCTGTAAATACAAATATTCCCGGTGATCGCCAAGGCGCTAAAAGAAAACATTCGGGGAACAGACAGAAAAGGGGACAAAAGCCAAAATCCATGTCTGGGTCCACCAGGTACCAGTCCTATATGTGGTGAGCGGCCAAACCCAAGAAAGACGCTTATATGTTGTGCGATGTTAAGGGATGGAGATAAAGTAAAGGCACTGTGAATGGCACTAATATTAGATTATTAATAGCTTAAGCGACTTATATGTGTGGCACGCCCACTGAAGCTGCTAAACGATAGTTTATTACCCCCTAACAGCTTCAGTAGTCGCCCCAGACATCAGGGCCGCTTAAGCTCAGTGCAATTAAGCGAGAAACTCCTCGGAGTTGGGTCGATCCTTCTAGATTGATCTAGGTATGGGAATGGGGTCTTACAGTAGAGGGGGACCAAACGCAAGACCGATGTACCAGTAGGTGCATGGAAGCGTGCTATCCGCGCTGGTGACCACTTCGAATGGGCAAAGCCGAAAGTCGAAGAAGATGAAGAAGACTGCTCCATAGCTGCTGACTTAAAAATGTCCAGTCCTCTCTCGTTCACATCTGTTCTGTATCATAACTCATTTAAATTTTAAATAACTGTTTAAACCCTGTTTTCTTTTTTCTATCAGTAAAATTTATGCGTAATTATACCGTACTGTACATGTTACAAAGGATCGCTTGAATCTACTAGGTACAACTGAATATATTTGAACCGTTTTAATTCATGTACTAAACATAAGAAAGTCATTTAAACCCTAACGGATTCAATACATTTTTTGCGTTCACTGTACAGAATGGACGCGCAACTACATGTATAAAACATACACACAAATATGACAAGAAATACCTGGGAAAGCCGGTGTGACGTGACAGAGCACACCCCCCCCCCCCTTCCCATGATAGAGAGTCCGGTTCCATTAATTTGCACATTTTTATTCCATACATGCAGGGACGATTCAAAGATATTTTCTGACAGTCTTCCAAATTATCTTTGTTGATCCATCCTCCATTTTTGACCGTCTTCCGACAGAAAAAATCAGATACCCGTCAATGTAAACTTGAAAATCTGTCCGTCTTCCGGAAGACCCAGAAGACGGCCTAAATCCACCCCTGACATGTATCATGCATTGGCTAATAAGAGAGTCAGGCCCGTAGCAAGCAATTGCAAAAGGGGGAGGGGTTCTTTTTCTGAAAATGTGAACCTTTTCTCATGAAACCTTAGTTCACCTGGATCAAATTTACCCAGAGTGGACCTTTCCCGAGCAAAAAGGGGGCTCTTTCGACGCCCCCCCCCCACCCCCACCCCGAACATCCCTGGTTACGGGCCTGAGATTTATCTTAACTAAGAGAACTGACTGCCTCTAGCCCAGCCATTGTGCCTCTGTAAGATCGTTACGCATATGTATTTCCATATAGTGCATTTTAAGTTTGTGTGGTGAGACATCCGAGTCAAGTTAATATCTATTTATTCACCAGACGATCTATCTGTAGTACAAGGTAATTTTATTTTGCTTAAATTGCAAGCCTCTCCAAGTCTTGTCCGCTGTTACGCGCGATCTTTTAGAGATGCATATTTATCTAACAGATAAGTTTTCCTCCCGTTTATTTAAATGACGCTGTCCTAAGTTTTGCGATCTACTAAAACGGCATTCTCGCATCTCATCACTTCACGGGATCATTTTGAATTATCTCAAAGGGATACGATCTCTTTTTAGATAAACGGTTATATGTTATACATTTAGGAGCACAGCACATATCATTATCATACAATTACACCTGCGGACCTATTCTGATTATATCAGAAAATCATGAAAATGCTGCCATTAGTTTGTGCCTAGATTCCAGTATACTTAGACCTTCGGTGGGAGACCAGAAAACGAGACGCAAACAGTGACAGGTACTGTTGAAATGCTTTTTTTTTCTACTAAATATTTTTAACACCCGTAAACGCTGTGTATTAGGGTCATTTAATTACATACTTTGGTTAATAGACAGAGATCACAGTTTCAGCTTTATTTACGGAGCTGGGAAGGGGTGCTTGTTTATAAACAGGCTGAAATGTTTAGGTGTAGCCTATCAGTGCGTGAAATTTCATGAAGATATACGAGCAACAAATTTTACTATGCATTTTAAAATAAGAATGCTGTCACAATGGTACACTTTTACCAGTATTTGTTGATGGAATACATAGAGAGCCATACCTCACATTATGAACACAGCGGTAGATATACCTGTAGAGCTGCACCCGAAAGCATTTTACAAACATTTCAAAATAAAGATAATACACTTTTTAAAGCGTGAATAGGTAATGAAATAAATTATCAAACATAAAATTATTTTCATATAAAGATAAAACATTGAATTTCTTCCCGTTAACATCTAATACAGAAAAAATATATATATATCTTAAATTACAGATTTTGAAGAGTACCAGATTTATCGATGGTCAACAACCGAGGGATATGATGACAACTAAGAAATTCACACACGTACTTTTCTCAGCAGTAGTGACTGGTTCTATGTTGTGGTTTCTATGGATAAATGAAAGCGCTTTAGTGAACAACAACAGAGAGGACATCGATGTCGAGGCAGCCAATCCGAAAAACTCAAAAACAGCGCCTCCTACTGGCAGCATGGGAACCGCATACGACGACCTGCCCGAGTCCGTAGACTTAACAAGGGGGGTAAGGTATGCAGTTGTGCGACAGAGAGATTACAGACTGACATCTGGGAAGCGATTTGTGTATCTCATTGAGAGCCCAACAAAGACGGCCATTGAAGGATTAGAAGAAACTAAGGAACGCGACGTGATTTGGATGACGTTTGCAGATAGGTCTGGTGACATTTACGCCCCGGATACATCCGTTGCTTCCGGGAGAAGTGTGCTTCTTCAGCACGCGGTCAACTTAGCGGCCCAAATGCAAGACGGCGGTTATCTCTACTATATATTCATGGACGACGACCTGGAGCTTTCGGTAAAATCAGACGGGGAGGTCAACTGGAAATCTTGGCTCAAAATGGCCGCGGATCCTTTTCAGAGATTTGAGGAGTTTTTAATGTATTACCAACCTGCTGTGGGTTACGTACGTTTCGAAGACATGGTCAGGCAGTTTGTCAATAAACAAGAACCCGTAAACTTAAACTGGGATTTTGATGAGTGTTTGAACGCTTTTCACAAGGATACACTGTCCTTTCTGATACCGTATGATTTGCACCTAGATTATGAATCGTGGTATAATGGCGCCTGGATGACTCGTCAGTTGATTTCGATGCTGTATCACAGCTATCGCATTCAGTGTAACTCGCTGCTTGTTACAAATCGTATACACAAAAGATCTGTTTCAAAGGAAAGATACAAGCAATATTTTGATTACGAAATACCGCGAAACTACATCTCGTCTGCATTACTAACGAAAACAAAAGCCAGCCCAGCCAAAGCCAACCCATTAATCGAAGCTGTGTTAAAAGGAACGTCCTCCCGCCAAGATCCTGGTACCCTACAACCGGGTTCTAAAATCAAGATTCCCGGCCAGCCAAAACTAAAAGGCAACCATTCGTACCTTGTAACGCCTGATTTCATCCTACAGCATTGGGACCCTACCCATCCCATGATTAGAAAAAAATTAACTTGGTTGCAAAAACCAGAAATACAGAAAATCCTCGGACTAGATAACCGTCGTCTGCAGCCTTTTACACCTGACACTTTGTACTGCACCGCACCTAATAAATTTTCACTGACTATTGGACAATGACATTAATTTAAAAATATACTTATCCAATCACTGGACTTTCAAACGACTTCAACATTAAAATTTATTAATTAAATTAATGCTTTCTTGTCCAAAATTTGTTTTATTCAATGTCATCGTTCGTATGTAGGCTTGTCATCTGATGATAATAAATTTGGAACACTGTCAGCTTTTGATATAATCCAAACCACTGGAGTGGACCATATATACATATATATATCGATGTGTCCCTTTAAAAATGAACAAGAAATAAAATAAATTACCTAACGCAAAATAATTCAAAGTTATTGTCATGTAAAGTGAAAGCAGCGTTTCTTCAACCAGTAGCTAATATGGAAAACATGTAAGTAATAAATATAGTGGTTTATCTTAATTTACAGCTTTTGGAGATTGCCGGATTTACTGATGCTCAACTACCGAAGGTTATGATGACAACCAAGAGGTTTATACACGTTTGTCTGTCAACAATAGTCACTATTTCTGTGTTGTGCTTTCTACGGATAAATCAAGTCACTTACATGAACAACAAAAGAAAGGACATTGGCGCCAAGGAAGCTCCTCCTATTAAGCCTCGGTCACAACCGGCCGTACGAGCTCTTACGGGCTGTTTGCGTCCAAATTTTGCGCAGAATCTCCCACGCAAGGTCTTCTTACGCAATTTCGAGTTCGCAGACAGCCCGTAAGCACGTACGGAGGATGTTGGACATGTCCAAAAGATTCTACGAATAGCCTGCGAACAGCGAGGCCGCAGGCGTAACTTGCTCCCTCGAGCTCGCACGGAGTTAGCAAGAGAGACGCGCGTGGTGCAAGACGCACGTCGCAAGCAATGAAGGAGCAAGTGCCCTTTGCGTGTTGAGTAAGGCGCACGCCCTCACAACTAACGAACAAAGTCGAGAGCACACCGGGAATGCGTCGCACGTGCGTCACCCCCGCGCTTTGTGTATAAAAGGCGTGCTCTCGACGCACGCTCGTGTCTTTACAATGAACGTCGACTGTGTAACGTGTACAACAGTTTTCAAAATGTTCAAATTTTTGCTCAATTTAGTTTCTTATATGCCTCCAAAAGGCAAGAGAAAGAAGCTTACATAGTAGAAGAAAGGAAGGAGGAAGAAAAAAGAAGAGGAGAACAGGAAGAAAAACTGACATACGCCGTCAGTACGTCACCACAAACGTGTGAGGCAAGTGTGAAGCAAAACTGACGCAAAAGAGCACCACTTTCGCCGTGCGTTGCATTCCCTTCGTAAGTGGTGAGTGTGTGCCACGTACACAGGGAGCAAGAAAAAATCAAGAAATGAGTACGATATTTACGACCATCGCTCCTTGCATTTAGCATCTCTGCCTGAAAGGACATTTCATGTGACCCTTGCGACTCGCAAGGCAGACTTTCCATTACCTCTACGACCTCCGAAACACCCAAAAATCGCAGGGGACGTACGATCCTGAAATTCGTGCGTCCGGTTGTGACCGAGGCTTTACTAGGATGGGTATCGGGTACGATGGCTTGCCTGAATCCATAGATTTATCGTTGGAGATAAGGTATGTATTTGTGCAACAGAGAAATTACAGGAGAACAACTGGCAAGCAATTTGTGTATCTCATTATGGGTCCAACCAAAAGGGTTATCAAAGGATTAGAAGAAACCAAGGAACGGGACGTCATTTGGATGACATTTGCGGATAAATCAGGTGACATTTACGCCCCGGGGACATCCATCCATTCCGATAGAAATGTGCTTCTTAATCACGCGGTCAGCTTAGCGGCCTGTAGCAAAAAATAATTTCATATTGCTGTAATTGCAAGCCTCCCCAAGTCTTGTTTGACTTCATGTACGACCCTTTAGAGATACATAATTATATGATGCAAATTACTGTTTTCCTTCCTATACATGTACATTTAAATGATGCCATCAATGTTAAGCATCTGTCCAAAATTACACAGATTACAGATTAGTAAAAGGCAGCCCAATTTTATTGTTCAAAATTATACGAACTATTTAATCTACATATTCCGATCTCATTTAAGCGACCAATTTGGAGTGCCTGTAACAGATACGATCTCTTTTAGATGCGGAAACATGATACATATCGAATTTTATAACGAGTTTCCATTAAATTTCACACGTTGGTCTATTCCTGTTGGATCACAATATGAGTGACTTCACATAGTAGTCTTAGTTGGAGTGGAAATAGTGGCTCACATTAGTCAATATTGTATAGAACGGTCGTTGCCGCCCAGACGACGATTTATTCAAACAAACTTTCACACAGACAATCATGAAAAAATGCCAACAAGTTCCGAATTAGTCGTCCGTTCACGGAGTCTTCGTGCCTGGGCTCTAGGAAGCAGTTTTACGAGCACTACAGCTAGGGCGGGAAAACGAGGCGAAAACAGTGACAGGTACTGTTGAAATGCTTACTTTTGTACTTGGTGTTATTTAACACCTGCAAACGCTGTGTATTAAGGTCATTTTATTATTTTGGCAAAAAAAAAGTGGAGAACAAAATTCCAGCTTTAATTAACGGTGGGGGTAGGGGGCTTGTTAATACGCAGGCTGTTATCAAATATGTTTGTGAGTAACAGTGAGTAAAATTTCATAAAGACATACGAACAACAAACTATACTACGCATTTAGAAATAGGAATGCTGATACAATGGTAGTATTCGATGACGATATTGATAAATACCCGTAGTTCACATTATGGACACAACGGTAGATGTAGCTGTACAGCGCTGCACTTTGCCACCGGTCGAATATCATTTTGGAAACATTTTCAAAACGATATATATATATATATTTATAATTATAATTTTAAAAGTGTAAATACGCATTTTGCAAACACCGATTCAAAAACAATATTAAGTAAACCGTATGCTGTTTTAACACAAAGGTTTTAACAGAGAGAAATATCAATATTTAAAAAAGAATAAGAAATGAAATGATTAAAAATTATTGTTATATGAGGATAAAGCAGTGATATTTTCTTCAAACAACAGCTAATATACTGGTAGAAAACTACTTAGTCATATATATGGCGTTCTATCTTATATTACAGTTTTTGGAGATTGCCGGATTTACTGATGCTCAACTACCGAAGGTTATAATGACAACCAAGAGGTTTATATACGTATGTCTGGCAACAATAGTGACTGGTTCTATGTTATGGTTTCTATGGATAAATCAAATCACTTCAGTGAACAACAACAGAAAACGCATTGAGGTCAAGACAGCCCCTCCTACTACAACAAGTAGGGTCGGCATCGGGCACGATGACTTGCCGGAGTCCATAGATTTAACGCTGGAGATAAGGTATGCAGTTGTGCGACAGAGAAATTACAGGAGAACAACTGGCAAGCGATTTGTGTATCTCATTATGGGTCCAACCAAAAGGGTTATCAAAGGATTAGAAGAAACCAAGGAACGGGACGTTATTTGGATGACATTTGCAGATAAGTCAGGTGATATTTACGCCCCGGGGACATCCATCCATTCCGGTAGAAATGTGCTTCTTCAGCACGCGGTCACCTTAGCGGCCCAAATGAAAGATGGCGGTTATAGTTACTATATAATAATGGACGATGACTTGGAGCTTTCGGTTAGGTCGGATGGGCAGGTCAATTGGAAAGTTTGGTCCAAGATGGCATCGGACCCTTATCAGAGGTTCGAGGAGTTTCTTATGTATTACCAACCTGCTGTGGGTTATGTACGTTACCAAGATATGAGACAGTTTGTCAATAAAAAACTACCCGTAAACTTGAACTGGGATTTCGACGAGTGTTTTAGTGCTTTTCACAAGGATACACTATCATTTTTGTTACCGTATGATTTGCACCTAGACTATGAATCTTGGTGGTATGGCGGCTGGATTACTCGTCAGTTGATCTCCATGCTATATCACAGCTATCGCATGCAGTGCAACTCGCTGCATGTTACAAATTCTTTATCAAATAGACCTGTTTCAAAGGACAGATATAAGAAATATTTGGATTTTGAAAAGCCGCGGGATTACATCTCATCTGCCTTGCTGACGAAAACCAAGACCAGCCCATCCAAGCCAAACATATTAATCAAGACTCTATTGAAAGGAACCACTTCGCTCGGAAGTCCAGGTACCTTACAGCCTGGCTTTAACATCAAGATTCCTGGCAAACCGAAACGAAAGGGTAACCATTCGTATCTTGTGACGCCCGACTTTATCCTTCAACACTGGGACCCTACCCATCCCATGATTAAAAGAAAATTAACTTGGTTGCAAAAACCAGAAATACAGAAAATTCTTGGACTAGATAACCGTCGTCTGCAGCCTTTTACACCTGACACTTTGTACTGCACCGCACCGAATAAATTTTCACTGACTATTGAAAAATGACATCTAACGACACATATACGTTCCCATCAAATGTACCAAGTATTATCACAAAGTTCATCTGGTAGGGTATACCCCCACCCCCCATCCTTCCCCGTTGTTAAGTTATAAATTTCCTCGGTAATAGTATCTTGAAAGCATGCCGCTTGAAAGTCAACTTGCTATCTACATGTGAAAGTATCTTATTCGCGTTTTTTTCTGCCAAATCGAAACTTCCTCAGTACAAATGGGATTTCTTATACTAATAAATATTTGTAGCGTTGCTCTACCTGACCCTGCAATTGGATTTGTTCTTTTATACCATTTCTTATTATTCAATTTATACATTCAATTTATTTCAAAGAGACTGGCCGGTCACTTAGGGCGCCTTGACCTCGTTTATTTCAGAAAGGAATTTCGACATATTAGTGATGATATGCAGTCTTTAAGGGCGGCAGGGGGAAAGGAAAGTATGTTTGTAGATTGTGCTGACCAGGGCTCCGTAGCTCGCGAATTGCGAATAGCGATAACCTTTTATTTCGAGTCTTTTATATGGGGCGAGTATGGGCGAGTTATGCGAGTTATGGAATCGAGACGCTTGCGCTCTGTCGCAATGCGCGATGCTTTCGAGTTACGGGGCCCTGAGAAATCTGACTCTGGGACGTTATGAAATGCATTTGTGCCGTTACATGTATCTCTCGTCTATTTGGCACGAACAATATGAAAACCAAAGTAATGTGTTGCCGCTGCGCGTCACATAGCTGCTGACATAATACCCAGCTTAAGTTAATATTTTAAAAGGATACACTATCATTTCCGATATCGTATGATTTGCTCACGTGCGCAAGTGTCTCGATTCCATGGCCCCGTATCTCGAAATAGAATCGGTTATGGAGTCGAGACACTAACGCACGTGCGCAACATAGCGAACCTTTCGAGATACGGAGCCCAGGGCCCCGTAATTCGAAAGCATCGCGAATTGCTACCGAGCGCAAGCGTCTCGATTCCATATCTCGCCTATACTCGCTCCATATAACAGCCTCGAAATAAAAGGTGATATCGCTATTCGCGTTGCTTTCGAGTTACGGAGCCCTGTTTAAAAGGACAGATACAATTCTTTTATTATTATAAAAAAACAGCGGGACTACTTATCGTCTGCATTGCTAAAGAAAAAGGCTACACCAGCCAAAGCCGACACGTTACACGTGATTTTGTTTATCACCAATTTACATGTATTACAAATGTGACTAAGGCAGCGATGCTTTACAATTTCATTACATCTTTTATTTCAGCAACTCACTGCCCCATAGCTGCTGACTTTAGAAATTATCTAGTCCTCTCTCGTTCACATTTGTTCTGCATCCTAACTCATTTACATTTTAAATTACTGTTAAAACCCTGACTTCTCTATCTCTCTACTCTACATTATCAGTAACATGTATACTTAATGATAATGTACTGTACAAAGGATCGCTTGAAACTATAATGTACAACGGAATATATTTAAACAATTTTAATCCGTGTACAAAACATAAGGGTGTCATTTTAACCCCAACGGATTCAATACATTTTGGCGTTTACTGTATAGTATGAACACACAAATATAAAAATAAACAAAAAATGTGACAAAATGTGCCTAGGAAAGCCTTCTACACTCTTGCCCAAAATGGTTGGTACACGGAAATTTTGGGATGCATATCGCCCTGTTTCTTTCATTATTATTAATATTACCAAATTAATACTGTTTATATTGTTAAATATGTGAAGCTGGAGGATTGGTAAAGTCAAGGAGAAACAACCAATGCAAATGTGAAAAAAGCGTTAATTTTTTGAGGGTTTTTTTTTTCTCATGCCCCCAAAGAGAGTACTTTTTTTACATAACAGTACCAAGTAAAAAATTAAACATAAATTTATACTGTGATTGACAATTAATATGAAATTAGGGGAAATTGTCAAGAAACATCTTCAGAGTTCATTACTAATCTCAATAGCGGGTATGCCCACCCCGAGCTTGGATAATGGCCGCCAGACGACGTGACATACTGCAAACTAGAGTAACAGCACTTTGAAGAGGAATTCTGGTCCATTCATCTTGAAGGGCATCTCGCAGTTCATCTAGATTTGCAGGGGGAGGATTCGGCTAGATTGGGATGTACATGTTATTCTATTGCCAAAATAGAGCACTTTTACTTTGTGATGCCAAAAGACATCCGAATAAATATATATTTATACATACCTGGAGGATCATTAAACAAACTACCTGTAGCAAAAGTTAATTTCATATTGCTGTAATTGCAAGCCTCCCCAAGTCTTGTTTGACTTCATGTACGACCCTTTAGAGATACATATTTATATGATGCAAATTACTGTTTTCCTTCCTATACATGTACATTTAAATGATGCTATCAATGTTAAGCATCCGTCCAAAATTATACAGATTACAGATTAGTAAAAGGCAGTCCAATTTTATTGTTCAAAATTATACGAACTATTTAATCTACATATTCCTATCTCATTTCAAGCGACCAGTTTGGAGTGCCTGAAACTTATACGATCTCTTTTAGATGCGGAAACATGATACATGTCGAATTTTATAACGAGTTTCCATTAAATTTCACACGTTGGCCTATTCCTGTTGGATCGCAATATGATTGACTTCACATAGTAGTCTTGGTTGGAGTGGAAGTAGTAGCTCACATTAGTCAATATTGTATAGAACGGTCGTTGTCGCCAAGATGACGATTTATTCAAACAAACTTTCACACAGACAATCATGAAAAAATGCCAACAAGTTCCGAATTAGTCGTCCGTTCACGGAGTCTTCGTACCTAGGCTCTAGGAAGCAGTTTTATTAACACTAAAGCTAGAAGGACGGGAAAACGAGGCAAAAACAGCGACAGGTACTGTTGAAATGCTTGCGTTTGTACTTGGTGTAAAGGCTGTGTATTTAGGCTGTGTATTTAGCTCATTTTATTATTTTGGTTAAAAAATGGAGAACAAAATTTCAGCTTTATTTACGGGGGAGGGGGTTCATTTATACGCAGACTGTTATCAAATGTGTTTGTGAGTAACAGTGAGTAAAATTTCGTAACGACATACGAAAACAAACTATACTACGCATTTAGAAATAGGATTTCGGCCACAATGTTAGCGTTCGATGACGATATAAATAGATACCGGTAGTTCACATTATGGACACATCGGCAGATGTACCTGTACAGCGCTGCACTTTGCCACCGGTCGAATATCATTTTGGAAACATTTTCAAAACGATATATATATATATATATATATATATATATATATATATATATATATATATATATATATATTTATAATTATAATTTTAAAAGTGTAAATACGCATTTTGCAAACACCGATTCAAAAACAATATTAAGTAAACCGTATGCTGTTTTAACACAAAGGTTTTAACAGAGAGAAATATCAATATTTAAAAAAGAATAAGAAATGAAATGATTAAAAATTATTGTTATATGAGGATAAAGCAGTGATATTTTCTTCAAACAACAGCTAATATACTGGTAGAAAACTACTTAGTCATATATATGGTGTTCTATCTTATATTACAGTTTTTGGAGATTGCCGGATTTACTGATGCTCAACTACCGAAGGTTATAATGACAACTAAGAGGTTTATATACATATGTCTGGCAACAATAGTGACTGGTTCTATGTTATGGTTTCTATGGATAAATCAAATCACTTCAGTGAACAACAACAGAAAACGCATTGAGGTCAAGACAGCCCCTCCTACTACAACAAGTAGGGTCGGCATCGGGCAAGATGACTTGCCGGAGTCCATAGATTTAACGCTGGAGATAAGGTATGCAGTTGTGCGACAGAGAAATTACAGGCGAACAACTGGCAAGCGATTTGTGTATCTCATTATGGGTCCAACCAAAAGGGTTATCAAAGGATTAGAAGAAACCAAGGAACGGGACGTTATTTGGATGACATTTGCAGATAAGTCAGGTGATATTTACGCCCCGGGGACATCCATCCATTCCGGTAGAAATGTGCTTCTTCAGCACGCGGTCACCTTAGCGGCCCAAATGAAAGATGGCGGTTATCTTTACTATATAATAATGGACGATGACTTGGAGCTTTCGGTTAGGTCGGATGGGCAGGTCAATTGGAAAGTTTGGTCCAAGATGGCATCGGACCCTTATCAGAGGTTCGAGGAGTTTCTTATGTATTACCAACCTGCTGTGGGTTATGTACGTTACCAAGATATGAGACAGTTTGTCAATAAAAAACTACCCGTAAACTTGAACTGGGATTTCGACGAGTGTTTTAGTGCTTTTCACAAGGATACACTATCATTTTTGCTACCGTATGATTTGCACCTAGACTATGAATCTTGGTGGTATGGCGGCTGGATTACTCGTCAGTTGATCTCCATGCTATATCACAGCTATCGCATGCAGTGCAACTCGCTGCATGTTACAAATTCTTTATCAAATAGACCTGTTTCAAAGGACAGATATAAGAAATATGTGGATTTTGAAAAGCCGCGGGACTACATCTCATCTGCCTTGCTGACGAAAACCAAGACCAGCCCATCCAAGCCAAACATATTAATCAAGACTCTATTGAAAGGAACCACTTCGCTCGGAAGTCCAGGTACCTTACAGCCTGGCTTTAACATCAAGATTCCTGGCAAACCGAAACGAAAGGGTAACCATTCGTATCTTGTGACGCCCGATTTTATCCTTCAACACTGGGACCCTACCCATCCCATGATTAAAAGGAAATTAGAATGGTTGCAAAAACCAGAAATACAGAAAATTCTCGGACTAGATAATCGTCGTCTGCAGCCTTTTACACCTGACACTTTGTACTGCACCGCACCGAATAATTTTTCATTGAACAATGACATCAAATGACACATATACGTACCCATCACTGGACTTTCAAATAACTTCAACTGTAAAGTTTATTCTTTGAATAAATATCTTTTGTCAAAAATTGTTTGATTCAATGCCATCGTCCGTAGATAGAACATGCTTTATCTGTACGTGTGTTATATGATTATTTTGCGTTCGTGCAGAAAAGGTACTGAGTATTTTTTGTATTTGTAGATAGTTATTCATACCCTAATTACAAAAGCTGTGTATAAGTCAGAAAAAAAATCGCCGCCGAGAAAAAAACCTTTTCCTATTGTAGGCTTTAAATTTTTGACTTATAATATATGTACATTTAAAAAATTGTACCAAGTATTATCACAACGTTCATCTGGTGGGTTTACCCCCCCCCCCAATCCTCCCCCGTTGTTAAGTTATAAATTTCCTCTGTAATATTATCCTGAAAGCATGCCTTATTCGCGTTTTGTTCTGTCAAATCGAAATTTCCTCAGTACAAAAGGGATTTCTTATGCTCATAAATATTTGTAGCGTTTTTCTACCTGACCCTGCAATTGGATTTGTTCTTTTATGCCATTTCTTATTATTCAATTTCTTTCAAAAAGACATAATGTCCTTGTATTTTAGTTGTGATATGCGGGAAAGGAAAGTATGTTTGTAGATAGTGCTGACCAGGGCTCCGTAACTCGAAAGCATCGCGAATTGCGAATAGCGATATCACCTTTAATTTCGAGGCTCTTATATGGGGCGAGTATGGGCGAGTTGTGGAATCGAGACGCTTGCGCTCTGTCGCAATGCGCAATACTTTCGAGTTACGGGCCCTGAGAAATCTGACTCTGGGACATTTTGAAACGCGTTTGTGACGTTACATGTACAGGTACATGTATCTCTCGTCTATGTGACACGAAAAATATGAAAATCAAAGCACTGTGTAGCCTCTGCGCGCAACATGGCAACTGACATACATGTAATTCCCGGCTGTCAGGATGCACTATCATTTCCGATATCGTATGATTTGCACCTAGATTATACATTTTCGTAAAGCACGGGCACCGTGCGATGAAATTGTCCGTACGATATTTTTTAATCACAAGGAGCTACGGGAAACGCCGAGTATGTCTACATTACATGGCCTTAAATCCGTACGATTCCGTGCGATTTTGCACGGCCACCGTCTACCTCCGCTCAGACGCCTTACGAAAAGGCCATTACAAGCAGCATACGTGCACCGTACGGGCATCGCATTTCAAATTTAATCTAGGCTTAAATTGGCGCCTGGATGACTCGTCAGTTAATTTCGATGCTGTATCACAGCTATCGCATTCAGTGCAAATCGACAATACACAATCGACCTGTTTGAAAGGACAGATATAAGACGAATTTTTTATTGTGAAAAAAAAAAAAAAACGCGGGACTGCATTGCTAAAGAAAAAAGCCAGACCAGCCAAGGCCGACACGTCACTGAAAGGAACGTCCGCGCGCATAAGTACAGTGATTTTGTTTATCACCAATTAACATGTATTACAAATGTAACTGAGGCAGCGAGGCTTTACAATTTCACTACATCTTTCATTTCAGCAACTCACTGCCCCATAGCTGCTGACAATAGAAATTCTCTAGTCCTCTCTCGTTCACATTTGTTCTGCATCCTAACTCATTTACATTTTAAATTACTGTTAAAACCCCGACTTCTCTATCTTTTCTATTCTATCAGTAACATGTATACTTAATGATAATGTACTGTACAAAGGATCGCTTGAAACTATAATGTACAACGGAATATATTTAAACAATTTTAATCCATGTACATATCATAAAGGTGTCAATTTAACCCTAGGTCACGGATTCGATACATTTTGCGTAAAGTGTATAGTATGGACGCACAAATATAAAAGATAGACAAAACTGACAATATGTGCCTCGTAAAGCCTTCAATTAACGACACTGGGCAAATCTTATATCAATTACTCCTACATGAGAGAAAGACACTATTTTATAGAATAAGAAATATGTCTTAAATACGAAACTTACATGTACATTTACTAGTAGCAACTGGCAAATGTTGGGGTCCAGGCCCGTGGCCAGAATTTTCAAAAGGGAGGTTCTTTTTCTGAAAAAGTGGACCTTTTACCATGAAACGTTCACGTACCTACATAAAATTTTACCCAGAGGAGACCTTTTCCTGGCAAAAGGGGGGTTCTTTCGAACCCTCCGAACCCCCCCCTCCCCCCCGGCTACGGGACCTGGGGTCTCAACTTCAGACTTTTCACTAGGTATTTAAATCACCGGCATAGACAGGTCACCTGTTATATTAAAGTATCATGCGACTAGGAATTGTCTCAGTTCCTTGTTAAACCTCTTGCACATATGGGATGGGAATTATGTATTTTTATTTCAGATATGTACAATGCAAATGACAATAAGTATCTATCTCAAGTTAAAGAATATTGGAGCGTTGCTTTATTATCCATACCTCTAAACTGTCTCTAACCATGCTCACGGGCCTCGACTAGATCGGAATGTACTTATTATTCTATTGCCAAAACAGAGCATTTTTACTTTGTGATGCCAAAAGACATCTGAATAAATATATATTTATACATACATATATACCCGGGGGATCATCAAACAAACTACCTGTAGCAAAAGATAATTTCATATTGCTGTAATTGCAAATACTCCCCAAGTCTTGTTTGACTTCATGTACGACCCTTTAGAGATACATATTTATATGATGCAAATTACTGTTTCCTTCCTTTACATGTACATTTAAATGATGCTATCAATGTTAAGCATCTGTCCAAAATTATACAGATAACAGATTAGTAAATGGCAGGCCAATTTTATTGTTCAAAATTATACGATCTATTTAATCTATATATTCATTTTTCATTTCAAGGGACCAATTTGTAGTGCCTGAAACTGATACGATCTCTTTTAGATGCGGAAACCTGATACATATCGCATTTTAATGAGTTTCCATTAAATTTCACCCGCTGACCTATTCTTGTTGGATCACATTATGATTGACTTCACATAGTAGTCTTGGTTGGAGTGGAGATAGTGGCTCACATTAGTCAATATTTTATGTAACGGTCGTTGCCGCCCAAAGGACGATTCATTCAAACAAACAAACAAACAAACAAACAGACAGACAGACAATCAGAAACAATGCCACCTAGTTCTGAATTCGTCGTCCGTTCATGGAGCCTTCGTACCTAGGCTCTAGGAAGCAGTTTTACGAGCACTACCGCTAGAAGGACGGAAAAAGGAGGCGCAAACGGTGACAGGTAAAGTTGAAATGCTTTTCTTTTTGTACTTGGTGTTAATTTAACACCCGTAAACGCTGTGTATTAAGGTCATTTTATTATTTTGGTTAAAAAATGGAACGAAATTCCAGCTTTATTTACGGTGGAGGGGGCTCGTTAATGTGAAGGTGTTATCAAATATGCTTGTGAGTAACAGTGAGTAAAACTTCTTAAAGGCATACGAAAACAAACTATACTTCGCATTTAGAAATAGGAATTTGGACACAATGGTAGTATTCGATGACGATGCTAATAGATACCGTTAGTTCACATTATGGACACAACGGTTGATGTACTTGTACAGCGCTGGACTTTGCATTCATATCAAAACGATACATACATGAACAGATACAATTATAAAAGCGTAAACCACCGATTCAAAAAAACAATATTTAGTAAACTGTATGCTATGCTTTTCAAACACATTGGTTTTATTGGAATATGGAATATTTTAAAAGGAATGAGGAATATAATTATTCAAAATTATTGCCATATAAGGATAAAGCAGTGATTTTTCTTTACTCAACAGCTAAGAGAAATTTTCTTAGTCATATATATGGTGTTTAATCTTATATTACAGCTTTTGGAGATTGCCGGATTTACTGATGCTCAACTACCGAAGGTTATGATGACAACCAAGAGGTTTATACACGTTTGTCTGTCAACAATAGTCACTATTTCTGTGTTGTGGTTTCTATGGATAGATAAAATCACTTTAGTGAACAACAACAGAAAGGACATTGGCGTCAAGGCAGACCCTCCAACTACAACAAGTAGGGTCGGCATCGGGCACGATGACTTGCCGGAGTCCATAAATTTATTGTTGGAGCTAAGGTATGCAGTTGTGCGACAGAGAAATTACAGTCTGACAACTGGGAAGCGATTTGTGTATCTCATTATGGGCCCAACTAAGCGGGTCATCAAAGGATTAGAAGAAACCAAGAAACGGGACGTCATTTGGATGACGTTTGAAGATAAGACAGGTGACATTTACGCCCCGGGCACATCCCACAATTCTGGGAGAAATGTACTTCTTAATCACGCGGTTAACTTAGCGGCCCAAATGAAAGACGGCGGTTATCTCTATTATATATTTATGGACGATGACTTGGAGCTTTCGGTTAGGTCGGATGGGTGGGTCAATTGGAAAGTTTGGTCCAAGATGGCATCGGACCCTTATCAGAGGTTTGAGGAGTTTCTTATGTATTATCAACCTGCTGTAGGTTACGTACGTTACCGAGATATGGGTAGACAGTTTGTCAATAAAAAACTGCCCGTAAACTTAAACTGGGATTTCGACGAGTGTTTTAGTGCTTTTCACAAGGATACACTATCATTTTTGTTACCGTATGACTTGCACCTAGACTATGAATCTTGGTGGTATGGAGGCTGGATAATCCGTCAGTTGATCTCTATGCTGTATCACAGCTATCGCATGCAGTGCAACTCGCTGCATGTTACGAATCGCATATCAAATAGACCTGTTTCACAGGACAGATACAAGAAATGTTTGGATTATGAAAAAACGCGGGACTACATCTCATCTGCTTTACTGACGCAAACCAAGACTAGTCCACCCAAGCCCAACTCATTAATTGGCGCACTCCTAAAAGGAACATCTTCTCTCGGAAATGGAGGTACCTTACAGCCGGGCTATAACATCAAAATTCCCGGCCGACCGAAACGAAAGGGCCACCATTCGTATCTCGTAACGCAGAATTTTATTGCTCAGCACTTTGACCCTACCCATCCAATGATAAGAAGGAAATTAAATTGGTTGCAAAAACCAGAAATACAGAAAATTCTCAAACTAGGTAACCGCCGTCTGCAGCCTTTTACACCTGACTCTTTGTACTGCTCCGCACCGCATAATTTTTCACTGACTATTGGACAGTGACATCAAATGATTAAAAAAACGTACGCATCAATGGACTTTCAAATGACTTCTGCTTCAAAGTTAATTCTTTTAATAAATGTCTTTCTTGTCAAAATTATATATTTTGTTTCAATGTCATCTTTCGTAGGACAGAACATGCTATATATGTACATGTATTATGTGATTATTTTGCGTAATGCAGAAAGAATATATTTCTATTTTAAGGTAATTATTTATACCCTTATTACAAAAGGGTGCCATTAAAAAATCACAAAAAAATTCACCGCCCAGAAAATAAAAAATTCCTTTTGCACGCCTTAAAACAGTGGCTTACAAATCAGTTTATTTAAAATGACGTACCAAGTATTACCACAACGTTCGTCAGGTAGGGGTAAACCCCCCTTCCCCAGTTGTTAAAGTTATAAATTCCCTAGGTAATTGTCCGTTTCACTATCAGATTTCACTTGTCGATTTTTTTTTTTTTTTTTTTTTTTTTTTGGGGGGGGGGGGGGGTT
>NW_019775973.1:68573-92904 GCF_001039355.2 Lingula anatina
CTTTTAAGGGTATCGTAACACTAAATTATTATCCAAATTACCGAAAATGAGGTTTTTCTGGCATCTAATTATTCAATAACGCATCTATCTTTGTGCTGATTTTAATAAAATATAAAACCCCTCGAAAATATAAAATGTCGGACTTTATATTTCTCGTTGAGATGTATAAGCATAGGCAACTCAAAGCTTTAATCATCAATCTTACACCTTTCTATTCTGAGGTGAGTTAGCAATCAGTATGGGGCGTAACTTCATCTATTGATTTTATCATGAAAGTTGACAGAGACTTGGACATAATAATAATTCCTTTTTATGTCCAAGACAGACACAACCACGAGTGTATAGGCTACAATCCCCTGCCGTCATTTTGCTTAAATGATTTTTGTAAGCACTTAATTACATATTTTCATTTTTCCGTTCGGAAATTATCCGGGTTTTATTGACCCAAACTAGTCCGATTTCGGTTGAGAAACCTTTGTTAACATTTTTCCAACCTAAGTCGTTCGTTTACTGGACTAGTAACAAATCAAGTTAGTCTTTTGGAGTACATACTTATACCATCCTGGTTTCATAGATATACAATGTACGGATCGCTGTTGAGTCTTTTATATTTGTCTCCCTGACGAATTTTACCGCTAGATGTCGCTAGCTGTGGGCTGACAAGGAAACGTTAGCAAAGTGACAAAACGCCATGTATCAAGTATTTTTAGCCCGTAAATTCTACAAAATATCAATTTAGCTAATAAGTAAGCCAGACATTCGGATTTATTTAGGCGTATGCTTTAAATTTGTAATTATTGAAGATCAAAATAATAATCAAGAAGTCTTTTGATGTGCACCACACCACAAACTTTATTTAAAATTTGCAATTTTTGCGAGATTACAAATAGTTTCAATAGTTACAAATAGCTTAATCCCACTGCCTCGTCTGTGGGTCAGAACACGGAAGTAGAAATCTGAAAATGTTATATCGGCTAATTCCGTCCGCGCATGAGGATTTCCTTATACATGGACCATTAATATAAATTAACCTTCATACGATTTTACATACAGTTGCGTTAATTAGCTGTGTGTGGGGGGGGGGAGAGAATTCCCATGGGGCAACATTTATCATTAGAAATACAAAGGGAATCCCCTTCAGTGGCAGATTTGGGGGGTCAGGAGGGGTCCTGACCCTCCCCTTTCGATTTCTGAAAAAAACCAAGGGGGCGAGGGTCGGCTTATTATCCGTGGCCTGTCTACATATAAAAATGGTTCCCGNTAAATATAAAAAATCCCCCCCCCCCCCCCCCCCGGATCTGCCTCTGTCATGCCACTTGTAAACCGCGTTCAGCAGACAAAAATGGTAAATTCTCTACGGAATAGTATGTTTTTCTCAAATTTTGCATCATCGCAATTGCTTGAATGGAAAGCACACCAGCTTTTACACATTTGAACTTTTTTTAAATGGTACCCTCTTCTATGGGGTTTGCTTAAAGTAAAACCGTACCAGTGTGTAGTGCCTTCGTTCCTATTGTGCTCTTTCACGTCATAGGTAAAGCCAAACTAAATCTCAACATAAAACAACGCTCCTTCCCGGTGTTCCGCTAGGAACCGTGGTCCGTTTCCCATTAACTTAAGGTGACACTCGTCCCATATACTAAACCCAATACTCCAACTAACCCTAACCTGTACTAATCATTTTGGGAGTGGGAGCCCGGACCTCCATTCCAAGGACTTCCATTCCTGTTACATCGGCTTCTTAAACAAGTTTTCGTGTACATCATGTACTCAGTACTTGAAAGTTGAGGATAATACTATGTTCGAGGACTAACACTGCACGAGATGAATATATTTGTGCGGCACCCGGGCTAACTATTGTAATTGTTAACAGGTAGGCCTACATCCAAACTGGCCATCTCCGTGATAAGGTAGAACGTTAGTAATTGATCTGAAGCCTATAAATAAAGCTTCTGCGGCTCTGTGGTAACTCCGCTGTCTTGGACACAGCTAGACACTTGTACGCGGGTTTTAATTGTAGAATGTTCGATGTATTTTATTGTGCTTGAAATAATTTCAAAAAAAAATTCCATTTGATTACTCCATAAGAGGAAACGCGTACGTACGGAGGGTGGGCGGTCGGTCACAGCGCAGTTGGTAGCGTGTATGGCTAAAAAATAATTTCTTGCTGATAATCCTTCCGAGAACTTAGCACCTTTTGATAAAAAGGGCAGTATAGAATGCATGACGCCATGCTAGTCCAGCTATGATTTGATCTGTGACGTAGCTGGTAAAGGAGAGATCACCTCCCCCTCCATCTTAAGTATCATTTTAGGGACTTTTAAGTGAAGAAAAAGGATATAATATATACTAATATCATCCTCTTGAAATAAGAATTTTTGCAAGCAGATTGATAGCTCTAAACCGTACCAAATGGCACCGTTTACCCTCCAAAACACCAAAAATTTTCGGGGCCCTTCAGCGGGCCCCAAACCCACCCCAAGGGGTCGAGGCCTGTCATTCCTAAAAAAAAAAAAAAAGGACCCCAAACCTCCTTCAAATAATCCTGGATCCTCCCCTGCCATTTCAATATACTGGTAGGCAAATGTCATTCGAAGCAAAGTCCAATGAATTTACATTTTGATTCATACATGTACATTTTTTGTTAATAACAAACAAAAAACCATAAACTCTCTCAAACGACACCAGAAATCAAACTAAATTAAATAGCGGAAACACTGGCGGGTTTTGTCAATTTTGCCTTCTTGTTTATTAAAAAAGAGCACTTTTCGGGCATGCGCAGTCGTGTGACACCTTTGCTAGAACCCCTATATATTTTCCTATTAATAGTTGATTTGGGTGAGATATTTTTTCTTAGAACAAGGAGACGCTGTCACACAGGTAAGTTGTTAAAATAGCAAACAAGATCATTATTTTGAAGTACATATAACTAAAGATTATAATTTTTCTCTTTTGTGAAACACTTGGGGCAAGCAAAGACCTGTTGTGTCGGGGTATCATTCATTTCAGCTGCCATTTCTGCCATTATGTAAGGAAAAGGCGGAGAAGGAAAGAGAGGGACTCCTCCAGCCATTTCCTCTAATCTGCACTGGGACATTGGCCGAGACTTATTTTAAAGTAAATTTAACTAAAAACCATAATTTCCCTCCTTTGTGAAGCACTTTGGACCAACCAAAGAGCCATTGTGCCGGGGTATCATTTAGTTCAGTTTACATACGACACTTCTGTTAAAAAAGGGATGGTTTGGAATCTGCCATTATGTCAGGGAAAGGCGGAAAGAGAGGGAGAGGGGAGAGAGATGGAGGGAAAGACAAGCTCCTCCAGCCCTCTTTCCGCAAATATGCACTGGGGCGTGGACGAGAATTGCTACTGAGTATGACAGGAATGGGAGTTCGGGATGGGATGGGAGTTCGGGGTTCCATGTGATAAAATACAGGTTAGGGTTTATTGACGAACTTGAGTTACTTGTTCGCTTTTGGGACGAACGTTACCTGTACAAAGTTTGGGAGGGGGCAGACTACGGTTTCTTCTCACTGCTAGCGGAAACGTCACACCTTCAATCCTAGGACACCGTTTTCAGGCCAAAGCTATTTGCATAGATGTGCATGTCGACTTACTGTTTCTGCAGTGGTAAAATTGATTGCATATTAATGGGAGGTGTTTTTGTCATTCTTACCCGTAGCACTGCTTACTTATTTATCACGCAGCAGAAAGACTATATAATATTCATGTAGAATAAAGGGGATTGGCTTACAGCGTAGGTTGTTATTGGCATTTGCAAGTAAAAGCAAGGCAACTGGGATCTTATTGTAATTCCCTTAATACCTATATTGGATCGCATTCGGAACAGCGGACAGCTCAAATATGGCCAACCCACTTGAATGCTTGTTGCGTAATCCCTGCGGGGAATCTATTCAGTGTCTAATTGGGAATTCAGCGCCAAGCTTTTTCATGGGTTGCCGTATTTTATCCGCGGAATTATAAGTCCAATGTTCCGAATGCGCCTTTAGCTGTACCGTAAAGGCCCTTCTCACATCGTACTGTGCACTTGTCTATATATAACGCAACATTCTGGATGGTGGTACGGAGGGAAGGTAAAATAAAATAATTTGTATTCCATATACTTTGAATTAAAACATACCAAATGAAATAATGCAAATAAAGTATTTGGGGATTCCGACCAAAACGCTGGGCCGGGTTTGCTTATTGTCGAAAGAATAAAGTCCAGTTTTAACTCTGATTATTTGGATAACGTCAATGAAATTTAAAATCTTCCATGTGAATTAGTTTCGGTAAAATTATCGTATTGTCATTATTACACAATTGTTAACTATAATATATACCAATAAATGATTTCTCTTGCTTACAAATTTAATTTTTTTCTTTTTAAAACCTATCTTTTCTTTGAACTTATGGCATCCCATTTGACAGGAAAGCCGGAGAAAAAACCTATTAGACCTTAAAAATGAACTTAAAAAAACGTTCTTTACGCTTTAAATAACAAATATTATAATCAATTTACTGAAGGTCAGTTACTTATAAATGTTTGGTTTCCAGATAGAAAGTAACTCCTTAAACCTACTCGATTAGCCTAACCAGTGCTCAACAAATCAAATCATTGCACAAATATTGA
Organism: Lingula anatina; assembly: GCF_001039355.2. The sequence continues at coordinate 73,207 of NW_019775973.1, forward strand.
ACATTCGTCCCTTTTTTCAATGACCATTGTCACCAATACATTTTTTCTGCTATATTATGCGAAACGCGGGCAAATATAGCATTCTGGTATATCACACTCCACACGCGGCTCAGTGCAGTATTAATAATAATTATTATTTCTTTAAAAAACTGCACTACACTACCGTCTCAGTGCAGCTTACAAATAAAGTTATCAGAATTACAAATAATTATATAAATAATAAAAGCTGAGGTAAATAAAACAATTAAATGATAAATGCTGGTTATAGCAGCAATAGTCTAAACAATAAAACTTTTTTTCTGATAAAATGAGAAAATAAATAAAATTTTAATCTGATAATAGACACTGAATAGATATCCCTTGGGGAAGTATTCAAGTGGGTCGGCCATAATATTTGACACTTGAACTGGTTAGTCCCCTATTGTGAATGGCCCCTTTGATTAAAATAGGCCAGGAATGTTTTGCCATCATACACCATGGGTGTTGACGTTCTCACCTCCCCGGGGAGGATACTACCCTATACCAGGGTCACAGATTGACTTTTTTCACGAGATACTCACAGATATGTTCCTGGCTAATTTGTGATATGTTTTTCTACTGTAAGAGAGAATTTGTGCATGGACTTAATTCTATTACTCTGGCCTCTGGTATAGAGGAGGAAAACACAGTCCAGCTGCCGCGTGAGGCACTTGTAACTTACAAACAATATAGTTCACTGCCAGACAAGTAACTTTATCGGTATCCCTGTTTCAGTTCACACCCAAAAGTGCAGAGTGCCAAATATGATATTATAAACCAGTGAGATATTGTGATTATATTGTACATGTTTATATTTTCGTACAATTGGTTATGGTGATGGTTCGAAGACGAAAGAGATGAAACAATAAAAACCTTAACACAGTATATAAACTAAGGAATGAAAGATAAAGAAATAATTATCATTTTCTTAAATTCCAGGTCTTTCGGTTCAGATGTGCCTAATTTCAACTACAGCAGATGATGGGGACAAATAAAAATTTCATATACGTACTGGTATTGCTGTTAACCATCTTGATTGGCTCTGTGTGGCGTGTTTTATGGATGGATAAAGATATTTTGATAAAGTACAGTAGCCAGATGCAAAACTTCCACCTCTGGAAATCCATTTATCAAAATCCGCAAAGACTGCCTTCTGGGATGGCTGCTGGCGGTAATGGCTTGCCTGAATTCGTGAATTTGACATTTGAGCATGGATATGTATTTTTTCGACCAAGAAATTACAGTCAGACAACTGGGAAGCGATTTGTGTATCTCATTCAGAGCCCAACTAAAGGGGCCATCAAAGGATTACTAGAAACCAAGGAACGTGACGTCATTTGGATGACGTTTGTGGATAAGTCAGGTGACATTTACGCCCCGGGCACCTCCCACCTTTCCGGTAGAAATGTACTACTTCATCACGCGGTGAACTTAGCGGCCCAAATGAAAGACGGCGGCTATCTGTACTATATATTACTGGACGATGATGTGGAGCTTTCGGTTAGGTCGGATGGGCAGGTCAATTGGAAACCTTGGTCCAAGATGGCGTCGGACCCTTACCAGAGGTTCGAGGAGTATCTTATGCATTACCAACCTGCTGTGGGTAACGTACGTTACCACGATATGGGTAGACAGTTTGTCAATAAACAAGAACCCGTAAACTTAAACTGGGATTTTGATGAGTGTTTGAATGCGTTTCACAAGGATACACTGTCCTTTCTGATACCGTATGATTTGCACCTAGATTATGAATCGTGGTGGTATGGCGGCTGGATTACTCGTCAGTTGATCTCCATGCTGTATCACAGCTATCGCATGCAGTGCATGTTACGAATCATATATCAAATAGACCTGTTTCGAAGGACAGATATAAGAAATGTTTTGATTATGAAAAACCGCGGGACTATATTTCGTCTGCATTGCTGACAAAAACAAAAGCCAGCCCAGCCAGAGCCAATACATTTAAAAATGCCCTATTGAAAGGAATCACTTCGCTCAGCAGTCCAGGTACCCTACAACCGGGCCCTAGCGTCCGAATTCCCGGCCAGCCGAAACTAAAAGGTAACCATTCGTATCTTGTGACGCCGGATTTTATCCTACAACACTGGGACCCTACCCACCCCATGATTAGAAAGAAATTAACTTGGTTGGAAAAACCAGAAATACAGAAAATCCTCGGCCTAAAAAAACGTCGTCTGCAGCCTTTTACACCTGACACTTTGTACTGCACCGCACCGAATATATTTTCACTTACGACTGGGCAATGATATAAAGTGATACTAGAGGGGCACCAATTATAAGCTTTTTAGACGCCTTTCATTCAGCATTAGAATTGGAAATTTGAATGCATGTATTTTGGTCAAAAAAATGTTTGTTTTGATTCAAGTTAACTTTCTTTGAAGACAAAATGTTGTGCAACCGGTGACAGATTCGGGACATTATCAAACGCGGATTGGATACCTATAACCCATATAATCATTTTAATTGTCTGGCACGCTACCTCTCAAAGCAACATGAACAACATCATGGACCACAAAGTATTCCCGACTTTAATAAAGTACTTTTAGTCATAAGTATTCTGTTTATACATATATATGTAGTATGTGACTGTCAATGGCAGGTATGCAGTTAATTGGTGGAAAGCAAGGCGGTTCACTTTAAATTCATTGTAAACATACACAAATCTGCATAGTGAAAATAAAACTTAAACTAAACTAAAAACAAAATGACACAATCAAGTAACATCCCCTAAAATCCCAAGACTTGAAACAGAATGTGTTTTACATGTGCATGCCTTTGATTTTGGGAAGGAAATTTTGAATCAAGCTAGTCTACTCTGTTGTCTATAACTGTTTGTGTTATGATAACACCTAGAATTTAATGCACAAATGTACTTCATCAGTTATATACACATGCAGTTAATTTTTTCAGCAGACAAGTTTACCATGAAATAGTCATCTGAAAACATTCTGTGACTTGAAATATACCAGTATATATTCAAAGTTATTATCAAAACTGTTTTGAGTTTTTAGTGTAGCTGGTTCTAGTATATGTATGCCACCACTAACACAAAGAAAAGGCTGTCATATTCACAACAGGGTAGATTATCCTACATCGAAGACAGTACCTGAAATAGTGACAGTTCTGTCTTTGTCTTTTTATATTATATATATTAGATTATCACTTACCTTACAACAAATATTCAGAGCTTAATCGATTAGCTGGGCAAATTGACGAATCCAAGACTGACAAGAGTCTATAGTGGTTGAACAAAAAAAGGACATTTTAAAGACGACCAGCTCCTATGGCCATTTTTTGATATATTCTGGGGCACACCAATCCTTCTGAGGTGCACCTAAGTATATCTAGTGCCTGTCCGTCATAAAATTAGGTAAGTATTATGCTTTAAGCACTGTGCTAGTACACAGCAAAATACCCGCCATGTTGAAAATAGGTCGCAGAGCTACCATTGTTATATTACATTTAGTTTCACAACTTCAGAAAATGAAAAAAAATTAATTTGCTTCATAAGTTTGTCCGTGGGGCAAATATGTTATTTAAATATGTTTTTTCAAAAACCTATAAATGGTTTTGATGATTGATTTAGTTGAAGAAGCAATTTAACATTTCAGTTGTATAAAATTATACGCTTTTTTGGCCTTTTTAAAATTGTTATAGTTCTATTTTACAAGGTTAAAGGGATAATAACTCTTCGTTTTGGCCAAAAAATGAATTTTCCTGGAGTAAACAATAATTTTCCCATACTTACTAATGGTTAATGAATCCATTTTTACATTCAAAGTTAGTCCCTGGTTTATTTCTAAAAAATTTGGTTTTTTGTTAAAATCTCTTAAGAGATTATAACAGAGTATAGCCATCAATGGAGGTCACGTGGTCTGAAGACAAGCTCAAATATCAGAATAATAGCTATAACTGCTGTTTTTGTCGTAAAACAGAATATATTACATTTCTATGAGTTATTCACAACGTTTTTATTGTGAAATATAGATCTCATACAAAGAGTTATTATCCCTTTAAGCACAGATTTTCTTTTGCAAAATACATTTTTTCAACCCTTTCCCATCAACATATACCAAAATTATATGAATACAGCCTGCAAAAAGGAGATATGTGTATTTGAAGAAGGGTAGGGACTCAAGCATGTGGAAAACATGCCTTAGCAGAATCAATCAATTTGGATAAATCTATACTGGACTGGTTATTAAAAGCTCTTTTCTTAATCTATTATATGGCTTATCTAAATTATTTCTTACGATATGATTTTAAAAAAGAATATTTAAAATTATAGCTTTTCAAGAGCTAAAAAGTGGTATATTTTGCCAAAAAAGATTTTGCCACATATCTCCAAAACTTATGGTCCTAAGTAAGAAAGCTAGTGGCTGCCAGTATCTGTCATGTTAATGGAATTGCCACAACAAAAATTATTAAAATCTGTTCGCCCCCGCCTTGCCACTTTTTAAAATCGATTTTCCTGGTTTTCTCATGGACGCACTCTTAGGTCTCATATTAAATTTATTAGCATTATTATTATCATGGTTATTAATATAATTATTACTATTGTTATCATTTTTATGATATTTCGTATGTAAACTAATGTTGTACCGCACCATTGACGACGATGTCACGGAAACATCAGCTATCAAGTGTCCCTCGGCCGAACAGACAGGCATTGTAGGCTTGTTATCTGATGATAATAAATTCGGAACAATGACAGCTTTTGATATAAATCAAACCACTCGACTCGACCATGTATAATCTCATGACATTTACTGAAGAAAGTTATGGAAAACCGCCGCAAGCAAAGTAAGAAGATAGTGAACAAAATCTTGAAAAACTATCGACCGTCTTCCGAAAGACCCAGTAGACGGTCTTCATCCGCCCCTGAGGACGGGAAAACGAGGCGAAAACAGTGACAGGTACTGCTGACATGGTTTTCTTTTATACTTGGTATTATTTAACAACCGTAAATGCTGTGTATTAAGGTCATTTTATTGCTTTGGTTAAAACGTTTATATGCAGATTTAAACCAAAATATGTTTGTGAGTAACAGTGAGTAAAATTTCATAGATAGATACGCGTGCTACACATTATGGAGACAACGGTAAATGTACATGTACCTGTACAACTGCAGTTTGCAGTTGCATATCATCTTGCAAGCATTTTCAAAATAAATAAATAAAAAAGATTGTTAAATACAATTTTAAAAGCGTGAAAACACATTTTGCAACGAACGATTCAAAGGTCATCATTTAGTGACCTGTATGTTATGCACAGTCTATTTGAATAAGTAGAAGAAAGATTGGGTATTTTTTCAAACCAATGAAGTTACTAGTGCAGGAGTTTTGATATAGGTACACATCAATATTTAAAAACGAACGAGAAATAAAATTAATAACCTTAATAACGCAAAATAATTCAAAACTGTTTTCATATAAGGAGAAAGCAGTGTTTTTCGTCAACCAGTAGGTAATATAGAAAATTTTAAGGTAATAAATATAGTGGTTTGTCTTAAATTACAGTTTTTGGAGATTGCTGGATTTGCTGATGCTCAACTGCAGAAGGTAATGATGACATCTAAGAGGTTCATACACGTTTGTCTGTCAACAATAGTGACTATTTCTGTTTTTTGGTTTATGTGGATAAATCAAATTATTTACGTAAACAAAAACACAAGGGACAACGGCGTCAAGACAGCCCCGACTACTACTAGAATGGGTATCGGGTACAATGGCTTGCCTGAATCCATTGAGTTATCGTTGGAGATAAGGTATGCAGTTGTGCAACAGAGAAATTACAGTCTGACAACCGGCAAGCGATTTGTGTATCTCATTATGGGCCCAACCAAACGGGTCATCAAAGGATTAGAAGAAACTAAGAAACGGGACGTCATTTGGATGACGTTTGAAGATAAGTCGGGTGACATTTACGCCCCGGGCACATCCCACAATTCCGGGAGAAATGTGCTTCTTAATCACGCGGTCAACTTAGCGGCCCAAATGAAAGACGGCGGTTATCTCTATTATATATTAATGGACGATGACGTGGAGCTTTCGGTTAGGTCGGATGGGCAGGTTAATTGGAAAGCTTGGTCCAAGATGGCATCGGATCCTTATCAGAGGTTTGAGGAGTTTCTTATGCATTACCAACCTGCTGTAGGTTACGTACGTTACCGAGATATGAGTAGTCAGTATGTCAACAAACAAGAACCCGTAAACTTGAACTGGGATTTCGACGAGTGTTTCAGTGCTTTTCACAAGGATACACTATCATTTTTGCTACCGTATGATTTGCACCTAGACTATGAATCGTGGTGGTATGGCGGCTGGATAATCCGTCAACTGGTGTCAATGCGGTATCACAGCTATCGCATGCAGTGCAACTCGCTGCGGGTTACGAATCATATATCAAATAGACCTGTTTCGAAGGACAGATATAAGAAAGCTTTGGATTTTGGAAAAACGCGGGACTACATGTCGTCTGCCTTACTGCCTCACCAAAGCGCAACACATTAAGCAAGACTCTTTTGAAAGGAACCTCTTCGCTCGGAAGTCCAGGTGCCTTTCGGCCGGGCCCTAACATCAAGATTCCTGGCCAACCGAAACTAAAAGGTAACCATTCGTATCTTGTGACGCCCGATTTTATCCTACAACACTGGGACCCTACCCATCCCATGATTAAAAGGAAATTAAATTGGTTGCAAAAACCAGAAATACAAAAAATTCTCGGACTAGATAACCGTCGTCTGCAGCCTTTTACACCTAACACTGTGTACTGCACCGCACCGAATAAATTTTCACTGACTATTGAAAAATAACATCAAATAATTAAGAAAACGTATATGTACGCATCAGTGGACTTTCAAATGACTTCAGCTTACATTTGATTCCTTTAATAAATGTTTGTTCTTGTCAAAATTTTGTTTGATTCGGTGTCATCGTTCGTAGGATCTAATAGTACATGCTTTATATGTATTGCGTGGTGATTTCCTGTCGATGCAAAAAGAGCAAAGAGAATGTATGTATTTCTTGATATTTATTTTATTCCCTCATTAAGAAAGGGGTGCAAAGATAAAAAAAAAAAAATCACTGCCGAGAAAATAACCTTTTTCTTTTGTACGGAAGGTCTTAAAATAGAGGTTTATAAATCAGTGTTCGTTCAAAATCATATACCAAGTATTATCACAACCTTCTACTGACAGATGGGCACATGTAGAAAAATCACATGTCTACCATTTCTTACACCGTATGATATACACCCATAGATTACGTGGAATCCTAGTTTTAAGTCGCGCCGATAGATGGCGGCAGCGCGCGCGAGAGTAGGCCTACCCATATGTAATAAGACGAAAGGCCTATGGTGTTTACCACGAGGTGGCACTTGTCAACAGACGTGTACACATATGTCCAGTAGAAAACATTCACTGTCCCACTGGGATAGCGGACATTGTCCACCCCAGACTGACTAGGGTCCGTACAGGTAGGCTGTTAGCTTACCCCGTATTCGACTGCCCATGTTGTCAACAAGCACTGGGGAGTTCACATCAGAGACGGTTGACGGTTTTTTTTTTTTTTTTTTTGGGGGGGGGGGTCGGGGGGGGTTTAAAGCACCGTTCTTCGGGTGGTAAAACATTCGTTATCACAAAAAATACGCTTATAGGTCAGTCAAGGGAATACAAAGATACCATTTTTCATTTAAAAATAACGGCAACCCCTTTTAAAATCTGAAAAGCATGCACAGGCTACTACTGTAGTTCCAGTATACATGTAGGGCCTATATCTTCATATCATATACATTTCAGGGTTACTACTCCAGTACTTCTTTGACTTTAGATTTTCTTCCATTTCTTCATGTAACAAATTAAATCAAGTCAGTTTTTTCGGAGTAGATTCTCATACCATCCTGGCTTTATAGATGTACGGATCGCTTCTGAGACTCTCCCATCTGTCGCCACATCGAATTTCACAGCCAGATGTCGCTAGCTGTGAGTAGACAAGGAAACGTTTGCACGGGGACAAACGTCGTGCCTCGATATGAGGATGAGGTCACCTGGACAATGTTTGGCTTTTTTTAGCCCGTAAATTCTACAAAATATCAATTTATCTAATAAATAGGCCATGCATAAGGATTTATTTAAGCGTATGCTTTATTTTTGTTATTACTGAAGATTCAAACAATAATCAAGAAGTCTTTTGATGTGCGCCACACCATATAAACTTTATTTAAACTTTGCAATTTTTGAAAGATTATAAATTGTTTCCTATAGTTAAGATGACATATATTTGTACGGCACCCGGGATATCGATTGTAATTGCAGACGTAAACAGGTACATCCAAAGTGGTCCTCTGCGTGACAAGGTAGCAAGTTCCCATCTGATCTGGAATCTATCTACGAAGCTTCTGCGGCGCCGTGGTAACTCTGATGGCTTGGTCACATGTATGCACATCTGCGCGAGTTCGAGTACTAGTATGTTCAATGTTATTTATTATTATTATTATTTTATTTTTATTTATTTATTTATTTATTTATTTTTTTTTTTTGCTAGAAATAATTTTAAAAAATTGCATTTGAATACTATAAGAGGAAACACGTACGGAGGGGGGGGGCGTTCAGTCACAGCGCAGTCGGTGGCGTGTGCGAAAAAAAAACACTTCTTGCTGATAATCCCACCGAGAACTTAGCACCTTTTTGATAAATGGAAACTATAGAATGCATGACACCATGCAGGGCCTGCTATAATTTGATCTGTGACGTAGCTGGTAAAAGAGAGATCAACGACCACCCCCACCTAAGTATCATTTTAAGGACTTTAAAGTGAAGAGAAAAGATATATTATTTTTTAATATCCTCCTCTTGGAATTAATATTTTGACAAGTTGATTGATAGCTCTAAACCGCACTGTTTGCCCTCCAAATCACCAAAAATATTTAGGGCCTTCAGTGCCCCCCCCCCCCCCACCACCACCACCACCACTCCCTTCAAATAATCCTGGTTACTCCCCTACCCTTTCAATATACTGGTAGACAAAATAAATGCCATTCGAGGCAAAGTCTGATTAATTTACCTTTTGATTCATACATGTACATTTAACAAAATAATTTCCATAAATTAACTCTTTCAAATGACACCAGAAACCAAACCAAGTCAAATAAACCAGGTGGAGTTCACTGGCAGGCTTTGTCAATTTCGCCTTCTTGTTTATTAAAAAAAAAAAAAAAAAAAAGGCGCGCTTTTCGGGCATGCGCAGTCGTGTGACACCTTTGCTGGAAGCGCTATCTTTACCTGACAATACCTGATTCGGGTCAGACGTATTGCTTAGAACAAGAAGACGCTGCCACACAGGTAAGGTGCTAGGATGGCAAACAGGATCATAAATTTTAAAGTACAAGTAACTAAAAATCATTATTTCCCTCTTTTGTGAAACACTTAGGGCCAAGCAAAGAGCCATTGTGCCGGGGTACCATTCAGTTCAGTGGTAAAAAAAAAGGAATGATTAGAGTCCGCCATTATGTCATGAAAAGGCGGAGAGAGAGAGGGGGAGGAGGGGGGGGGGGAGAGAAGGAAAGGGGGAAGGGGGAGAGAGAGAGAGAGAGGGAGGGAGGGAGGGAGATAAAGAGGGGAGGGGGTAGCGAGGGAGGGAGGGGGAGGGCGGGAGGTGGGAGGGAGAAGGGGGGAGGGAGGGAGATAGAGAGAGAGACAGTCAGGCTCCCTCAGCCCTCTTTCCCCTAATACGCAGTGGGGCGTGGACGAGCAGTGTTATTGGATGTGACAGGAATGGTAGTCATAGAAATTGACGTCCGGGGTCCCGTCTGATAGGCTCTTGTACAGGTTAGGCTTTATTGTAGTATTGGGGTTACTAGTACGCTTTTGGGACGAATGTCACCTGCACAAAGTAAAGGAGCGAGAGCAGACTACGGTTCCTATTATAGCTAGAGGAAACGAGACACCTTGAATCCTGGTACACCGATTTCAGGTCACAGCCATGCTGCATACACGGAAGTCGTGCATGTTGAATCACTGTTTTGCAGTGGTAAAATCGATAGCATCCATATGTTAATGCCAGGTGTTTTTTTATTTTCATTCTTAAACGTAGCATTGTTGAATTATTCGTCACGCAGCAGAAAGACTGTATAGAATAAGCGGGGTCGGTTTACAGTGTAGGGTTTTTTATTTTTATATTAAAATATTTGTACAACCTTTTGAAGCCGTTAAAATTAATTTTAAAAAACCTTTTTCTTACGCTTTAACAAACATTATAATCAATATACTCAAGTTCAGTTACTTAAGCCCCCTTTACACTGGACGGCGTCCTTTCTGCGTCCAGCAGTACGGCCCCATTTGAAAGTTAAAAAATTATAATACTTTACGTGCCGACAACTGGCCGATCATTGAGCATTCATTCTGATACAAAATCAATGCTCGAGCTTCCTTATTAAGACCACAGCGATGCCAAATTTCCTGGTCGCAGAAAGGACGCAGAAAGGACGACGTTCAGTGTAAAGGGGGTATCATAAATATGTTTGGTTGCCAGATAGAAAGTGACCCACTCCTTCAAACCTACTTGATCAACATAGCAAGTGCTCAACAAACCAAATCATTGCACAAATGTTGAACATTTGTCCCCTTTTTCGCTGACCCGTGTCACCAATACAACATTTTCCGCTGTATTATTCGAAACGTGGGGAAAATATGTCATTCCGGTATACCGCACTCTTCACGCTGCTCAAAGACACTGAATAGATATCCCATGGGGAAGTATTCAAGCGGGTTGGCCATATTTGACCCTCGTACTATGTAGTACCCTATTCTGAATGGCCAGGAATTTTTCGCCCTGATACAGACTGGGTGTAGACGTTCTCACCTCCCTTGGGAGGATACAGGTCATGTACAACCTTATAACAGGGCCACAGATTGATTTTTTCACAAGATATTAACAGATATATTCCTGGTACTTCGTTTTCTAGTGTAAGAGACAATTTGTGCATGGAATTAATGTCGCCACTCTGGCTTCTAGTGTAGAGGAAGAAGACATAGTCCAGCTGCCGGGTGAGGCGCTGATAGCTTTCAAATTAACAATATTTTCCACCGCTAGACCAGTAACAGTTCACAACCGAAAGTGCCGACTGCCAAATTAGATATTATAAACCAGTAAGATATTACAGTGTTGTAAATACATTCTACATGTTTTTATACTTTCGTATAATTGGTTATGGCGAAGAATGTGAAAATAAACAAAAAACAAACTGCGAATCCAAACTAAGAAATGAAAGACGATATATTATTATTTTTTTTAAATTTCAGGTATTTTGGTTCAGATGTGCCTAATGTCAACTGCAGCAGACGATGGGGACAAATAAAAAATTCATATACGTACTGGCATTGCTGTTAACCATCGTGACTGGCTCTGTGTGGCGTTTTTTGTGGGTGAATAAAGGTGTCTTGGTAAACTTGAGTAGCCGGATGCAAAGCATCGGAGTCTGGAAATCCATTCAACAAAATCCGCAAAGACTGCTTTCTGCGATTTCTGATGACCATAATGAATTGCCTGAATCCGTGAATTTGACATTTGAGCATGGATATGTAGTTTTCAGACCAAGAAATTACAGCCAGACAACTGGGAAGCGATTTGTGTATCTCATTCAGAGCCCAAGTAAAGGGGTCATCAAAGGATTACAAGAAACCAAGGAACGTGACGTCATTTGGATGACGTTTGGGGATATGTCAGGTGACATTTACGCCCCGGGCACCTCCCACCTTTCCGGTAGAAATGTGCTTCTTCAACACGCGGTGAACTTAGCGGCCCAAATGAAAGACGGCGGCTATCTGTATTATATATTATTGGACGATGACGTGGAGCTTTCGGTTAGGACGGATGGGCAGGTCAATTGGAAAGCTTGGTCCAAGATGGCATCGGATCCCTATCAGAGGTTCGAGGAGTTTCTTATGCATTACCAACCTGCTGTGGGTTACGTGCGTTACCAAGATATGAGTAGACAGTTTGTCAATAAACAAGAACCCGTAAACTTGAACTGGGATTTTGATGAGTGTTTGAATGCGTTTCACAAGGATACACTGTCCTTTCTGATACCGTATGATTTGCACCTCGATTATGAATCGTGGTGGTATGGTGGCTGGATTACTCGTCAGTTGATCTCGATGCTGTATCACAGCTATCGCATGCAATGCAACTCACTGCATGTTACGAATCATATATCAGACAGACCTATTTCGAAGAACAGATACAAGAAATTTTTTGATTATGAAAAACCGCGGGACTATATTTCGTCAGCATTGCTGACAAAAACAAAAGCCAGACCAGCTAGAGCCAATACATTAATCCAGGCTCTATTGAAAGGAACCACTTCGCTCAGCAGTCCAGGTACCCTACAACCGGGTCCTAGCGTCCGAATTCCCGGCCAGCCGAAACTAAAAGGTAACCATTCGCATCTTGTGACGCCGGATTTTATCCTACAACACTGGGACCCTACCCATCCCATGATTAGAAAGAAATTAACTTGGTTGCAAACACCAGAAATACTGAAAATCCTCGGATTAGATAACCGTCGTCTGCAGCCGTTTACACCTGACACTTTGTACTGCACCGCACCAAATACATTTTCACTTACGATTGGTCCATGATGTAAATGATAAACATTATATACACCTGTACGTACATGTACCAATTATATGCTTTAAAGACGCCTTTCAGTATTAGAATTGATTATTTGAAGGAATGTATTTTTGTCAAAAATTATTTGTTTCGATTCATTTCAACTTTCCTTGAAGAGAAAATTCCGTGCAACCGGTGACAGGTCGGGACGAGGATAAGGCATCTTAAACGCCTGTCTTCTTTTGCACGTGCGTTTTCAATCACACTGATTCAATCAGAACCACGATGTTGACCATACCAGAAGTCGGCCGGTATAACGAAACTGAGGGTGCATGTAACAGAAATTCCGCCCTCCATTTTGTTATAATGGTTAGGGTTAGCCTTACCTACATGTACATGTAAGTGGGTCAAAGTCTAGGGTGAAGCTTACGTTTAAAGAAATGAATGGGAAGCGGACACTTTATCATGGGTCTCTCTCTCTCTCTCTCTCTCTCTCTCTCTCTCTCTCTCTCTCTCTCTCTCTCTCTCTCTCTCTCTCTCTCTCTCGTTACACACCAGCATTTCAAATTCATGTCATTGTGTACAGATCTGTCCAGAAGAAAAAATATTCATTGCTAAACTGGGACAGAGGAAAGCTGTTTGATACATGTACTAGTAAGCGCGGGGAATCTTAAAAAGTAAAATACTCCATGTGCGGCCATGAAAATGTTATTGAAAAATGCATTTGAAATCGTAGAAAGGTTAAGATTAGGCCATGCATATGATAGTCCTTCACTTATATCTTACAACATATCTTGATAAAACTCATTTCTTGTTCACCCTCACGTCTCCATGTACCTACAGCTTAAAATTTTCCAAATGACGTCAAGATGACGTCACAACATCACGTCACGATTCACAAGGTTAGACAACACAGTTGTAATATCCATAACCCTTAATTGAGTTAGTCAAACCCGAGGCGAGGTGGGAGGGTGGGGGGGATAGGAGTACAAGGGGGACTCGGGGGTTCGACATAACCGTCTATATAGGTCGTCAAATGTCTTTTCTGACTTAAAAATAAGATCAGTCATTAGAATACTACGATACACTTAATTAAGCAAAGGCTTAATTGCTGGGTTTCCTTTGCAATACTTCGTTTCAGTGGATGTAAGGCTAAGGTGATGGGTATAACAAAGAGTAGCATTGTTTTTAAGGATAATATAATAGTGCACACATATTTATATTGAATTCCTTCTTATGTGAAGCACTTGAGCCCTGGTCAAGAGCCAATATGGAGACGTGTAATATCACTATATGACTATTTTGGCAAAGGTCACTGAGTAAAGCAGGGGGCGGATCCAGGATTATTTGAAGCGATGCCCGAACCCCACACCAAGGGGGCGATGGTCGGCTTCGCATCAGAGGTCTGTCGTTCCCCTCCGGACCCCCACCCTTCAAATAATCATGGATCCGCCCCTGAGCTCGACCTCCTCCTCTCTCTTCCCCTGGGTTAACGATTTTTCACGAGGACTTCTCCCTGTCAGTACTGAGGTCTGGCTGATTAAATGTTCATGTTTACGTGCTGTTTGAGTTCCGCAATCAATATCAATAGCAAGCTATATTGTTAAGGCTGTGCGTTTTTCACTTTCATGAAGAGTCGCTTGAGGTTTGCTTGTCACGTGCATGAACGACTGCATGCTGGCCTGGTTAGGTTAAGGTAAGGCTCTGACATACTTAGCGTTAAGAGAAGCGTATGGGTATCTTAGATTGCATTCTCATAGATTTAGATCGACCCATCTAGATCGAACTAACTCCCTGGGAGTTCACGCTAAATTGCTGTCATCCGAGCGCGCACTGTAGTTAATTACCCCCTTACAGCTTTTAGTGGGCGGGACAGGCATTTAAGCCGGCTAAGCTGACAGTAATCTAGTGAGACTCCCCTCAGGGATAGATCGATCTAAAATCTGTGGGAATGGGGTCTTAGTTACATCGATATTCGCTCATCTTTAATTGTATGTAATCATCCTGATTCCAGCGTATTCAAATGAAGATATATAAGCAGCGCATGAAATATACTGACAATAAATGAAAACGCATCAGAAAACTTTCTTGTACTTTTTTTTTACCGAGAATCGATTTCAACCATATAAACGAGAAGAAATGCACTTGTTTGGTCATAAGAGAGTCACCTTGTTTGACTGAATAATGGGTCATATTTCACACGAAAACTGTTATTTTCTTAATGTTCCAAAGGAACTTAAAATATTATTTGATAAATAAATGATGCGTTTTCATTGATTGTCAGTATATTTTTTGAATAGGTTCAAAACAATTTGTCTCCCTTCGAGCATACGAACGTAAACCAAAGTTTGCCTGCGTACTGGAGACGTATACGACGTAAGCCTAACGAACCCCTTGCGCCTGTGTGCATATTGGCAATTTTTCTCATACGTTAGTGCCATGCGCTAGGTGTGGCAAAGCCTTTACTCTTCTGTTTTGTGGCTACGAGGTTCTCCGCTCAGACGACTCTCTAAATAATAGCAAGTCTACTGGGGGGGGGGGGGGAGGGGGGAGTGGATAAATCCAAGTTTTTTGATGGTTTATAAAAATAAAAGAGATCTCTAACCTGCACAAAACCACCAACCTGGTTATCGGACAAATAAAAGGGAAAGCGGTCATCGAAGTAAATTACTATTGTATTGTTTGTACATTTTAAGCTGGCTGTCTACATTTATCGCCGTTTTCACGTAGGATGCCGTAGGTTGCTCAGGTGGCGCAGAAGGGAGGCATGAAAGTTGCTTAAGCCCTTAAAATGAGGATACAGCGTCACTTGTAAAGCACTGCACTTAAACTTAATTTTAAACTCAATATTCAATAGAACTCCTGAAAGTTATATCACTAGAGAAAAAGGACTACTTCCAAACCTTTATGCAACAAATCAAATCAACTTTATTTAAAGTATGTTCTTATACCATCCTGGCTTCATAATATACATGTAGTATCGCCATTCAGGTTCTCGAGTCAGTCTCTCCGTCGTATTTCACCGCTAGATGGCGCGCTCACAGTGGGCTGTCTTGGAGGCGCTACTGATATAAATCTATCAAAAGTTGCTTTGGGTCAGATGTCCTGTCTGGAACAGGGAGACGTTGCCACACAGGTAAGGTGCTGGGAATAGCAAACATGGCGTTGTTTTAAGTATAACTTAAAATATATATCAAATTCTCTCTTTTGTGAAACACTTGAACCCAAGACAAGATCCAGTGGAGACGCCCAATACAACTTCGACTTTTTTGGCAAAGGTCGTTGTGCGGAGTGCACTTCTTTAAAACTTAGGACGGTCTGGTTTAAAATTCATCACCCTGTCATGGGGAGCGGGGCGGGGGCGAGCTCCGTCACACTAAAAAGGGCGTGGCTTTGAATCTGCCACAATGTCAGGTAAGAGAGGCGCATGGGGGGATGGGGGTGGGTGAGAACCAGAAGCATCTGTACCGGGGTTAGCATAACGAATTGATCGAGGATTACTATCTTTCAGAACTCAGGTCGTAGCCAGGGGCGGATTTAGGTCGTCTTCTGGGTCTTCTGGAAGACGGTCAGACTTTTAAGTTTACATTGACAGGTATCTATTTTTTCTGTCGGAAGACGGTCAAAATGGAGGATGGTAATAAAGATAATTTGGAAGACTGTCAGAAAATATCTCTGGATCCGCCCCTGGGTAGCCATGTCTACTAACTGTTGGAGTGCTTGAATCAATATAAATATCAATAGCAAGCTATTGTTAAGCCGTGTTTTAAACAAAGTCACTGACTTTATTTGCTTCAGTCGCTTTGGCTTTATTTGCTTGTCACGTACCTGAATTGCAACAGGTCGGATAACATATAGGTAAGGCTCTGTTGTACCTAGCGTAAAGCGGAACGTTTGAATATCGTATATGATATCGATTACGGGAACAACTTTAACCGTACGAAACCCTGTTTCTGTGACAAAGTTGTTATCCCTATCTTTTGCCATTACGCGAGGTACATGTAGTAAACACAACTCTACACACACTGGACAATAGAAGTGTCACCCATACTGAACCAACACTTTGGGGGAGATAAATGACTGTGGAATGATATGCTCCTGGTATCATTTTATTAACATCAAATTTCGCAAAAAGACCAACAATACAATTCCATGGTACAGCGGTTTTATACTCATTAGTCACATTATAAGTAGACCATGCATTATAACTTTGATTGCTCTGATTCAGGGGGTGACACTTCTATTGTCCAGTGTGTGTAGTATTCTTTCGTGTTATTCATTAACTACTTTCCAGATGGTTACCGCGCCGCTTTCTTTCCATTTCTATCTCTACCTTATGCAGTCTAGTCTCCAGCGGCCTTCTCCCCTTTTCATTACACACAGTTTTAAGTGTCATAAGAATATGCCGATCAACTCAGTTACCCTACAAAACACTCCCCGCTCTTTATTCGCTCATGGCTGTCAATTACAAACATTACATTTCCAGCATATGAAAATGAAGGTACTAGTATGAACATGTGTATAAGCATGCAGCGCATGAAATTGTTTTTGGGTGTGATCAAAACATCCTACGGGTGTACAAACGTACAGCAACTTTTGCCTGCGTACTCGAGAATTATACGACCTAAGTCTAACGAATTAAACGAATTAAATATTATATATTTTCTTAGATTTCAGATTTAAGGGTTTGGGTTCGCAGATGATCATTTACAACAGGTAATGAGGACAAATAAAAGAGTCAAATACGTATTTCTGTCTGTCATTGTGATTGGCTGTTTGTGGCAGTTTTTCTGGATGAACAAAAACATTTTCATAAACTATAGTAACAGGAGAAAAAACATTGGCGTCGAGAAATCCATTCAACAAAATTCGCAAAGACCATCTTGGAAAGAAGCCGACGATGCCGACTTGCCCGAGTCCATACATTTTCAATTTGAGGTTAGGTATGCAGTTTTACAAACAAGAGATTACAAACAGACAATAGGGAAGCGATTTGTGTATCTTATTCAGGGACCGACAAAAGGGTCCATTGAAGGATTGGTAGAAACCAATGAACGTGACGTCATTTGGCTGACGTTTGCAGATAAGTCAGGTGATATTTACTCACCGGGGACATCCCACAATTCTGGGAGAAATGTACTTCTTAATCATGCGGTGAACTTAGCGGCCCAAATGAAAGACGGCGGATATCTGTACTATATATTCATGGACGATGACTTGGAACTTTCGGTTAGGTCGGATGGGCAGGTCAATTGGAAAGCTTGGCCCAAGATGGCATCGGACCCTTATCAGAGGTTTGAGGAGTTTCTTATGTATTACCAACATGCTGTGGGTTACGTACGTTACCGAGACATGACAAGACAGTTTGTCAATAAAAAACAACCCGTAAACTTGAACTGGGATTTTGATGATTGTTTGAACGCTTTTCACAAGGATACGTTATCGTTTTTGATACCGTACGATTTGCACCTAGACTATGAATCCTGGTTTTATGGTGGCTGGATAATTCGCCAGTTGATCTCCATGCTGTATCACAGTTATCGCATGCAGTGTAACTCGTTGTACGTTTCAAATCGTGTCACAAAGAGAACTGTCTCGAAGGAAAGATACAGACGCTGTTTTGATTACGAGAAACCGCGGGACTACATTTCCTCAGCTTTGCTAACGAAAACAAAAGCTGTCCAAGCCAAAGCCAACCCATTAATAGCAGCTGTATTGAAAGGAACTTCTACACGCCAAAAACCAGGTACCCTGCAACCGGGTCTTAACATCACGTTTCCAGGGCAGCCAAAGCTAAAAGGTAACCATTCGTATCTTGTGACGCCGGATTTTATCCTACAACACTGGGACCCTACCCATCCCATGATTAGAAAAAAATTAAGTTGGTTACAAAAACCAGAAATACAGAAAATTCTCGGGCTAGATAACCGTCGTCTGCTGCCGTTTACACCTGACACTATGTACTGCTCCGCACCAAATATTTTTTCACTGACTATTGGGCAATGGCATCAAATGATGAATATGTTTACTCGAAAATGGTTGTGAGACCCTTTTCAGCGTCAAGTGTAATAACTGACAAATGTTTTTCTTGTAAAAAAGATTTTTTCATCTTGTGTCATTTTTTACTCATGTTGTTTAATGTTATAATTTGTCATTGATCTATATTATCTAAACATACCTATCGATCTGATTCGGTCGAAAAATGCTTATTACTATATGTGATTAAATGAAACCCAGAGCTCCCCAAACACACGCTCCTCTAACACTATTGATTGCCAAGTTCAACAAAATCCACTCAGACTGTGCCCCACATGACTGTAATAAGATACTTTTGCGCACTATTTGCGACTGACTCGAGTACACATACCTTATCAAACTGTTTATTTGTTTAAATATTGAACTCAGTACATGATAGTAGAGGAAATTAACCTTTTGGAGCGGCGAACTGATTGAAAAGATGGCACAGAACTAAAATGGCAATCGTTGTAGTCCCAACTGAAGTGGTACTGGCGCTGCTGGTCGGTCTGCTCTCCCTGATGTATCTGTCAATAACTGTCTCCAGTATACTCAGGGGCACTGGTCCGGTTTTCAGGATTCGGTTGTGGAATTCTTTCAGATCAAAATTCGAGCCTGGAATGGGTATATGGAATATCCGATGTTTAGAGATAGGCCTATGCAAAATGTGCCGAGAATCTTGAGTATGCGCGTGTGTGTTTGTGTGTGTGTGTAAGTTTGTGTGCGTGCGTGCGTGTGTGTGTGTGTGTGTGTGTGTGTGCGTGAGTATATGCTGTTGCAGGCGTATTTTTGTGAACATGCTTGTACTAGTACGTATGTTGGTGGTACGTATATTGGCGTGAGGAACAGCACGTCATAAAAAATTAGAAACTCTGTAAAGTATTCTTAAAGATGTACAAACAAATGCTTGAATGATGGTAAGTAATAGTAAAATGGTGTTAGCAACGAGATAAAGGTGTTCAAGATTTTCTCATGCTTACATAACAAAATAATGCATTTATAAACATTACCACAAGTCACACCCCCCCCCCCCAAC
>NW_019775973.1:93139-150130 GCF_001039355.2 Lingula anatina
TTTTTTATTTTTTTTTTTTTTTTGTAGACCCATGTCGCTCGTCCACGACTAGCGGACATAAGTTAACCGTACATGCACATCATTATCTTTGGAAAGGTCGCATTCTCAATTCTCACCTAACGCATCCGATGCCTTCTTCCTCAAGTCTTTTATCTTGAGCTCCCCTATCTTGTATGCGCATGCCTGGCCCGGCCACGTGATGTATCTGTCCACCTCGATCTTGATGCCGTCTAGGGAATTGGCTGTGTAATTTTCAAACAGCTCTATGGCGTGCTCTCGCGTCCAGCTTAAAGATAGATTGGAAGAGATGTTATTATGATCGTGTTTTTATAGTTTTCATTTGATGGATGATTTAAGCTGCCTTTTTGATATTATTCATTCATTCAATAATAATAATAATAATAGTAATAGCGCTATAACGCTGATAATTACAATATAAATAATATAGATTTTAATTAAAATGTTTAGAAAATTAAAAAATGAAACGTCGTCAGAGGTATATGTAATATTCTACGTACTTGAAATAATGGAGTCCTGTGTCTGCGACAAGACGGCAGGCTCGGAATATTTCCGAGGAATACCTTCCAAAGCTGAGAATAGAAACAAGATCAGCTATCACTCAGATAGTCTAAAGCACCCTCGCTGAAATCATCGGTCTTTGTTCATAGGGCAACAGAATATCTCATAACAGCATGCTTTGAACCGATTTCATATCACCCAGTCCGGGCATTGTAATGTTAATATAGGTCAATTTGGAAAAGAGCAATTTATTTTGTGTTTTCGAATTTTTCGAGAATAGTGTAGGTCAAGTTTTACTAAGTTAATTAGGTAATATTCCGGTAACGCACAGTTCATATTCTCCGTGGGCACAAAAAGACCATGTGCCTTTGACCTTAAAACTCCCAACACATTTTCCTCTCAAGTTGTTGCCCAACAGCGCCAAATATAACCATGCATTGCGTGTCACTTTGTACTATTCTCATAAGAGAAATTCCAAACACGTAAATATAATCCTTGTTGCCCTAAAAATAGTTTCAATTAACTAGTCTCGAATGACCTCACGTTGGTCGCCAGCCTCTTTAGGGTTAATTCAGATGCTAACCATTGTTTGGATGTAGTTTACTTACAGTTCGTAGTTGTTTCTATAGACTCCCATTTCTTCGCCCAAAGCTTCCGCATAGAGTGCCCAGCCCTGATGGACATAAAATATCCAGACGTTAAAATTTCAACATGCACGACACTTCATGAAAACATGTAAACCGTTTTAAATAGATATTCATTTTATTTATTACAAACGCCAATATCTAATATGACTTATGGAGCAAAAAAAAAAAACGTTACTTCATACCATTTAATCCAACTAAGAACATAAACTCCCTCCAATTTGATGAAGGGATAACTACATCATGACAACACACTTGCTCACAGTTATTGTCTAGTAGGCCATTTGTTGCGGAAACGCAATGCTGTTTGGATTAATAAATCAACCATATTTTATCCCTGATACTACGGTAACCCTATTCAGCACAAGTATGTGATATGATATGGAACATACACGTACACCAATATTATATAGTAAGCAAATTAAATTTGTTATATTGCATAACATTCACCAATAGATCTTATACTCACCTCAGAATAAGCGGTTTGGAAAGGAAAATTAAATGGGATGGCATAATACTTGGAATACTCCAGGTTCTTTCGGTAGTCGGGGAGATGTTCAGTGAGTTGGACGCTGGCCTGTGAACAGATTTTATTTCATATTTTATTTAACAATTATTATAAACCACGTGATGAGCATTAAGACTTACAATCATCAAAAACGAACATTTGAAAATAATTTTGAAGAGTACTTTTAACTTTGATGGACACATAATGATAATTCTTTTTTTTTTCTAGAAAGAAAAAATAATCATTTCACCACTCTGATTTAACATTATACTTTACCTGATAATGATGGCCCGGCTCGACCTCGTGCAAACTGAGGGCCACCATTTCCACCGTTAATCTACATAACAGAAGAAGTGCAGTGTATAAAACGATGCTATCAAATACATTTTACTTAACCAGACATTGATGGGGTGACGTGGGGTGCAACACTCCCCGTGCCATACCTTGCTGCCGCTTTTGTTTATCTACTTCCATGATTTTCAGAATGTATTTAACTATATTAAAGAGTTCGGCCTATCTAGGAAACATTCGCATACATCCATTTCGAACTACTTTCTGCAATCGCCGAGTTTGCGGAGGACAAAATTAAGCTGTTAAAAGGGTGACTAATTGCTTTATTATGAAACAAAATCGGTTTACTTCGTTTTTGGGTTGTATAGGTTGACCTCAAACACTCCTGGACGGCTGTTGTTTTGCCCTGGGTCGTAATACTGACCCAGTGGGCCATCATTTGTCATTGCTCTGATCCTGCAATGAAAATGAAAGCCTTGTAGTAGTACCACCGAACGCCCATTAAGACATATCAACATTTTTTATAGTGGTCTAATCACAAGTAGTCAAACGTTCTCATATCATTATCGCAAAGTCGACCTTTCATGATGGGCCACCGCAATATTTAGAAATTTTAGAAAAATGCACGATCAGTTATTTTGCATTTTTTATTATATTTCATTTATAAAACATTACATTTAGACATATTATTACTTGTATTAAGTGGGACCCAAATTTTGAACCTACTCAAATGGAATGACTGGAATGTCCTTGAACACCTTAGGTAGATGTTGTGGAATCAACTCTCGTGTTATCACGTTGTACTCAGCGAGAAGCTCGTCCTGCAAAACCAATCCACGCAATAAAGATTTTTTTACTATTGTTTTGACGATCATGTATGTATCACTCGTACATCTACGTTGCACAAAGTCGCAAAACACGCTGTGGTTGGAAATGTTACTGTCTTTTTAAAAAGACAGTATATTTGAGATATTAAAATTTAAAATTATAATTTAAATTTAAAAACAAAAAAAAATGCGAATCAGGCCTCTATATAATGAAATGCGACATTTCCTGGAAATATCAGCACTTAACTCTAAGTTAACTCTAAGGAACATCATATCCAAAACAGGAGACCAAAACACAATCGATAAAGCCATTTTTTTCTTTTTTTGTTTTCAGTTCAATCCTGGATGACGAAAGAAGTGGCAACAAATAAAACTTTAATGAAAAGGCCCGTTGCGTTAAAATGTGAAAGGAGTAACCCTAAACAAAAACCGAAAAAGACAAAAACGCATGATGTGTTTTAAGATTTCCTGTCTTACCGAGGTGTTGTAGAAAAACCTAGGGTCTGTCTTCAGGCTATTCACAAAGTCCCGGATGGAGCCTCTAAATTTTAGATCCGCAAGAATCTGAAATACGCAAGGCATATTGGTAAAGGTTCTGTCGCACGAACGTAAGTACTATTCGCTAGGTGTGACAGTACCTCAATTTATCTTAAGAACGTATAACATGCATTGATTATAAAGGCCTACACTCTGAGAGGCAGTGTCTGAAATAACACAATCGTATCAACGCTCTGTTAGTTACACCCTGAGAGTCCCTGGCTGTCTTTAAACCGCTATCTATGTTTAAAAAAAGCATTGAATCTCTCGTCTGCGGCCCAGAATCGTCACACATCACTGTCACTTAGGGTTTTGGTCAAAGCATGGACATAGTCAAAGATTAATGAAATATGTACTTGATTAATGTTAGATACGCGTAGCTGTTTTCATTTTTTCTTTTTATTTATTATTTGATTCAGTCAATTTATGAGTTCTTTAAAATATATTATTAATTTTTTGGCTTGTTTGTTTTCGTTATCTATCTTTCTTTCGCTACTTTATTTACTGCAGTTTTACGATTAGTCAAATCGCAAACCAATGACAACCGACCTTATTCATCTCTGCAGATATCCTTCGAATCTCGCTCCACCCCTTTTCGTGGACTTCTTCAGGGGTCATATCGGTGGTCAGATGCCACTTGAGACACGCCTTGTAATAGTCTGACCCTCGGTCATAGCTGCTGACCCCGTACCCAGACCTGGTGTTGGGAAGGTACTCCTGAATTTAAAAAGAAAATGGAAACCGGAAGCGGTTATAGGGTAACAGCAATAAGGGTGGTTCCAAGTACTAGGTTACAGGGGTACGCATGCTCCATATTAGGAATTGTATTTCAAAGATTTTTTTTTTTTTTTTTTTTTTTTTTTTTTGNNNNTTTTTTTTTTTTTTGGGGGGGGGGGGGGTAAACCTAAGTGTGAACGACTTTCAAGAATAAACAAAAAAAAAATTGGGTCAACTGCATTTCTTTCCATAAGAAAAACAAATAAATATTTTAAGTCTGCAAAAATTCTGATTTCCTCTAAATAAGGTTCGGTCGCACATATTAACCAACCTTTCAATTTTGCTTGGCCTAATGTTCACTACTTACGTCAGCTATAAACATGGACAAATTGGCAAACGCTGGCTGAATTCCGTTTGCTATGACATTCTGGCCGCGAGCTCTGAGTTGTGATCTGTGAGAAATAAAAGATAAATGGTATCAGAGGACTGTAACCCTATGGATTTGCTCACATCCAAATATGGCGCACTTGAAAGCATTCCGCACAATCCCCTGATGGTTTCCCCGCCTCCCACCCGCACCGACCCTGCAGGGATTACGCAGCGTGCTTTCAAGTGTGTCGCACCATGATTAAACCGCGCTTCAGTTAGGCCCGGTTCAACTTGGTTGTGAACAGCGCCTTTTGCTCATCGTGTTTTTATTTTTCCTGAAGCCACAAGGTGGGCAAATATCAATTAGTTCGAGGCAACGTTTGCTCTAGACGTTGACCTCCTTCCACTCATGACAATCAGCCTCATTATTCGTCTAGACTATCAAACAATAATTTAGACGTAATTAATTAATATGCAGAATTTCAAACGCTTCAAGATAATAACCTTAATGGTCTTACTTTTCGTCTTCCGGTATGGAGAGGTTTGTTAATGCGTCTTTAAACGGTGTATAAAAAAAGGTTTCTACCGCTGACAAGTTTGTGATGCCTTCTGATATTTGGCCAGGGATCTTGTCCTAAAAATTATGTTGAAAACAATAATAACATAAAATAATAAATATTTGAATTCAACTAAAATGGCACTCAGTGGGCGATGACCTTTGCAAAGGCACCTCATTTCTCATTTTTATTCATAAATAAACAATGGTTCTCAATCGACATGTATTCCACTCTTAATTGGCCTTTTTTTTTTTTTTTTTTGTTTTTTTTTTTTTTTCAGATTGCATTTAGCCCCTGCGGAGTTGGATCGATCTATGTAAACCGATAGGGACCATTCCCAGACCCAATTGTACTTACTGTGGATTGATCTATCTCTGAGGGGATTATCAATAAATTGCAATCAACTTAAGCGGCTTAGATGTA
Organism: Lingula anatina; assembly: GCF_001039355.2. The sequence goes on from NW_019775973.1 coordinate 98,532, forward strand.
TCCTACGCCTACTGCATTTGCTAGGGGTAATAAATTTTCTATTATAAGCTTCAGTAGGCATGCCAGGTATCTAAGCCGCTTAAGCTGAAAGCAATTTAGCGAAAAATCCCTCGGAGACGGATCGATCCTGTTAGATCGATCTAGGTATGGGAACCCAGTCCTATTTTCATAGGGAATAAGCCCTTATTCTCACCATGGACACTCTATGGTTGGTTCTTCCCAACTCTATAGCCTTCCTCATAAGGGCCACCATCTGGGACAACCGACTGGGTAGAAGCTCCAGACGAGTCAGATAATTTTCATAATTCTTTTTCGTCTTGAACGGCAAGGAGGAGACCAAATATTCCAGATCGATGTGCGGCCCTTCCAGGAAATTAACTGGGTTCAGAGAGTTGTATCTATAATAATAATAATAATCATTTTTATTATTAAGCTAATGAAGTTTCATTGCTTTAATTTGAATTGATTAAGTGGCTCAGCAGTATGAATAATCAAAACTAATACTTACAAATGCCATTCATATCCGTCAACCAATGCTTGAACAAACCGCCTCATGACGTCATAGTTCAGTTGATCACTTTCGCCTAGCTTTGCGCGATCAATTTTTCCAAGACGCAATAAATAGTCTTGGCATTTTGTCTGGAATATATGAATAGTTTTTTTTAGATTATAAGACATAGGACAGGTGTTGTAGATGTGGTTAAAAATGTAGACCACGAATACAATTTTTTAAAGAATTTAGACTGATGCATGATGTAGACTTCTGCATCTTTAACAACAAAAGAGATACGTTTTCTCCTTTTTCTATTCTAGTCTCGCGAAATACATTTTTTGGTTTCCGAAAGTCTTTCTGTTATTATTTATCAGTTTTTATCGTTATTTTTTTTTAATTTGACAGACCGTTTAACACTGTTAAAGCCAGTAATTAAACTCATATATCAACATTTTAAGTCGTCAGCTTTTTGGCCATCATAAAAAATGTTCGAATCATTCTGGCAACTTCGGCTGAACCGTTAATTTTAATTCAGAGTACAGAATTAACCATACAGGCCCGTAGCCAGCAATTTCAAAAGGGGGGTTCTTTTTCTGAAAAAGTGTACCTTTTTCCATAAAAACTTCATGTACCTCGTGAACCTTTTCCCCAGCAAAAAGGGCGGTTCTTTTGAACCCCCCGAACCCCCACTGGCTACGGGCCTGCCATACCTTTCTCATTTCAAAGTCCGCAATCGTCAAATTTTCAAGCTGATCATCATATCGGCTGTCTCCGGACTGTGTAGCGAACTCGGGATTGTCCGCCAGGCGCCACTCGTAAAATTCCGTTACTAGTCGGTTTAAGTCGGACTTGTCATCTGAATTAATAAGAAAATACCAGTATGTAGTGTGGTCAGGGGAGGAAAAGTTGAAATACTTTTTTATGTAACTCAAATTAAAGCATTGTGACTAATAATAATAATAATAATATTAATAATAATGTTGATGATAAAAATCACTTCTGAAAAAACAAGCTTTACAATCTTCGCAGCGCTGTGTACAAAATGAAAATTAGAATTTAAATTCTCTCACAATAAAAAAAATGCTGAACGCCTTTAAATCGCTAGCTACCTCTTGGTCACGCATATTGAAATAAAAATGATAAATATCTGCACGTACATGTAGTATTCAAAATAAAAAGGCAAAATCGAATTCTTATCAGCGACTGGGGTGTTTGGTAAACACAGTTACGGTAAAAAAGCGATCTTTATCAAAATTGACGATAAGAAACATATCAAATGTGCCATTAAAAAGCCAGCCAACAAGTCTTATCTGCTACTTGTCACACATTTGAGACTTGAACTATAGCCATGGATATTTTTGAATTACCCAGATATGATTATAAAGCTGATAAATTGTTATCGAACATTTCGCTAACATTATCTCACTAAGGTCTGGTCGCACACTGTGCGCTTTAAGGCTGTTGTAATGATTTAAATCAGTCCTTTTAATGTTCTTATTCATTTGGGGTCTTTTCTATTGGGATGTGAAATATTTAGCTAATGCTAAAACTTTACAGAAAACACGGGAGAAATCTGAGATTGATATAATTGTTTAAAATAAACTACTACACAGATTTTGACATCAGATGTCAAAGAGAATTTTTCATCATCTATTTGAATTCAGTTCTTATAATGAACAGGCATATTAATAGATTTATTATTTGATTGATCAATTAACTCATAAAAAAGTATAAGATACGTGTATGCCACAACAGGTCCCTCTTTCCACCAAAACATTTAACTGAAAATATGAAAAGGTAAACGTTGTATATTTTGAAATGACATGCATAACCTGGAATCATGATGTCTGAGACCTCGAGGCAAAAAAACCAGAAAGCGTATCTTCTTTTTATTCCTGGACAATAACCCGTGAATGCGTTGCATATTTTAACGTTTTTTCTTATAAACTATAATAACGCGTTCTCTACAGAACTTTTCAGCCGAAGGCAAGTATGATACTTCAGTGCTTGAACTTATTTTTCACCCTGGAAGTGTGTTGTATGAATAATGAAGCCAGGCCGTCATATATCAACTGTGGGTCGGGGAAGCTGTAATCCTCACACAATTTCATAGGTGTTCTTACACTATTGCCACATTTCAATGTATGTATAATAACACAATAAAATAAAAATAAAAAATGGGTCTTAACTGCGTGTGAGATCCATTTTTATTAGTAATAAATGACTTGAGAATTGATCGGGGGAGAGATTTACCGCCTTGTGACTAGCGTTTCTGGGTTATCGATGACAAATATTAGCGACAGGACGCAATCTGAACACTGAAAATATTTGTTAAAGGCTGTGGCTGCATCTTCGATGGTAAAGTAAGATGTCTCCAACGTAGGATTAATAGATAGCACTGTCTGAGGCGGAATTCCCGAAGAACTGGGTATGGGTAACAACACAAACTAAAGAGAAGAGACGTGTCGTTTTTTTTTTTTATTTATTATTATTATTTTTAGTCTAAAGCCCATGTTACACCTAGCTTCCGACCGCTTCGAAAACGAAGTTTGGCCCTCTCCCACGAATATGAAAAGGCTGCAATATTTTGAGTTCGCTAACAATGGTGTTTGAGTCTGATGTTGACCATAAAATATTGTCAAAGCTGCAAATTTGAAGGAGGTTAAATTGAGCTTACATTTTTTTTAAAGTTCGCTAACGCACTTTTGAATCTGATGTTGGAAATCAAAGCTGCAACTTTGAAATGTTGTAGGTGTGTGAGCGTGACCACAGACTCGTTCTCCAACCAGTGTAACTGTCATTGTCAACCTCTCACACTCACTGAAATCTGCACCCAAATAAAGTACATTTGACTAAACACTTTAATATGTCTGGCTTTGATAGAGATCCTAACTAACAGGTTCCAACCCCCTTCTCCTCCCCTCCGATATTTTGTTGGCAACTAAACTGTTATCTGCATGAATTTGCCATTTGCTATAACGGCTACAGCATACTGAAATTAGAGGCGAGTCTCCAGTGACCTCCGAAACTCGGGTTGACCCCTCCCTCTCTCTCCTCCTTTTCCGGTTAATGCTAAAATAGAAACCAGCACGACCGCTTCAGGAACAGTCTAAGGCAAACTTAATGAAGAGCACTCCCCCCCCTCCCCCCCCCCAGACACATATAGGGCCTACACAAGTGTGCCAATTTTCTCTGTGTCCAGGTGGGAGAGTGAAAGAAGAGTGGTCAGTTTGATTGTTGAACAACAAGGTCCAAGCATTTGAATGCACCCAAACATCATCTTCTTCCGGGTATCGGGAGTTAGGCTTTAAAACATTTTTAGGCAAAACGGTGCAGGGTGCGTCCTTAGTTAACGCCTTACGCCGATCGTCTTGTAGTTCCATGCTTATAAAATCTTACACGATGACACACGCAAGAAAAACAACTTACTACAACCTGAAGGGGAAGACAGGTTCAGAGGGCACTGAATTGATAAAGTTGACAGGTGTGAGGTTGACGGTTAAACATACTGGTTTGCAATTAAGTTACCTGAGCGAATACAGTTTTTTAATGGGAGCTCTCCGTACAAGGCACGCTTAGAGTCTAGGACACATTTGCCCTGTGCAGTAGCGTAGATCGCGTACGATTTTTTTTTTTTTTTTTTGAGGGGGGGGGGGGGCATTGTAGGTGGCTACAAGCTATGGCACGTATGTGACCTCGGGTTAGGTCGGTGGAAATATACGTTCATAGATTGATAATTGTCATTGTCAAATGTAACATAGGCATATTTTGAATAATTTGACATTTTTTCATCATACAAAAGCTTACATCAGTGTATGCTGACCAAGAAGCTGTCCACACTCATTCGATCATCTTTTCTTCTTTATTTATTTATTAATTCATTATTATTATTATTATTATTATTATTATTATTATTATTATTATTATTATTATTTTGCAAAACCCACAGGCGGGTACTATCGAACTTTAAATGTGCGCGCAGTTAATTAGAGTAACATAATGTATGACCTGCGCCCTTTTTATGTTCATTTTGCATTTTTGGATTGCTTAAATACTTAATATGCGGTGAAATTGCACCCGTTAAGATTAAGAGGTGCCGCCCACATTTTTCTGTCTTAAACATTTCACCATCTTTTAATCCGCAAATATACAGCTTATTTTACTCAGATGCAGATGTTAACAGCAGCATCTGCGAGCTTATTTTAGAATCCGGGTACAAAAATATATAAATACATCCCAAGTCACCCATTGTTGACTACCGCTACTGAGTGGCATGAGAAAAAAAAGGATTTCCAACGGTGGATGCGAAATAAAAATAAACCGTGTCCGTGTCAGATACGCTGAACAAACAATGGAGAGCGCGGGAGTCGTCTGCTGCGCTAACAAGATGATATCAAGTACGTGATCTAGGGTTCATCCGGCGAACTATCTTAAGTTAACGGTTTTAAAGTAAAGGCTTATTCCCAGTGAAACTCTCGTTCTGCGAAGATCGATCCGCCTCTGCAGGGGACTCTTGCTGAATGTAATTAGATTAATAGAATAACACCTCCATTCGTTTCCATTAAACTCGTATCATCACCGGTTTCTTTGTATTCTGCCCAACGCCAACGTTAATCTGATTGCATCCCTGCGGAGTTGGATCGATGTACGTAGAATGACAATTTTATTGGGAATGGGCCCCGAAATACCCACCTTCAATGCACAATTCCAGACTTAGATGGGTTAAATTTATGAGAACATATTTGAAATGCATGGCGGCGAGGGGTGGGGGGTGTTTTGGGGTGGGTGGAGGTGGGGGTGGGGTAGACTACTCCTTCGAAATACAGCACGCTTCACTTATGAATTTGAGGAGGTATTCTGTGTGTTTTGATTAAATGTGACGTTTTCAACTGCGACTTGACCCGACTGACCGAATACGACTACATTAAAATGTACAGTATCTTAACTTTTCCTTTCGTGTCCCAAGTCTACATGTACGTTGCCTACATTTAATGGCAAAAAATTCAGACGCCCCTAACTAATAAAAACCAGTCTTGTCACTATGAGCGTGATGGGTGATTTAATTCGTTTATGACTATTGATTTTTAAACAATTTTAAATGTGCAATAACTTATTACTGTTTAGTCTCTCTCTCTCCGCCCACACACACACACACACACACACACACACACACACACACACACACACACGCACACACACGCACTGACACCTCTCTTGCACATACAAACACACTAAGTGACACACACGTTCTCTCTCTCCCATGCAAAAACACACACACACTAAAACACAGACACTATCTCTCATACACACATACAGTACACACATGCCCATACTCTCTCTCTCTTTTATTCTATCACACACACTAACACACGCACTGTACACACACGCATACAGACACACAGACGCTCTCTCTCTCTCTCTCTCTCTCTCTCTCTCTCTCTCTCTCTCTCTCTCAGCCTCGCCCTCTGTCTAACCTGCAATCCCTTTCGCTGCCAGTACAAGCAAAACCCCGAAAACCGACAGTTGGACGATCAGCCGCCTGCTCTCCATTTCTTCATGCACCGTCTCTCCTCTGTAGCTGTGCCACATTGAGGTCTGTTAACGCACGTTATCACAGAGGGCGTGATGCGGGATTTGCGTATACTTAAACAACGCAGGTCAATCACATGTGATTGTAGAAATTGACATATACCAGTACCAGTATATTTTCAAGTAATAAAGCATGTTGCAACTGAAGTGTACGAAATATATATATATATATGTCAGAGCTAACGCTTAAATTATTCAAATAAAAATGCAGTGGTTCGGGACAAATGTAATCAGATTGAAGATTGTTATGATTAAAAGAATAACAACTGTTCATTTTGGCCGAATAATTAACGGATTTTCTTCGGGTAAACGACCATTCTTTACTTACTAATGATAAACGAATCCGTTCCGACATTCAAAGTTGGTCTTTTTTTTCTAAAAAGTTTTTATCGTAACCTCTTACGAGATTATTACAGAATGTAGCTGGCTATGCAGGCACGTGATATGGTCCGATGACAAGCACAGATTTCAGAATAATTGCCGTTTGGAAATAAAATAGAATTTATGATATTTCTATGAGTTGTTTACAATGTATTTATTGCAAAATAAGGATCTTATACTAAGAGTTATTATCCCTTGAAAGATAAAGGGCTTTAACCCCGTCGGGGGACGTACCGGAGGCAACCTGAATCCGTGACATCCACATCCTGTAATATTGAAGAGAGAGAGAGAGAGAGAAAGGTCTTAAGGACAAAGGGAAATATTTCTCATTGTTTGGACCCATATAGGTGAAAAGAAAACATGTGTTAAAGCGAGAGCTGGGCGGCATAAAACTGGTTAAGCTTCCTTAATCTGCAGCCAGGCGAAACATAAGTTTTGTTCACGCGAAGGAGCCAAAGTGAACTTGAAGTGAATTTAAGGTCTCTCCCTGACCTGACTGAACATTGTTAGAGCGCATTCAGAATAGATAATCCGCGGACTAACTGATCCGCCGACTAAATATGGCCGACCCCGCTTAAAAAGCGATGCCCCTGATGGTCTCGCCGCCTCCACACGCTCCATCGCTGCAAGGGCCTTGCTCATAAACCTTGGAGTCGAGACAAAATCCTTTTAATGGCGCGTGTGGAGGCGGGAAGACCATCAGGGAATTAGTCGGCGCTGCTTTTAGGTGAGTGGGCAATATTTAGTCCGCGGATCTGTTATTACTCTGCATATCATCTGTTCTGAAGGCGCTCTTAAAGTGGCTTTGTATAAGGTCTCTCTCTTACTTGACTGAAGACTGTTAACAGGCCAAGTAAACGTACTTCTGCGTTTCGAGTCAGTTTCAGAAAGGAAAAAATTGAATAAAAAAGGAAAAGAATTAAAGAAAAGATAAATAGCTCGAAATGATTTTTACGGTTGCAATTATCTTTCTCCCTTTCTTTTCTACTTTCTTGTCCAGTTAAAGATGTCTCAAAATTGATATTTCCACTGCTTTTGTTTGCTGTACACCCGTACCAAAGAAATATGGGAAGAAATTTCGAGAAATAGAAACTTAAATATTGATAGGGCCTATGCCAGACTTCAGCAATGGCTGTTCACTATTTTCAAATAAGGAAAGTGGGATAAATTATTAGAGTAGTGCACAGTACTATAGTCTGAATGAGTAATCCGGGCATGATGCCAGATTTGCGGTATTGATGTGTGGAGTTGCATTCGAAAGTCCGTCAAAAAAACTAGAAACTAATCTGGAAACTAATTGCAACAGTTTTCGTTTTACTACAGTAAATGATGTCCCTTAAATGACATTCTTCAAGTCTCAAGGAATTCTAGCATAGGAAATATGAAAAAATCAGCAATTTGGATTGAGTAAATTATTGAGTTAACTAATTAATAAATGATTAAAGAGAATGAGAATCTGCGGGTGCTTTCATAGATCTGACCGACTTGCGATAAGAAAGTTAACGGTTAGAGAGAGAGAGAGTTTCGGTATTACTTTGGGGTATCACTTTTGCATTGCTTTCTAAAGAGGCATCCCAACGCAGTTTCGCCTTTATCGTTCAAAAGTTAACCCCAATTCAAGCCGATTTTTTTTTTTTTTTTTTTTTTTTTTTTTTTTTTTTTTTTTTTTTTTTTACGTTTTCTAATCTCGTATGATATCACTCAGTACCCACAGCCTCGCTTTAGGCTATCTCGGATTTTTTCAATTTAAGGCTTGATTTTATCACTGCCTCTTAACTTAATTGCCTTAGTTCCACGATTTTGAACATTGCTATTCAAACACCATAAAAACCACAATAGGTTAATAATCTGTGTTAAAAAAGCATTTATTATTCTAATGAATGATGCAAATCGGACAATATAGTTATATAAAATATTTATAAAATTACGTATTTACAAACGTTTTTGGTAAGGCAAAAAAAGCTTCAACATAAATTAAATAAAGGAACATCTTAATCAGTATAAAAAGTACTTGTGTACATAGAAAAAAGTATATTACACGTCTATATAAAAGCGCCATACCCATAGGATAATTTATTTTAAATAAATATTCATTATATGCTGCTTGCTTTAGTTACATGAGAGTGCTCTCGATTCTCTCAATGTGACTGACATGGCAACGGACATATAGACAAAACAAAAAAATGGCACAATTTCAACATACATGTAAATTAAGATAAAAGCATAGCCATACAAATCTACATAACTAATAACGCCCTTTAACTAGTGGTACTCGTGTTTCCGAAACCGAAATCTCCAATATCTACAACTCCCGTCACGTCCAGCGAGATTTACGGTGTGTCACGCGTGATCTAACGAGATGTTGCATATATTTAATCCAACATATTATCAAATGAACTAAAAAATACTAAATCTTATTTTCGGTTAATTATAAACCTGTAAACTTTTTCCCCCGTCTTGTCAGAAAGAACATAATACACGATACATTTCTTTTCTTTATCCCATAAAAGCAATAAATGAATCGTTCAATTTGTTTGTGCATCAATTATGAGACAAAAGTCAATTAGAAAGTTTAAAATAGTAATAAAAGCAAACTGTGTCCAAAAAGTTCTGATATATTTAAGTAGAGTACCTGTTTGCCGTATTAACTAAGAACATGGTCAATCTGAGGTCCATTGTTTTCTTCCACAATCTTGGAAAATATGGCTACTATTAAGTGTATGTGTCTGCCAAATGTGAGGTAAAGTATTGTCATGAAGTGATTAAAATAACGAATCTCATAGACTGCAGTATTAGAGAAAAAAGTGTCTGTACATAAAAAGGAGTTCGAAACCACCCTCAAATCCAGCGATCTGCCTCTGCACCTGGTGGGATTAAATTATATTGTGTAGATCATTGTAGATTATATGTCAAAAATTATTTTAAAAAGCATTTTGTAAATAAATCAATGGAATCAAAAAGCTAAAACTAATTGCACTTGTATGCCCTACGCGTAGGGAAGGTATATGCTACAAAATACTACAAGATATATACAATATTACATAATGTGACACTAAAAGGCAGCGAGAGCGAATTTTTTTTTTTTTTTAATTTCTTTCTTTTTTATCAAAATATAGATTTATTAAGACTGTTATCCATTTTTGACCTCACTCTGGGATAAATGTTTTAATTTATCAAATTCAAATTTTTAATTTTTAAAATTTTGCCAAGTGCAGGTAGATGGATTGTTTTAGCCAAATATAAAAGTTTTGAACTTAAATAAGTGTGTTTGATTTGGATGCGAACTGCGCAGAGTTTTCAGTTGTCTAAAATCAAATAAAGATGCGCCTGGCATTTGGACTTAATGTGCTTCCACCAACTCACAACGACAATTACATAGAACTGTCCATTTACATTAACAAGGATTGAGTCGCCCTTCAAGAAATGCCGCAAAAAAAAAATGCGAAAAAAATTAAATTTCGGTTTTTCGTCGAGGTCATGAAAGTGTCCACTTCCTGAAGGGTGAGGTTACTGTAATAATTCTAGGAAAAAATCAACAGGCTAAATTTGCACTTAAAAAATCAGTCTGATCTTTTAACAAGTATAAACAAAAGGACAATCTCGTCATGTAGTAAAACCCACAGACTTACAAATTAAGTTTTTTTCAAAAAAAAATTAATAATATTAATAATGGTGGAATACTTAATGCGCTGTTTGTGGGGCTTCACTGTCAAAGTATCTTAAACGTCACTGAAGCAATTCTGAAAAAAAAGGGCACCTTATTTGTCAGTTGGCCTCAGCACACAACTGCTGTAGTTAAAGGGAAAATAACTCTTCGCTTTGGCCCAAAAATGAATTTTCCTGGAGTAAACAACAATTTTCCCATACTTACCAATGGTTAATGAATCCATTTTTACATTCAAAGTTAGACCCTGGTTTTTTTCTAAAAAGTTTGTTTTTTACTTAAAATCTCTTAAGAGATTTTAACAGAGTATAGCCATCAATGGAGGTCACGTGGTCTGAAGACCAGCTCAGGTATCAGAATAATAGCTATAACTGCCGTTTTTGTGGTAAAACAGAATATATTATATTTCTATGAGTTTTTCACAATGTTTTTATTGTGAAATATAGATTTCATACGAAGAGTTATTATCCCTTTAAGTGAAAAGTTGCATTAACCAAGAAGGCATGCTGTCATGTTCACGAGAGTTTCCAGGGTCCAATGACTTGGGCTGATATTTTGACCCACTTACATCACGCCAACCCTGACCTGTACGAATCCAGTGGAGGGCGGATTATCTGTTAAGAGGACACTCAGTTTGTTTCTCTCCATATTAGCTCACACGTCTTATCACAGTTCTGTAGTTTGAGTCTCTGGTGCGCCTTTGGTGATATTCTCCGCACTGGATTTGACCCTCTCGTCATCCGACATGTACGTTGTCGTGGTCCCAGTTCCGCTAAATTCACATTTCTCGGACGTCACACTACTTGGTTTCTCAGGCTGCTCTGTAGAGTCGCCATACACTGCGCCATGCACTGCGCCATGCACTGCGCCAGCACTTTCATAACCTGCGCTTAAAGTCGCGTCAGCGGAGGCAGAGATTTCTGCAGTACTGTTAAATTCAGGATGGCCATTTTTTGTGGTCGCGTTCAAGTCGAAAGAGTTCCCGCTCTCCGTCGTTTTGTTCAGGTCGGGGAAAGTGCCCGTGGAGTTCAACGTCTCGTTGTAATCAAACGTGTCGTTGTCACGGCCCTCGGCCTGCTTACTCCTGTGTGCTTTTTTGCCTTCTTTTACCAACTTGTCTTTTTCCTTTCTTCTCTCCTTCTCTCCCTTTTTCTTCTTTTTCTTTTTCTTCTTCTCTGTTAGTTCCGTCTCTAGAGGAGGGAGGGCGTTGTTGGGTTTTCCCTCATCCGCTTTCGTGGACCTTGATTTCTTGGTCTTTTTCACTTTGCCGTCACTGTAATACAAAGGAAAATATACATATCTAGAGATGTTGTGTGACCGTGGCGATTAATTTTATTTTGTTTCAGGGGTGTTTTTCGGTTCAACGCGAGTACTTTCTCTCGGCATGTATGTATGTATGTCAAACAATACACTGCCACTCTTTGGCGATACTTGCTTTGAACAGCCGTCTTGTTAACGGTCGAGGCGTTTTGGCATATATATATATATATATATATATATGGGTGACAGGGTATTATCTCAAATATAAAATGTAGGGGACTGGAGAGGTGTAGTCGACTTCTGGAATTTGTAACACCAGCTATTTGAGATAAAAGTACATAAATGTGATAACAAAAATAGAGGATTTTGGAACAATGATAAACTGGTAATATGTAGGATATTACCTAGCAGATATTACATATCTATTCACGAACAATCTGATTGTAAAAAGGCAATTTTTAAAGATCTATTTACTATTATATCTTATCTATTGATAATTCTTATTTTAACTTCACATCAACAAATCAGCATTGCACTGTTTGTGAAATATTCTACAATCAAAATTATTCTATCACTAACCTCTGACAGCAATATTAAAAATCATCTCTCTTCTTATTTTAATTGCAAATAAAACTCACATCAGAATTATAAGAAAATAAACAAATAATAAATATAATTATTAATTTTTTCTTATAATTCTTCTATTCATGTATTTTACCTTAACTTAAAGTTAATAAATAAATAAATAAATAAATAAATAAATAAATAAATAAATAAATAAATAATAGAATAAAACCACTCCAATAAAATTATTTTTTAAATTATTTTCTAAATACTCTCCTATTCCTTTATTCATTTATTTTTACCTTAACTAAAAGTTATAAATAAATAAATAAATAAATAAATAAATAAAACCACTCACCCATCCCTTAAGTTATCCCTTGACCTGTTGTGCTCCCAAGGGATGTTCCCCATCTCCATGTCATCCAGCGGGCTGACTTTATTTTCATACGTCTGGTTGGAGTACTGCTTGTTCTTCAGGTTCTTTGATAGCTTGGCTATGCGCTCCTTTCTTTTTTGGTTTTTCCTGGAAATGGTGGCAATGATATTATTTATTTCAATTGATGACACTTTTTAGTGCCAAAATGCACTCATTGTTAATTGGTGAAGTGTCATTTGACAAATGAAGTCTTTCTATAGCATTTTCTCATTCTATAATAACTTAGTTCAGGGAGTTGTATCTATAATTATAATATCAATAAAGCTTTGCCATATATCATTATTAATTAATCATATCTTATACAAGCAGCATTAGCTATATTCTTATTTCTTCATACAGAGGCAACAGATTTAGAGTATTATATGTATATATGGACAGACAGTTTGGGGAAATAAGAAGGGTGTGACTGACAAAACAGAACCCATGGTGTGCCTCCTCTTCAAGAAAATCACCTCATGCTTTTTGCAAGTGAAACGCAACAGTCCACCTATTATTCATGCAACAAACCAACACAATCCCACAGTAAATGATGGGTATCATACAAGCATTTTTAACAATAAAAAAATACAATTAGCATGCATTTCCTTGAAAACTACCCATTGTTTTTATTACTATTACTGCTATTAAATTTTAATATTGTATTTTCCTCATGAAATGTCAGTCTTAATTGCTCCCAATGGCATAGACTAAATTCACCCTTTAGAACTCTAAATTCACTTCTATCTGATGATGATTTTTAATATTAGCTTTTCTGAACATGGAAGATCATATACATATAACTACCATAACTATCAAATGCAATATACAAGAAGTTTTTCTAAACAAAATCAAAAGAACATGCATTCTAAGCTTTGTTGCCTTTTGCTGCTTAATAAAATTTTTAAAAAAATGAAGAACAAGCATTGTTTTTCTCCAGTGATGAATTCTGTGTATGTCAATAAAAAAATTATTGGTAAAATCACCGCGAAGAACTTACAATTGTGTTGAGGTGCACAGTCACATCTATCACACTGTGAACACTGTCACAACTACCACAATGACAAAACACATTTTACTCAATCAACTAACAGTGGTTTAACATTAGCAACCGCACTCCTGGACTGAACTGCATGAACCCTGGAACTGCGGCGGCTTTTAACATCATGACCAACAAGAAAAGAACAATGTTTTGTTAGTAAAGCTGTACAACTATGGACTCACATTGGAATAGAATATTTAGTGCAGCAAGGTTAACTACCCGAGTCAGTGACATACTGATTAATTAAATAATCAAACAAATAATGATACCTTTTGGTGCAGAGCTTGTTTCTGACATGTCACACCAATTTGTTCTGACCTTAGAGATAGCACTCTGGTACCTAAAGTGCCAAGCTTTTCTCTCGCGTTTTCCAATGGTGCAGAAGAACATTCACAGTCTAATTATATAAGTTTTCTTTCTGGTGACTTAACCGACTTCTTCTACCTAGACAGGTTTGGGCGTGGGCAACATATCTAATATAAATGAATATACAGATCTGTAAAGTGCAACGGCAGCAAAGGTGCGTCCCCATGTCACTAAGGGCAGCCAATGAGAAACACTCAAGAGTGACCAAAATAGAAGAAAAAACTGCAATCCCACTGATAATAAATGTCTGAGTGGCATGACTGGATGTAGACAAGCAATTCTCTCATCTTCTCAATCTTAATGATAAATCATTCATATCGACAGAAAAAAAATGCATGCTAGGAGAAAATAGCCAATAGAGCCTAAAGCTAGTCATAGAATTTTTGTCTTGTTATGTGCTGGGCACTCAGTTTATTTTAAAAAGGTCCATTCAACCTTTATACAAATATAGATGTACATGTATGTAACTGTTGTATACCATAGGAAATGCATATTTTAAAAGCAATTATTATATTCTAAACAGAATCCAACACATTTTAACCACTTAATGTTGAACTGCACATAAAGAATTTTAACTTTCAAAATAATATAGCCCCTGAAAACCAGGGTAACAAAAATCTATCAATCTAAATCAAACTAATCACACCAACATTCAATTGCAAAACTCTGACTTTTCCTCTCTTGTGGTTCAAATTTGTCCATGATGTGTCTCAGAGGACTGCAAGTACATGCCCGATGCCCTCATCTCTTTGATTACTTCAAAAGTTAATATAGCACATGAGGATATTGTGTGTCTAGTTCTATGGGTAATTCTTATCAGTGGGCGCAATTTTGTCTTGCAGGACAGAAACGATGACCATGGGTTGCTTTGGTGCAGAAATAGAGAAAAGGTTGAACTGTAATGCCTTGACCTCATGAACAAATAATGAATTCTAGATAAATCCCAATATGGCAACGAACAAGAAGGCAGGTGGGTGGGGGTAGGAGGGGGGGGGTTGTACATACCATTTTCAGTCTGGGGTGGGGGGGAAGGTTCACTAAATATGTCTTGTCATTAAAAATAAAAGTGTAGGTTTCACAGTAAATATGTTACTCCACTTTTTTCAATAATGTAACCCCTCCCCCCTTCTTATCTTTGAACTTGCTGGCTAGAGGCACAACTTATGTACATGCAACTAAGTACCACATATGGATATAACATATCTTCAAACATAATGCTGACTCATGAGAAAACAATGGGAATAACATCCATTATTAAATTAGATTATCTTAAGTTGTTTTATCATGCTACTGTTGCTCCACCTTAATAATAAAAGGAACTTTAATTTGTCACGAGGCACTTGGGCCAAGTTATCTATAGCCTATAATAGAAAGGATTTTTTTTCTTCTTTTTTTTGGGGGGGGGGAGGGGGGGATGAGGAAGCCAATTAACACATCTCTTGTTATTTTTCTTTTGGGGCTTAGTTGCTATGAAGGGAACTTGTAAAACTTGTTCAAAAAAGAAAAGACATCATAATTATAAGAAAAAAATACCCTAGCATAAGAACAACAGAGCACTGGTAAAATAAGTAGAAATGTCAGAATAAATAAATAAATAAATAAATAAATAAATACCTGTACAAGTGACAGCCCACAGCAGTGGCAATCACGATAATTAACACCAGGAATCCTACTATGGACATGATCAAGTTCATCTGAGTATTAGGGTATGGCTGGTATTTCTTCACCTCGCTCCCATACGATATTTCAATTAAGGAATAAGTAGTTTTGCTGTGAAGACTTTCCCTAGTTTCTGTGCTCCCAGCCACAGCTGAAATAGAAGATGTATGTATAAAGCCACATTCAGAACAGTGGACTTACTAGTCCCGAGGGTCAAATATGGCTGACCCACTTGGATACTTCCCCACAGGGAATCTATTCAGTGTCTATTTCCCAGAGATTTAGATCGATCTAGAGATTAAGATTTAGATCGACCTAACTCCCTGGGCGTTCACGCTTAATTGCAGTCAGCCGAGCGGGCACCATAGTTAATTACCCCCTTACAGCTTTTAGTAGGCGGGACAGACGCTTAAGCCGGCCAAGCTGACAGTAATCTAGTGAGACTCCCCACAGGGATAGATCAATCTAAAAATCTATGGAAATGGGGTGTTAGACAACAAGCTTTTTGAGTGGGTTGCCATATTTGACCTGCAGACTCATTAGTCTATAGCTACTGTTCTACTCTGGGTGGCCTAAGAAACAGAATAATTCGATGATGGTTTATATCAATATTCATTTTTAAAAGCATTGAGAGAGGGTACCACCTCCATCCCTCCCTCCCCCACAACCCGTCTCCCCCTCATTGATATTTTAAAAGAGTTTGAGATTGAATGAATGAACAAGTCATACATAATTGTGCATAGTAAGATGAACGACAGATTGTATGGATGAAAATGAACAAACGAACAAACAAACAAATGACTGAATGTCATTGAATGAACAATAAATTCAGTAAAAATATTCATCAGCTACACATATTGCCTGAGGCAGATAAATTATTTATACACAAACAAAGCATTGTGAAAGCCTATGGTTGGTCATAAGCTACATATGTTACATGTAAGATGTCATAATGTTTGGCTTGCATGTGTTAGAAACAAATAATGATCTTTCCAAATTGGTATTTCAGTAGCCATCAAACAAAAACATGTTCATATTAGTTATCTATAAGAAACAACAACAGTAAGCAGTATGGCTATTATACGCATTATAAAGAATTCCTTCCCTATAAGAATTTTTTGTCAGTAAGAATCATAACTCACCATAAGTAACCGCTTTTGGAAGCACCATTTTTGTGGTCGAACCGTTGAAGACGGGTGCCCCTGCTGGGTACAGGATACAAAACTGTAGGATCAGGTTGGACTTGTCATCTTTGGGATATCCACCCGATATGTTCACATTGTCAGGTAGGAACTTGCTGAAATGACAAAAAGAACTTGATAAATTTTGCTTCTTTTTTTTCAAAAAGATAACTGGTTTCTAACAAGAGTGATTAGCGTCATTTATATTGTACGAACTTGAATTATCCATTTATTTTTTGTACATTTACATTTCTGTCATGTAGAAAGTTAGAGTACCATTATAATTAAAAAAGCACTGACAGCCAACAATGCTAACATCAAAAGCTGAAGAAATTATCAGTTTTATTATTATATAAAAAGTGAAGCTTTTACTCCGCACGGGTCAATAAAATAGATCAACTTTTAATGGTACTTAATAAATTTACAAAGCATGAAATCCTACAACTTGTACACTTGTCTCACTTTACATTTTGTTCAGCATATAACAATCTTGACAATTCATCAAAAACTTCTAACATTCATATCTATCTTTTATTTGTTTGAACAAGGCCTATAAATTATAAAACACTAGTACTGTTACTAAATACACTAGCATTCTATTAATCCAACGATGATCAAATACAATATTCAAGCCAAGCTTTAAAATAGTAGCAGAAGTATGGGGTAGTTGTATCTCAGTAAGCAGACTGGTGTGAAAATCTACAGCATTCAAATCTGCTGTTGTCATTTGTCAGCTGGGTTTCTATGTAATCAGCCGGATGTAATATCATGATCAAACACCCCGTTGCCACACACTGTATGTAGCTATTCCATTTAAGAGTTGTAGACTACTGTAACTGCTTGCAAAATATGAGTTATTTTGAGTAATTATTTGTCCTAAGTAATATTTTGTTAATGATTTTTAAAATTCTAATTAATTATTTATTTATTTTGGATAAAACAGCTCATTTGGATCGAACACAGGTTTAGCTTTTTGTGTGTAACTAAAAACATAAATGTCTAAAATCTGAAAAAAATTAATCTTGGAGAAAAATGGTGTTTAAAGTTTGTGGGGAATGACTGCAATAAGTCTTATAAAGCTAGAGAACATAAAAACTAATTAAGAAATTGTCTTAAAGGTCGTAATCTCACAGGATGCCAGGTTGCATGAGATTCACTGGGACTAGGCAAAATGGCACGTGAAGACTTAATTTGAGTAATAGGTTTTGTTTCAGGTGTAACACTTGACTTTCACAGCAAATCAACAATAATACTGGGCCTCTGTCCCACTCACTTTTCAATTCAAACTTACAAACAATAACATTTTATCATCAATTCAAAATGACATCTTTACTGGCAGTTTCACGAAATAATCAGTGGTCAGATTTTGTTGAATTCATTTAATGAAAATAATAAAACAGTGAAAGACAATGAAGGCCAGACAAGAGAAAGAGACCCTCCCCCGTTGCTAGGACGGTATGGATAAGAGCCCCTCCCTGGTTGCTAATGTATGGATAACAGCCCCTCCCTAGCTGCTTAGAACCCATTAAGCTTCTTAATATGACCAATGAAGTATAACAGCCATTGATTTTCTTTTAAACATTTTCCCTGATACTGTATGTTCTATTTGACCTCTGTAACAAAAGCAAAAAAGGCTAATAAAAATATGACAATATGTTAAAAGAGCATAGTATTTTGATAATATGATATAGACAGATCTATACTCTACCTGTCTTTATTTAACAAATTCATTCAAAACTCCATTCAACATTATTCCCATTCAAAGAGCATGTTTTTCAATTTCCAGCTGATCAAAGAAACAGAAAGGGGAATCCAAACAATGAAAAAGCAAACTATTCTTACCTAATGATTATTATGACTTACAATAAACCCTTTTAAATCGAAGAGCAAGTTTAAAGGTCTCTACTTCTTCACATTATTAGCTTAAGAACGTGTGACTCGGACTCCGTTACCTCGTATCAGTTAAATTACTATGCAAAATACTGTGTAGTGGGTTTGTCAACCAAAAGAAAAAAAGGAAATAAATTAACAAAAACTGTCATTTTAAATTCATCACTGAAAAAAATCTTAAAATCATACACTGTCAGCAAAAAAAAAATGTTTAAAACCACTTTCACTTGATCAATCAAGCTAGTGTAACAATATACACATATACCACTAGTATGGTTACTGGTACATAAATTGATTTCATTTAATAGAAAGGTGCCCCTGGTGAAATAAACCAAAATTATTTGGCAAAGTATGATGTAGCTGGCAATTTAATTACTTAAAACGCATACTGTTTGTACATGTATGTACTGTGGGGCATTTAGGAACATTAAGTAGCTGGCAAAGACTATGTAATTATATATTACATAACACTGTATTAATCATGAATAAAATATTGGGAAGATTAAAAATATCAAGTTTCATAATTTCCAGTTCTCTCTCTCTCTCTCTCTCTCTCGCTTCTGCTCTAGACAACAACACAAATACATCTACTGATGTATAAAAAAGGCAAGTAGATCATACATAAAAATCAATCATTGTATTTAATCAGTATTTAATTTAAACTTGAATCTTGAAAACAACTGCGGAGAGACTGTCAATATTTATATGTATTTCCCTGGGTTACCTACATAAGTCAACCGTACAGCTCTAATTAGAAGGATATTGAGAAAGAATAAATAAAAAACATCAATTTTAAAACATCCATCTAAATTATTTGACTTTTCAATCACAAATTTCTTAAAATAATGAGGGTGAAACTTATATCCAATAGCCAGAGAATACATTTGGGACTATAGAAAGTTGAATTGGAATACCAAAATAACTGCATTATTAATACAAGTACATGTAAATACTACATCTTTCCTGTAGCAGCCTAAAAACAAAATACATGATAACAGTACCTAGGGATTGGAACATGTCATTGTCTATCTATTGTGGTAGACCAATTCCCTGTCTAATACAAAAATGCCAAGATTTATTTTATTTAATTTCACAAACAGAAATGGCCCTGGGGGTGGGGGTGGGGAAGGGGAGATCATGACCCCCTCCCCCTTCACTGCATATTGCCCTCCTTTTTCAACATAACTTGTCTAACTCTTCTTTCATCCAAAAATATGACAGGTTACAAGTGTACGTATTTAATATACAACAGCAGTGCGAGTATGATTAATCAATCAATAATTTAATTGCCTCATTACATATGTGTACTAGTAGTTGAATAATGTAGAACTTATATTAGATGATTCACTGTAGTAATTACTATTAGGGGTACACTCCCCTATAATCAAAACAAACAAACTGACAATAATATTTTTTTCAATATAGCAAAAGTTAATTCTACAATGAGAAAGAAATGAAAATTTGATCAACAGTACATGGCTACTTCTAGGATATGAAAAGTTTAATACCTAATGGTCAAAAATAATGTCATCCTGACATATATGGTGGTTGGAGGTAGGGATGAGGGGGGGAGGGGCTAGGACATATGTAGGGGATGAAATGGGAGGGGGACAGAGATTTTTTTTAAATCAAATCACACTTTTGCTTCTAGATGTCACTTTAATTGCACACTAATATTTAGTTTGGACAACACAGACACAGTTTCCCAGTATGTGAATATACGTGGATTCCATCCCTAAATTTCAGAGGAAAATTTTCCTCATCTTACTCGATCATACTCACATATGCTGTTGAAGGCCACACTGTGCTGTGTTCTGTTTACAATATTCTGTAGCTTGTGTGGAGAGCACCTGTTGAAACTCAGCAGTCTTTTTCCACTAAAATTGATATCAGGGATAATAATTAAGAGGGATATAGATATATTACATGTATTGATCAATGTATCCCAGTGTATATATATAAATAACAATAAGACTTTATAAACCACTTATCTTTGGATTCACCAGACTAGTACCATGTAAAACTGAAAACCATGCTGAATATATTGACTAGTACTAGTAATCATAATAGTTATAACAGTTAATGATTGCAAGGAAATCACTGACAATCACATACATGTGCAAGTTTGTGCTTACATGAGTTGCACATAATAATGTGTCATTACCATAAAACAATATCAGAGAGCACACCTGAGTAAAAAACAATCACCAATACCCTGAAGGATGGGATAAGAGGGAGAATATTGTAGATCATTTAATTTCCCACTGGCAGATTTGGGATTACACAAAAGGGGAGGGGGTTGGTTAAAATTTGTCTCACTTTCTTCAGCATCCATTATTACATGCACTACAGGCATAGCTGACAAAGCCAATTTCACTTTGATATGCATAGAAAGGGAAGAAGCAAACATGTGGCCTAATAGCCCCCCCCCCACCCTCCCCCTGATCTTCCATATTGCTTAGTACATGAACATGACTGGATCAATACAAAATCCCCTGAAATCAGGTACTAGTAATCCACTTGATAAATTAAACCAATCCCTGATAGAAGTTTCTACCTGTGGCTTTACCAAATCCTCATCAAACTAATGAACAATTTAACTGAAGCACTTAACATTATCCTTGCATGACTTACTAGTTCAGGTAAGCTTCATTAGTCAATTGAAGTGTACTACTGCAGCTGAAGTTCTGTAAACTAGCTTAAGAACATGCATGCTTGCACATACTGGTACANCTTGATAAATTAAACCAATCCCTGATAGAAGTTTCTACCTGTGGCTTTACCAAATCCTCATCAAACTAATGAACAATTTAACTGAAGCACTTAACATTATCCTTGCATGACTTACTAGTTCAGGTAAGCTTCATTAGTCAATTGAAGTGTACTACTGCAGCTGAAGTTCTGTAAACTAGCTTAAGAACATGCATGCTTGCACATACTGGTACATACAAGTGCATACAGACATCAGGCCCGTAGCCAGGGGGTTCGGGGGGTTCGAAAGAACCACCCTTTTTGCTGGGAAAAGGTCCACTCTGGGTATAATTTGACCTGCTGTATATACTTGTATGATAAAAGGTCCACTTTTTCAGAAAATGAACCCCCCCCCCCTCTGAAATTGCTGGCTACTGGCCTGGACATGCATGCACATGCAAGCACATTCATAAACATAGAATCCCCCATCTCTTTCTCTCTCTCTCTCACACTCACACACACACATACACATACACACACACACACACACAGCTGTACACACATACATGCACATACAGTATACACGCACCTTCATGAATTAAATACACACTTTATCTTAAAAACAGGATAAATTAGGATAAAACAGTATAAAAACAGGACAAAATATTAGAATAAAAATGTTATTTACCTGAGATGAAGACACATAGTAGAATTTCAACTGAACTGTATTGTCAGCAATCTCATCTGAAAAACAATATTTCACATTCTATAACCCTTGATGATAAAATACTAGTAATCAAAAAGTATATTAACAACGTAACTAAAGGCATTATTAGTAATTTATATTTAAATACATGTGCAATCCAACTATTTTTGTTTAACATAAATATAATTGTAATTTTATTCAATTCTAAATACGTGCAAAATGTGAAGAAGCTCATCTCTATGGATGAGGCAACTGATTTGCTAACACTTTCTATTCTTTGGAAAACAGGATCTAGAAGTCAAGAGCTGCTTTTAAGTACAACAACACAAACAATCGAACAGTCATTGTGAGCACTCTGCCCTCGTTCAGGTAACGATAAATATGTGCATATTCTATTGTTATTGTGATTTAATTCAACTGGCTTTATTTCCATGAACTTCCTGCTGTTTGAAAAGCAATCCTCAAGAGCAGTGAGGTGTGAGTATCAAGCACTTTAATCAAGGAAGTTGGGATTGTGCAAAGAATATTGAATACAGTGTCAATTGCTTTTTTATTAGTGTCATTTGGATCAAGTATTTGACACTGACTATAGGCGAGGTAGAATGAATACAAGCACACACTTTCCCCCCTCCCTCCCTGCAAAAAAAATTCCAAAGCTTAAATTTCTGTCAAAGAAGCAAAGAAAACAGCAAAGAGAGTACTACTGCATGTGTACTAGTAAAAATATACTGGTATATTCATCCCTTGAAATTATATGTACATAACCTCCACCTTCTCCAAACACTACAGCTGAAGTGCTTTTTTTATCAATATTCAACTTAATTAATTACTGGTAAGCTAATTATAATCTGATTTTATTGGGCTGGCCAGCCTCATACACAATGTATCTATTAATTAACACCCACCTGAAGGTGTGGTAATGGAGATGGATGATATTTACCTGTGTGAGATGGGTACTTGAAAAGTGTGGGCAGATGAAATCAATAAAGCCCCTGGAGCTTGGGGGGGGGGGGAGGAGGAGGAGGAGGAGGGGGAAGGGGGGGTCTAAAACTCGAATCTAATCAGCTGGTTGCGAGGAAACAATCAAGCTGGTATATACACAGCATGTGATTTATTTTTATATGACTAAACTCAAATCATTTATTTTTTAAAACTTATTTAATCAACTATAAAACTTGTTTCATGGTACACATCATGCACCAGCAGTTATGGTTTGTATCGTTTAGATCGATAAAGAAACAATCAGCATACTTTCACATGCACCTGCCCTACGGCGCGTTATCTATGGTATCATGTCGAACATTCAATAAGATATGTCATCCAAAATAAACACTTATACTGATGAAATCCACCAAGTATTAAGTAAATGAGGGTCATGCTCCAGTCACTGTGCCAACAACCTGATTCAATATGTGGTCACCTGGGCACACTGCCTGGAGTTAAAGTTCATAGTGCCAATCAATACTGCCTTAGCACCAGTACACACATGTTCTTTTTTCATTTTTTTATAATCTTAGCAGAAGACCTTGTGACTTTTGTCTTTAACCTTTTCTCTCTGAGTTTCTCATACTATTTGAAATATATAATCAACTATATATGCACCTAAATCATTTTTGTTAGGATACCACTTGGATGTTGTTACTAGTAAGTACATGTAGTCTTCTTTGTGTTTTCACCCTGTATTTCACACCCAATTTGAAGCACATCTCTACACAATCTCTATAACCCCAGCAAGAAACTTATACTAGCTCTGTTGAAACAGTGATAAACAGGGTGAGTAGAAGGCTTTATCCACTACAAATGGGGAGGGGGGTCATTAGTAAGTAGTACTAAAAATCCATTCTTATTACAATATCTATAAAAAGGCTCAATTCATATGTTCCCACTTTTTCTTCTATTCTATTTCTCAAAATCCATGACTCACTGGGGAATCAGCCAAATTTACAGTATTTTGTCAACCTCAACAAAAATTAAGCCAAATAGTAAGGGCGTGTACTGTATCAAAACTTGAATCCTTGAGAGACACTCATAGGTCAACAGTTCAAGTTCTATTCCCGAACCGATAAGAAACAACTCGACTGTTTGAAAAAGGCGTGGCTTCCACGATGTATGTAACTGTGTAATAACTGTGCCAGAGCTCTGTTATAAATAGGTCAAAGGCGCACTAAAGGTTGCCTTGCTCTTCAGACAAAGAATTTGACTGAACTTAATTCCCACTGGCTTAAATCACTCTCTCCATAAACCATCTTTATTTTTCATGATTTTCAGTCTTTCTGAACAAATACCATAGACCAGGAAGAACAGGAAAATCAAATAATATGGTCATGACATGCTCTGGTACAAAGATATTGTGGTACATACATAACATGTAAAAAGACATGTAACTTAAGTCATATGATATTCTATTAGTACGCTTGACTCAGTTTAAATGGTTTAAGGATATTGTATCCCTTTATTTTCATCCAGACACTGAAAATAAGTTTTAGCCCAAGGGGGACAAATATCCTTAACAAACTTCCTTGTACAGCACGACAAGTCAGTTGCACAGAACTACAGTAACATGTACTAGTATGTGAAATTGATTTTAACTAGCAAGAATCACACCAGCAATATGATCATGGTATTTTTACCACAGCCACAGGGGCATATATATACAATAAATCTGCCTTGGTGGAGTAAAGCAAAATCTGTTCTTCACCCCACCCCCCACCCCCCCCACCCCCACCCCCCCAATTAACCATTTCTTGGGTCTCGAACAATATTATTCAAATAATCCACTTCATAATCCTGAACCAGTAATAAACATGCACAGAGTTAAAATTTCCTTACAAGAGGAATAATCTGGTACACAGTATCAGCATCATTCCCTAACTACGTCTTTTGAAGCATGGCATTTCGTTAAAACCTCAACTTTGCTCAAGTCAGTAAAGCACAATCTACATCGTGTCGTTTTAGAGTGATCTACGGCCAAATAATTACATCCTGATATAACTGTCGTCGTAAGTTAGCGTGCAGCAAAGAAGTCTAGCACTGAATCGTAAAAAGAAATCCAGTGAGTATCGAGTAATACGCTCAAGTCCTTATTAATCATTAATCCTTCGACTCACCAGAGATTGAGTCCGCCAAACTTGGCTGCCAACCACACGAAATCAGCGCCGCTATCCCTAGCACCAAATATATCCATTCCATCTTCTTATTTTTTTCTGTGCGTCTCTTAATCAGCCTTTTTTGCGAACTGTCACATTTATAAAGTTGTATGTACTCGTATCAACCTTAGAGGTTATTAGAGCGTGCTTGAGTCGCTTCAATAAAACAGCCAAACATTTGGTTGCTGTTGTTAGACAGCGACAATTGACTTCTTGGGGAGAAGACGAAGGCATTTTATTTCAGTCAAAATTTTAATAAAAAATGTGAGTTGTTTTTCTAAATATGACCAAAATATATTTTTATGTATCCCATGTAGGTTTCGATAATTTATGGACATGCTCACTTCATTTTTTATGATTAAAAGGTATTTGAGTTATTAATATATGTTTCTCCCTAAATGTTACCTCGAGCATATTTAACAACACCAAACGCAAGGGGCACCATAAGTCGTTATTAGTTACATTACTTTGTAAAATCAAACTGTACACTCATTATATTATTCTTGTTACTTTATCCAGATAATACGTAAAATTTAAAGATGATATCATCAACTAAAAGGGACAGAGGTGTTGGGATAAATTACAACTTTTGACGTGCGTTTCACATTACCAATAGGTCACGTGATATAAACATGGCCAGCCTGCGAAGAACTCTGACCGCGGTAAGCCCTGCGGTTTTGTTTCATAAACACACGGTAAAACAAAGTTTAGATTTATCTGTTTTTAATTATGTACATTAATTCAGTTTTAAAGATCAGTTTGGTGTGCTATTTGAATAAATGTGGGCTTGCTTATTATTTTTATTGCCCATGGTAAATGTCGAACTCTAAACAGTAAATTGGTGGGCCAACCGGCGACCCCCCCCCCCCCCCCGTACCTTTCACCCCCCCCCCACCCCCCACCCCCCGTCCTCGACAATCACCTGTGTTAAGTCTTTAGGCGGTGGGGAGCTAAAGCAGTTTACATGTATCATCTTCATTTGCATGTATACACTTTTGGGGTAGATTTGACTCTAAATGTCATGCAGTTTACATGTACCGATACATGTACTAGTATCATCTATTTTTATCAGAATTAACTTTGAATTTTTCATCATTTTAATCTGTCAAAATGTTAATTCTCCAGGTTTGCAGGGCCATACAACAGCAAGCAGACATGCCTGCAAGGGTTCATTGTGCTACCAGATATCTTATGAATAGTTCAAACAGAAGACTCTCTTACTCGACACAGGTCAACTTGTCCAAGTCACTTTTTAGAAGAACACTTACAACACAGGCACAAGCAGAGGGGGCGCCATTGGTGCTCAGAAGAGATGAAGGAGGAATAAGATGGCTGAAGTTTAATAATGAAAGAAAAAGGTGAAATTGAGGGTTTATTATTTTTTTAACAAGTTTTACAAGTTGTTCAATCTGTGTAGTGAGTTGAATGTAAAGGATGAAGTTTTAGGCAAAATGTACAGAAATTGCATGGAATAATCCAATAATTCATTGCATAGAATAAATCAAGAATCAATAATATTTATGTATTTTTAAGAATACATACTCTTTGTATTGAGTGCTGCATTAATTGTGCCAAAAAGTGCTCATTTTATATATCATTTATCACTCAAAATATTTAAAATATTTGAATATGTATCCAGAAATGCACTGTCTCTGGCCATGCTGGATTGTCTGAAACAGGAGCTGATGGAGGGAGGGGAGGATGAAAAAGTCCGAGTCCTGATCCTGACATCAGAAGGTCCAGCATTCTCCTCAGGGCATGACTTATCAGAACTGGTGAGCCGATTTGAAAATTCATTTTTTCTCAGAAAATGAAGAGCAATTTTGGTGCTTTGCTGTCAGTAATATCTTTCC
The DNA here is from genome assembly GCF_001039355.2 of Lingula anatina. The sequence continues at coordinate 125,429 of NW_019775973.1, forward strand.
TTTGCTGCCTATGGCCAAATGCAAGCTTCATCATTTACATTTTTACCATGTGTCACATATTTCCATGACAAGTTTTCACCAGGAATTTTAAAAAATAATTTAGTTTACTTCACAGACCAATGTACTGGTATTACTCATGTAAAAAATTGTTTCATTCAAACAAAACTTATTGCCATCTCTTCTATAGTTGCTTCACACCACAGTTTTTTTCTCAAACAAAAATAGTTCCAGTGCTGTAAATATGGTAAATCTATATTAGGCTATGTAATGATATTCTTCCAGACATCAGCCACAGGCCATGAGTACCATAAGAAAGTCTTCAGAAGATGTACAGAGGTCATGACACTAGTACAGGTATTGATTGTTAGTACAAAGGTATAACTTAAGATTTTTAGCTTGTCTTTGGGTTATAATGCACAATTTATTAATGAACCAAGAGTGCCATATGATCTTAGGAATTTGAGAGATGAAGAGTTATGAAGTTTTGGCCAAAACCTACTTTAGGGTGAAGGGTAGCAAGTAAGCCTCTTTTAGCCAAATATAATGGTATCATTGATATCAGAAAAGGCCTTAGCAGCTGAGTAATATTTCCCCATGCTTACGTCCTGTTCAGTTGGTGGCACATACACGGAAGGTATCCAAACCACTCTGATCCCCTTTTAACTTTTCTGTAGGACACCCCAGTCCCAGTGATGGCAGAGGTGAGAGGGTTGGCCAGTGCAACTGGTGGTACATACCCATGAGGTGACCACACCTCTAATCATCGTATGTATTTTCCATCTTCCCTTATTTTTCTTTCTCCAGGACATCCCAGTCCCAGTGATGGCAGAAGTGAGAGGGTTGGCCAATGCAGCCGGTGGTACATACCCATGAGGTGACCACTCCTCTTTGATCCCAATTGCTTATTTTTCTCCAGGACATCCCAGTCCCAGTGATGGCAGAAGTGAGAGGGTTGGCGACAGCAGCTGGCTGTCAGCTAGTGGCAAGTTGTGACGTGGCTATAGCAGCAGAGACAGCGAGATTTGCAACACCAGGGTGAGATTATTTTTCTTTTGAACTAGTGTGGTCATTTGAGACCACTGAAAGTCAGGCAAATATTTAGTAAGTGATGTGTACTATTGGTACAATGGTTGATTATATTTTATAATCCATGTTGGAAGACTGTGGAAAGATAAAAGATTGCACCCTCTCCTTTCTACCCCAAAACAATAGTATTTAAATCCAGACATTTAGCTGGTGGTACAAACCCTAAAAATGGTCCATGTCCCTGTGAAACTTTCGTTACACTAGAATAATAAATTGTATAAGACTTTGAGATAACAGATATTTGAGAATTACTGTCTAATCATTGATGAACTTAATAATGAAACTCTTTATCTCTTTGCAGGGTAAACATTGGGTTGTTCTGTTCAACACCAGGTGTCGCTTTGGCCAGAGCTGTCCCCAGGAAGGTTGCCATGGAGATGTTACTAACTGGGTTCCCAATAAGTGCATCAGAGGCATTCAGGGCGGGGCTGGTAAGCAAGGTGGTCCCTGAGGATAAGGTGGAAGAAGAGGTTAGTGATGTTTTTTCCATTTATACAAGTGCCTCTGAAGTTCTGTGGATTTTTGTTTCTCAAATATAAAATCTTCTTAAGTTTGTCTTCACTTTAAGAACTTGCACTAATATTTTTGTCTATTTTGATTCCATAAATGTGAGTGGTGGTCTTCATAAATAAAAATCTTTGACTTTTTTGGCAAGGCATAAAAATGGCTTTTGTCAAAAGGCTGTTTTAGTCTAGTGGACTAACTTTGAGTTATTTAATGAACTGCTGTTTTGGCTATAAAAAAGTTCATTTTCTGGATTATTATTTGATCTGTGTTCTGTGCCATTATGGCAAAGAAGGTCAACGTTTTCTTTTTCACAAAAAGACCCCCCCCCCCCCTTTGAAATTCCTAGCTACGGTTCTGTTCTCATAGACAGCCATTTATTGCTGTATCCCTCGTCATGGTACATGTAGACTGAATTTTTCAATTTTAGTTTAGGTGTTCTCAGTCTGACCTATATTATTTAGAAAATAGATTTTATTAAAAGCAAATTTGAAATTCTCAAAAATTGTTTCAGACTTTGAAAATTGCCAGAAAGATCTGTGATACAAGTCGGTCAGTGACGGCCATTGGAAAGGCTTGTTTCTACAACCAGATTATGTGGGATCGCAACACTGCATACAGGTGACAGTTTTTTTTTTTTGCACCTTAGAATAACAAATTATTTTTGAGGAATTCCAATTATTTCTTAATTCATGTTAACTCCTTTGGAGAAAAAGAAAGAAATAGAAATTTTGGAATACTTTCTGGCATCAGAATATACAGGTGGATGGTTGACTGAAGTTTTAACCCTGAATATATTTATCTGACCCCAAAAAGTTGAGAAAAACATCGTTATTTTGAATAATTACAAAATCACCATATGAGCTGAAGTAAATAGTTTAACCAAATCTTGATGGATAATGCACTCACCATTGTTTTTTTTTTTTGTTGTTGTTGTTGTTGTTGTTTTTTGTTTTTTTTTTACATGCACTGAAAATTTTCCCACTACATAACATAGTTCTTGAATTATTGAAAAATAATTTCATGTTTCCAAACTTTTTTGGTCAAGTGTATATACTTATATATATATATATCCAGGCATGCAGAGGATGTTATGGTATCTAATCTTCAAATAAAAGATGGACAGGAAGGAATTGGTGCTTTTCTACAAAAACGTCATCCGGTATGGACGCACAATGAGGACCCCGTAGACAAAGAGTGATCTCGGATTTTAGGGAGATGTTGAAAAGAAATTTAAGTGCTAAAGATCATTTTGACTTTAATTAATTGGAGATTTTATTGGGAAAAGAGAGAGAGAGAGAAAAAGCTGTATTGAAAATCCAGTTGACAATTTGTAATCGGAGGCCTAGGAATAGAGAGAGGGAGAGCTCAGTTGTGGAAGAAATTTTATTGTGGACAGCTGCTCGGTATGTCATTTAGAATGGTAATAATCTACAGTGGTGACTGGATAGACTTTGTACTGTCATGATCATTTCTAATATTATAGCAGTCAGAGGCATGCTGATCATATGAGGAGAACATGAGAAGTTTTCTCAGTATCAAAAAAGAATATAATACAGCAGTAGATTGTATATTACGAAAAAGGACAAGGAAAGACTACTCAGGATGTATAAACAGAAAAATCACATGTGTGGAGAATCACTTGTGATGTGGCATTTAAAAAATGAATAAAGAGTATTTTTTGTAATTTGGTTTGAGGAGATTAATAATATCAAATTGTTATCTATCGTGGGTATTGTAGATTGCTACTTGTAGTCCCAGTAGTATAAGGACAAGTAGTATAAGTAGTATAAGTGGCATCAAGTAATATGCAGATTTTAAAAGCATGTTTTAATAAAAGTAAAATTTATCATCTGTGATTCCGGTATAGCATGTTTATATAAAAATGACATTGCAATAAACTTTTCATTATATTGAATGTTGCTGAATAAAATGAAATCATAATATGATTATCAAAAATAGCATTTATTGATTGATATCTTTCTAGAGATTTACACCAAATGTTTTACAGAGCAACATTCTATGATTTAAAAGATGAGCATATATGTCATTCGGCTGAGTGTTCACAAAGAAAATTAAGATATACCAGTGATAATGTAAAACAGGAATACAGCGTACCAAAATTTACTATTGGATCAGTACAACGGTGGTTTTTGATGAAAATATGCTTAAGCCAAATAAAAGCAGGTTCTTGGTTGTGGATCTTCTTGCACAAAAAAAGCACCCTCTAGCGGAACAGAATTTTTGCCAACAGAGGGCACTGCATGGATTTATCCCAGTAGAGGGCTCTGAATGCAGTTCTTACTGAACGACTCGCAGCAAGATTTCAGGATCGTCGGCTCGGCGCACACGCTAGCCAAGTCGTCTGTTTGGAAGATGGTGGTGCAGTCTTTCAGCTTTGAATCCTTGGTGAAGAACTGAGCTTTAGGGTTGTCTCCATTACACTCTGAAACAAAAACAAATTAAAAAATATATTACTGGAACATTATTGTAGTTCTGCATGCATGAAAGATATTTTATTTTTCTTCAACACGTTTGATAGAAAAGACACGAAAGCAGTTTTGTTATAAATAAAGGCAAAGAGAAGAACCAACATTAGGCAAAGAACCATTTTTAACTGCATGTACGAATTTCCAAAACCAATAAAGCGCATGGTATTTTTACGTATTTTTAAACAGGAATTATTCATTTTGCGCGTTTACATAATCTTCATTGAATATCTATACTCAATTTGTTATCTAGTAAAATTCTACACACGCAGACAAAAAAAAAACGATGTAAGAGGTTAGTTTCTGGTAAACATTGAAACTCGTATTATGAATATAATAATGGTCAGCAGCCAAAATTAAATGGGATAAGCTAGGACACCACTGACCACACATAGCCGCCCTGGTACTACAGCAGTGTTGTACAACCAAGTGGTGATCACACAGCTGGAGTCCCTGTGTTTCCAGGAGCATTTCACACGTCATGTTGTTAAGAAGAACGTGGGCAGTGTCGCCGAAACAGTCTGCAAGATAATTAAATAAATATATCAAGAAATGATGAATAAATAAATAATCAAATAAATAATTTTACAATGAGCAGTCAGTTAGATTAAATAAGCGAAAAAATAAATAAATAATGAGGGCCAGTAAGAATGAATGGGTGAGTAACTTTAGGTTCATAAAGAAAAGGGACGTGAGAACTTGTTCAAGAAAACCATTTTGGCAGTGTTTATTTAAATATAAATAAGTAATGTGATTTTCGCTTTAGTCTTGGAATTTGTTGATTTAAAATTGAATTTTATGGAGATTTAAACGTCATTTGGTTGTCCGTTTTACCTCTACCCATCTAATTAGCATAACTTACTGTCGCACACTTTCCTTCTGCTGGAGCAACATACGGCCGCCGCCTGGAAATCTCTGCAGTGTTGGTGGCCAGTCTTCAGAAAGTAGTCTTTACAGGGCATACCGTTCAGCTTGCCATTGGGCATGTCGTTACACTCTGGAAGATTTGTATGCAAATACATACTAGACCAAAATGTCCGGAAACATGTAATTGTTTTTCTATAATAAAAAAATATATGTAATGTACTGGGGAAATCTTCATTGTACATGAAAAAGTAACGAATGGTGGTTGCGTTTATTATTTGGTTAAAATATTTACCTAGGCTAATATGGCTATCTTATAATTATTCAGAATTACGATGTTTCCGATGTTTTTTTTTTTATGTTGAGTGTGTATTCATTAGCTGTAATAGATGTATACCCAGTACTACTATTGTGACATTATATATCACCCCCTTCCCTCTCAGTACCCCATATTGCTCCCTCCATTCCCTGCAAACCCTTAGCGTCCGTATCCCTCCTCCCATTAGTACCCCACTCATCCCCCTTATAACCCTTCATCACCCTCTCAGCACCACCTGCCTCGGTTTCCCACGCTGCACCCCCTCCCCTCAGCACCCCCTCATTACCTTGTACCGGTATTTCCTCCCCTCCTCACACCACCCCCTCAATGCCCCATATTGACCCCTCCCACCTTACCTCTTCACCCATATTCCCCCCCCCCCCAACCCACACACACACACACACACACACAACAAACCACACCACACCTCCCTAATACGTACGGCCGCAGTATCTATAATGTGTGCCACAGCAGCGCTGGGAAAGTTCCAGATGGCTGCAGAACGCTATCCCAGTCTGCATGAAGAACTCGTGGCACGTCTCATTCTTAATGATGGGGCCCTGGGGACCTGTCAGTGACACCATGACTTTATCGTGGTCCTGACACGCTGAAATGAAGTAAAGGCAATAACAAGGGCTGTTGCTTTATGCAAAAAAAGTTATTTTATTTATTTATTTATTTATTTATTTATTGTGTATTACCACATATCAATAAATGAGCAAATAAAATCTTGCGGTTTTAACGCAGTGCATATTGTTTCTTCATTTTTATATTTTCATATATTCCCGCTTACCCAGTTAACACTGAATGATACTATAACGTTACAATAACGTTTTTTATTATATTAACGTTATGGTAACGTTATAATAACGTTACGTGTTTGCTGTGTATCAACAGTCTGAGGTACAGTTACTGGAAATTCATGCAAATACCAAATGCCAGTGGAAAAATCAAACTGATTAGAGTTTCCAGGGACCTCAGAAATTCAGGGTACCCTTTCAGAAGCTCTAGATAGCATATTAACAACCAGTGGGCTATTATATGATTTTATGTCACTCACGCGCCATCCCGTTCATCCTCTTGTTGACCGCTCGACTGGACAAGTCACTAAAGGTCAGCTGGACATCTGAAATACACGAGACATATGGGGCTATTCTCAATGGCTCTGTCCAAAGAGCTTCCATGGTAGTTTTGGCTTACGTACAGATATAGTAATGGGTGTTTGATTCATAAATTCCAAATCAACTGGAGTGCCGTTGTTCACTATCTGTCTGTATTTTATTATTCAACCTATTTCATATTGTATTATTTTGATTCAGGTAACATTATTATGTCGGACAAGCATTTAGAGTAAAGGGAAAAAATTACTTTTTACGTCGTGTACGAATAGCCAAAATTATAACGCGCTTTAAAGAAAAATTATTCATTTAGAGCATTTATATAATGTTTATTGAATACCTATATTGATTTTGTTATTTAGAATACTATAACAGATAAAACAGCAATAAAGATAGCTGACAGGTTCTTGTAGCGTAAAACTTTTTTGATTAACTGGTATATTACCTACCTTTCGGTGCGGCGAAAGTTGCACGAAGCTCTACCTGAAGCAACGCCAGATATATGTCTGTTTATATTTTCAGACTTTTTCATGCTATTCAACAAGCGCTGTCGTTTAAAGAAAAACATCGTCTTGAGTACGCAAGTCCTTAAACACAACGTTTTATCTCAAGATGATGGATCTGTTTGTCGATAGTATAACGTTTATCAGATAAAAACAACTGTTATTTTGATAATATTCTATTTTAAAATCGTGCGCATATCCATTTTAAATATTTTATGATATTTTTCTTTCTCAGCTGATTCATTGAAAAGGTTAGTTACTAAATAATTGAACAAAAAGGTTTTGAACATGGTTAATTATCCCGATGAAATCAATCAAATAATGTGTTACCTCTGCGACCGCCGAGTAAGCCAGGAAACACAAGCAGACGAGTTGCAGCATCATTTCTTCTGTCGGTCCAAACAGACACTAATAAAACTGTTTGCGTGGACGAGCGCTACGCAGATTAAGTTGGAAAGCTTAGGCTAGTGCTCATTTGTTAAACGGAAACAAGTAAAAAATAAGAACGGTCGCACTCAATTTAAAAGTAAAGTACTGGCTCCCCGCAGTCATGGCCATGAGCGAGCGGCAGCAAGTTAAGACCATTTTGAAATGAAAAACTCGAAATGTCTGCCATAACGAAAAGTCGTCTTTACACGTTTATATAAATTCTATTTTTGGTAAAATCGCCAAACACGTTTGTGTATAATTTGCCTATTACCTGTTCAAATAGATCAGGGACATGATCAATGTGAATACTGTTAGATTATATCGACTCGTGAACCTTATGGAAACAAGAGTAATTTTACGTATCGTGGGCGACTAAGAATTTATTTTGCCAAAATAAAATGTAACACCATAAAATTAACTTCCTTGTCCTCAGTGTTATCTATATCTTATTAGGAATTAGTCCTCTGGGTCCTACTTTTCAGGATTCACGAAGAAGACATATGCTCATTAACATACAGCACGTGCGTCAATGTTTACTATTATAGATGTAGATCAGCTCTTCTGTGAATACCGATAAGGAAAGAGAAAAAACATTCCGAACTTGCCCTCGATATCGGTGCTTAAACATCACACCGTAATATGATAGGGTTACCATCGAGTTATTCAGTTTTGCGGTCCTAATTTTTATATCATGTTTATTCTGTTATGCGAGTTCATGGTAACTCCGCACACGCCTTTACAAAGGCACACCTCAATATTAAAACGATCGGGGGTTCGACTTCTAGTAGGCCTATATAAAATGTAGATTTTTTTTAATCGCCTAATTTCGTACTCCCACGTGCGGAAGTTGGATGGATCTCACAATGCAGTCAGTAGTGTGCAGTGTTGCAAAATTCATAGCAATCACACAATACATGACGACAGAAAATCGCAAGTGCAAAGTGTTAGCCGCGAAATCAGGAAATTAAAAAAAAACGGGAACAGTTAAAGATAGGTTACATGAAATCTTAAGAGAAATCTTAACATAAATTGGTTATTTTAGGGGAGAAAACTTGTACGCAATAATATGCGTCTTTCTGTACTTCTGCAGTCTTTGTTATACTCCAAAGAATCGTTGGATAATCATCGGCTGTGACGCAATGCCCCTTTTTTTCCCCTCACGGTACCGAATTATGTGTGAGGCTATTTGATATTTAAAAAAAATTGATTTCATCGGGATAATTAATCATTAATCATAAAGACATTCTTTTCGTTCAAAAACCAATGAGAAAAATCTATCAAAAGTTTAATATATATTTATTACAACAGATAAGTAAAGGGACGTCTGCCCGATAGACATAAAGGCAAATAAAACATTTTAAGTATTTATGCGGCGAATGGCTCTATCGTAACGTCACGTTCCACTCTAAAAAGTATCTCTTATATATCAACAAAATTCCACAGCCGTGAAACGCTGGTCAGTCTTTCAACGTCTTTAGAAGACGATCTAACGTAAGTTTATGTTAAATTTATTAATTATTATTATTATTAATAAAATAAACGCGTTCATAACTGATTACCTCACTGTTGTATAATAACAGATATTCCAAGAACAGGACATCCACAGGAACAAATCAATGTTTGTACAATATCTAAAATAATCTACCAATAAAAACAACGATAAATCAAAAACAAAATTTAAAATCAGAGGTAACATTTGTATACTTCATAGAAAACAAAATGATTTCAATTTCATTGGCACTACTTAGAATTACATGCTCTGATTAACTTTTTATAACATTTTTGTCTTTGGTCCACTAGAATATCTATCTACGTATAAATATCTATTTAGTTTTTAATGTAATGACTGCCGACAGAAATGGTCCGGCAAGATATGCAAATAGCAAAATCACGGGCACCACGGAATGCCATTATTATTATTCACGAAGCTGCGAAACACATGGCCACTGTTCAAATCTGCAACACAAATTAAACATTTTTTTTTCTTAACCCTCTACATTTCTAAGCTTAGTTTCAGTAATTGTTTCTATAAATTTTAGAGAACAACTTTTATATATTTTATAATGAAAGGGCATTTTATCAATTGTCATATAAATAACATTTTCGGTCTTGCTGGCCTGGGTTGTCTGTTAAAGAATAACATCGGGTAAAACGTTACTTTTTGAATAGTTTAGAACAAGAAACCCAACTGAAGCATTGCAAATATCTTGATACAAAATTCACTTCTATGGTTTCGAATTTGACCTCTGCGAAACCATTTGCAGAAAGTCCACTATCTTTCAGTTCAATCTTTGAAGGTCTTACCAATAATTAGATCAATCTAACCTTCCTTCAACAAACAAGTCCCTTCAAAATAGTACGTGGCTATTGGACGTATACTGGCAAAAGCCATCAATGTTGGCCTGATCAACATGGCAAAGTAATCGTCTTCTTCTCGTAACACGAATTCCTTTGTGATAACGCGTGGTTATTGTTCCATTGAACTATATTGCTGGAAAATGTCATCAAACTTGAATTCAACAAGTCTCCTTGGGAACGCAATTTTCCTCTAGTCAACAGGTCCTAAAGGACTGATAAATTGTTCATCCTGTGCTAGCTTCTACAGGTCTCAGTGGAGTAATATCCCTCATCTCCCCAGAAGTCTCCTGCGCCTGCGCGGTTTCTCCAGTTGTCACGTGACTCTCGCTGCCGCTGTGTCTCTGGGTGTCCGTATCCAGGTTCACGGGCACAGCCTTGGGCGGCGACGGGTTGACGTAGATTGGCGGGAGATGATCCGACATACTTCCCACCATGCCAGGATACGTGGTCAGCGTGGTCGGCAGCTGCATGCCGGGATTTTTATACTGAGCATGCGCAGTGTAACCTGACGTCACTTCCGGGGTTGATCTCGTGTGCATGTGGCCCACTGTCATCTGCCCGTATGCTGTCGTCTGCTGGCTGGACATGGAGACAGGACTGGATTGCACGTTCACGTTCTGGTAGCGGTTGCTGCCGGGTATCGTACCTGCAACACGATGTTGACTTAATGCGTTTTCTTATGTGACTCAAAACTAGAACGGCATATTATCATCTAAAATATTCTGTGAAGATACAGCTTGTTGAAGCTATATGTAACTAGTACACTCAGTGAGGTCTGTACATGAAAAACCAAACCGTCATTTTCTTCGATTAGGCCCACTTTTTTAAAAATATGACTGCATTCAAACTAAATTTTTTCACTCTATCTCATTTTAGCCTTTTCCACATTTTGCACTCCACGTACTTCACTTTTATAGCTACCCCTACTAATCAAAATAGGACACACATTGCCCAATAAATATTACCATTTTTACAACCTATAGTAATACCTACCGACGCCTACAGATGGCGCTGAGGGTATCATCATGCCATGAGGCACCCCCATGCTGCTGAATGGCCCGTACACACTGGAGGATGTCTGGTAAGGCGTCGGTACGGTGGGCAAGGAGGCAGCCTGCATCGCTTTCATTTCTGAAAGAAAACGAAACCACGGTGAAATAGGGGTTTCCTTTTTTTTTTTTTTTTTTTTGTTGTTGTCTCACAGCTAGAACCGCGTTAAGTTTCTTTTGGAAGTGTCTTCTTTAAAAAAAAAATGAAGATAAGGATAAAACAGTAGCCTACAGGTCAGTAAGTACAATCTCGGTAAAAAAAGTGAATGCACGCTAGTTTGTGAGGCACATATGCACAGTTGAATCATTGTTGGTAGTATGGAAAGGAATGCCGCAAAGGAAAAGGTTTTTTAAAACTGGAAATGGAATATACTGAATTGTTTATGGAATATGCAAAAGTTGAGGAAGCTAACTTATCCAAAAGAAGCTAAAGAATACAAAACATTATATGGTAAATGTGTCTTACATGTAAGATTTAGATCTACATGTACGGTATCAGCCGGAATGTTATAAAAGACAATCAGCCACAACGTTAAATTGCTATAGGTGAGACACGCCACATTATCATATCTCACCTGATGAATTATTGCCGGTAGATGGCGACTTCGGCGACCTCAGAGTTTTTGGTTTTCTTTTTCTGGTTTGGATTCCATCTTTGCGCATAGAAATTGGTCGACTTACCTGAAATATAACTTTTTATATTACATTGTCATTTAATCGTGACCTTGTTAAAACGATGTTAAAGAATCCTTGTATGAAACTTTGTCACGTAATATAATAAGAGATATCCCAAGAACGGGACAGTCACACGAACACATCATTTTCTACAATATCTAAAATAATCTACCTATAAATACTCAACAATATACCAACTGGCTTTACAAATTCATGACCTCGATATCGAATTCTTAACTTAAAATATATCCACTGAATGTGCTACCTAAGACTGCAATTACTCTACTTGGCTTAAGTTGGTTAATTATAAGTACCTCTACGTGTATACATATTTTCACATTTAAACTAAGATAAAATACAGGTCTTGAAAAGGGGCAACATACTTTTATCATATAGGTATAGGCTTTTGCCGATCAAAAAAGGAAGGGCTATGACTTAAAATCCCCTGAACTTTCCCTTTCGCATACGTATTTCATCAGCATATGCTTTTTGGTAATTCAAATCAAGAACGAACGTATAACGAGCCATCAAATTGTCTATAGATTTTGATATTTCAACTGCCATTATAACTTGCGTAAAATATATCAATACTGCACTTCTTATTAGGAAAATGTGCGCGCGTTAAGAGTCAGGGTACACGGATACGGACCGGATTTCAAGAGGATTAACTTCCAGTTTGTTTGTTAAGTTGATAGTGTTAATATCAGATTTTGACACATAGCCCTTGATATGCCAGTGTCGACTTTACACAACGTAAATCTAAAACAATATTAATATGAACAAGGTCTTTATATTGATTTTTATTGTCGACCATAAATTTATACGTACATATATAAATGTCTCTATTAACAGACACTGAGCACTGTCATTATGTGTACGATGTTGTTTTCTACAAGATCTCCAGTTGTAAGGATCTAAATTGTCATTAAAAACGCCATTTCAAACCTACTTAAGTGCAACCTCTTGCGTCCTAGGTTCAACACAAATCTCTCCTGTACTGTTCCTTTATCATATAATGATCGGTCGCATGTACCGTAGAGTCCCCTGCGATACAAACCGGGTTCCCATTGACTTGCACAGGATAAGCCCCGTCCCAGATTTTGACCCACTTACGTCAAGCTAACCCTAACCTGTATGAATCGAATGAATAACTGTCTTTTAAGTTACAAACACGGGGCCTCAGTTTATCCCCACCCGTCTCTTACCTGGTGAAGTTTATAATACAGGCCGCACGCGTTACACACTGGTTCTCCTTCGTTGTTTCTCCTCCATAGCGTGGTGGTAGTGGTGCTGCAGTTGGCGCACGAGAGGCCCGCTCGTCTACTGCCCCCGCCACCGCCGCCCTGAAACAACAGATATTATCAGATATCAGAACTAAGCATTAGTTAATTAAAGAATGAATATTAAACCATTCCATTTATTTAAATTAATCGATCAAATAGAGGCAATGATATATGTACGTACCTACTTTATATGTAGTTTAGATAAATGAAAAAACAAATGAATATACGCACGGATGAATATATGAACAAATAAACTGAGGAATAAATAAATAGAATTATTGATTGATTGGTTGACTTAATAACTGACTTTATGACTGACTGAATGGATAAATGAATGAACGAGTGAACGAATGAATGAATGGATGAATGAATGAATGAGTGAATACCAATGACGGAGTTATGACCTCTTATGACGCGTTTTAGTCAATTTCCGGTCGACTGTAACCTGGGTCTGCGTGTGTACGCACCTAGACGTGCCGATGGCGATATGTGTGTGTCCGGGTGATAGAGACATTTACATATGCGCTTCGTGCAGATCCATAATGATGCAACATGGCAAGCTATACTCGGCGTGTCTGCATTGTTGTTGCTCGGTTCATGTATATTGTCAGTTCGGTCAAAATGAAACGAAAACCGAGAGCCAGTGCTTGGAAAGAGTACAGTAAACTGTCCTTTTTCATCATTGTCTTTTTTTCCCAACAAAGTATATTCATGTGACGTTACACGCGGTGCATTATTGTCCAGCTGATACTTGTAGCTAGAATATCATTGTTAGTATCTCTCTCTCTCCCTCTCTCTCGCTTTAGACAACAACACAAAAACATGTACATTGGACATATGCTGGTGTACAAGAATGGCACTCACATACACACACACACACACACACACACAGAGAGAGAGAGAGAGAGAGAGAGAGAGAGAGACGCATGCAGACACATGCGCGCACACATCCTCACAAATATGCAAAATAAGATCAAGGATACGTGCGAAATACTACGCCTATCGAAGTTAAAATCCCAAACCCGTCTAATCATCAATTTTGATTGTTAAAACACAGTACGGAGATCTACAGTTGTAACAAAACGACAGCTCCTGCTGTCTACGCAGCCCAACAGCAGAGACGCAATATGTCCGGTGTATAGAGACTTCTCATTCCAAATCGAACCAATTACCTTGTTATAGGCCTGGGAGTTCTGCCCCATGTCGTCCACAGTGGAGGGCAGGCTGTTGGGCATCACCCCGCCTGGCTGGGTGGTCGGAGTAAGGTACCCACTGGGCAGCGTATGTAACTGGCTGGGGCTGGACGACTTCAACATCGGACTAGTGAGGCCGTTGTTTACCTACAGGGTACAAAGTTTGAATATTCAACCCGCGTGGAGATTTGAGCCGATGGAGGAAGTGACTGCAAAGCTAATTGTGAAGTGGCATTTTGTCCGAAAGAAGAGTTTTAGCCAGGCACACTTTCACTTTTCCAGTCAGACTAGGTGGAGACATTGGTTAAAGGAAATGACTAAGACCCCATTCCCATCGACACCATCGGTCTACATGGCTCGACCCAACTCTGAGGGGGTTCTCGCTGAGTGCAATCAGCTTAACTGAATGACGCGCCTCCTCTTGTTTCTAACGTACTCGTATAATCTCCAGCTTTTTTGTGTTCTCTGAAACTCCAGGAGGAGGCGTGTTGATCTGTTAAACTGATTGCATTCAGCAAAAGTCGTTGCACTTAGATCAGTGGTGCCTATGTAAATGGGGCTTAAGTCAATATAGTCTAATAGTGCAAATGTCCTGTCCGGAATACGAACACTAATACGTGTTTGTGTGTGCGTGCGTGCGTGCACGTGTGTGTGTGATAGAGTAAATAGTACATCAACGTGCTGAAACCAAGATCTCTAATCCGACCTCTATTATTTAAAATTTAAGTCATAAAAATAATATTTCTCTCTTCTCCCCATCAAGTCACGTTTAAATCACAAAAACCATTATGCCAAAATAACCCAACTTAAAAATCATTTTAAACATAACAGTCTTCCGTCCGTCTTACCGTTCTCATTTTATGGTACAGTCCGCAGGCGTTGCAAAGATAGTGTCCCGTGCCGTCACGTCGCCATAATGGGGTCTGGATAGCACCGCAGTTCACACACTCCCTGGGTTCCGTGGAATACTCGGCGTACTCGTCTGGAATAAATGACGATTTTTTTCTATAATAAAAAATTATAGCCATTCAAAAAATATATATTTTCCTTGTCAAGAGAGGTGAATGTCCCCGCCTCGCTTCCTCTTTTTTAATTGTTGCCAGTTAATGTCTAAATTAAATTTTTAAGAATGAAATCAGACTTGTTACTTGAAGTTTGATTGTGTTAGTTGCGACAGGTATCCTTGTGTCGCAATGGTTGTGATAGGGCAATCACTCCCCTCCCCACGAGGCCATATTGATTCAAAACACCTGCAATGTCTCTTTACTTTCACAGAGACACTGTGCAATTCTGTTGACTAAAAATAGCTACCTGCCTATACGCAAAGCCACAGAGATATTGCTTAATAAAGCCCAAATGAAAGTTGGAATTAGAAGCCGGTATAAATATGCAAGCCATGGGTTCATGGTCTATCCTTGTTCTACAAGTAAATATATTTCCCCAGCATACTCGCGCATATGTGAACAAGAACAGGTTTCATTTTTGTGGTTTCGCTAGACTGACAAGAGAAAATGAAACTGATTTCAAGTGAAGGTAGGGGTGTGTGGCAAGTTACATTTTATATTTCCAAGAAAAGAGAAAAAATCCAATTCTAAAAACGTAAATAACAAGCATTGTTAATAATTCATCTGCCACAAGTTATACTTGAGTTACCATATGAAATTTAACAAATTTACAGACATACTTCTGTTACATGTTCCGTAAGAGCAAAAGAAACATCTGTCACTAAAACCAGTCCAGAATAATCCAACATTCATCAACATTAAATTTTCGACAGCTTGGTTTAATTTAGACTACCCTTCCACCAAATAACACCAAATGGGTTACAAAACCCAATTACCACCAATCAAGTCTTGCATCTCCACACAAACTGGCCATTTAAATGGGCCGGCTGCAAAAACAACGGTATGTGGCGAAGTTTATGTACAATAAAGCTTATGTATACTTTAGGCTCAAAACTGCCAAAACACGCGGGAGGGTTACCCCGTGTACAAACGCAACGTGCGTGTCGCTGTGGAATTCTCATATTGACCGACAGCGGCGTGTGTTGACAGTTGAGAGACACAGGGACTATGGTGTGCACTGACACCCTGGAATCCGTGGATAGGGAACTGTTGAAATTGAAACACACAGAGCAAACATATCGCAATTGCTGCAATAACACGGTGTGGGTTTTCGGGAAAAGGGTGCCGTTTTGGGATTAAATGGAAAGAGAAAGAACGGATATGGGAGGTGGTTATTAGAAGAGGAGGAAAAAAGGGTCGTTGCTTTGTAACTTTTATTAAAAAGAATGTTTTAGATCTTGCTTTCTTACCATAACTTATTAATGTTGCCAAAACAGTAATAAAAGTACACGGCGAAAACATAGCCAAAAAATTGTTAACATGTCATTACTGTTACATCTTCTATTTAAAAGTTCCCGGAAAAATGGACTATTTTATGGCATGCCATAACTACCATATTTATAAAGATAAAATCACTACACAAGTTTTCTATCATTACGATATATGCTAACATTGTAATCGGAAGATTTTTTCTACCTGTCATCCATTATTGATTACATTTGATTTAGCTGTTCTTGTTTAAGTACGTTGAAGAAAATGTTCACAGTCATGTTGGATATTCTCAATGGTATTTTTTCACAACTTGAATATAAAGTGTGTGCAATCATTGTCCAAACATAAGATTGTTACACGCGACCTACTTTTAATGGGCGCCATGTTTTAATGGGAACGCTGAATTATCAATATTGTATGCAAAACGTACGGTCATGTACCTTTTGGCATAACTTTCAACTTTAGACACCATAAGAGGCAGGGCTCTTTCAAAACCAAAATGGCAGATTTCCCACTTTCTAAAATAGCCAAAATATCCTACTCTGTAGTAAAGTGCTTGAACTGCAACAAATTTTTCCCATTGGGGAGGGGGGGGGGTGCAAAGAGTAAATTGCAATCGTCTACCCTTTCGCAACCTTACATGTACATCCGCCATTGTTAGTGGCAAAATACATTGTAATACAATAAGAGAGTTCTCCTTATTCATTCTATTGTACATAAACTAAGCAAAATGCCACAATTCCAGTTATGTCAATCAATTAGGACGCTAGCTGATACAATCTTATTCCCGAACTGTGTGAGTTGTTTAATTATATTGTATTTGTTTGATGGCATACTTAGAATATAAACATGTACATAACGGAAGCGGGAAAGAGACAAAGTCAAATCAGTGCATATATCATGGGGACTCACAAATACAGAAAACTGAAGGTAAAATGGAAAATATTTAGGACAATTGCTTGTTTTTAATGTTGGAATCAAACTTATAAATAAAAAAGACCATTTTTCATGAGACTATACCTTTCGTTATGAATGTGGCCCTTTCGAGATTTTAGGCTGTAAAACTAGACGCAATAGAAAATGTATATAATGTTTGGGATATATTCAAGCTTTAATAAAAATTGCATTGTACTTCCCCGGTTTCAGCCATTCTTCAAGAAAACATCTACAAACTGACGCTGTTGGTGGGAAAACCTGACATATGCCATTTTTCATCTTTTTCCTTCACGTCCTAAGTGCTTTCGTATTTTATTGCTTTTTCAAGTTGGCACTTAGGAAAGTTGCAGAGTATTTGCCTTACACTTCATGATGTTGTATGTCTGGAAGAGCTTCGCGGGTAGAGAAAAGTTACTTTTTTCCATTTTTATAGTCCTAAGGTTGAAATATATAACCTATGGTGCTTTAAAACAACATATATTTTAAACATCAATACTTAAGTCGAACAACTGCTTAATGGTGAAAGGATTAAGAACTTTTGTTCTGAAGGTCTGTTCTAACTCGAAAACAATCCTAAGCCGTGTTGAAATGACGCAAACGAGAACACGCTAAAGATACAAGAATTATACCATTCCAGCGACAGTTTTACCCTTTTGTGATCTATCACGTGTTACTAATTTTGTTTCATCACACGCACTCTTTGCTCCTAACCGTACCAGGCGACAAACCTATCCCGAGAACCCGGTAGTTATGATTCTAAATGCAGCCTTTTTATAGGACCGGGAAAAAGGTGAAGTGTCTACTCATTTGTCATAAAACCATAATTCAGTAATAAAAAAAAAATGTTTTCCTGCATTAACCCTGGATGACACTGTGCTAAAGTTGAATGTCCTCTTTCATATTTCAAAGATCTGTTGGCAGAGGCACTGGTAATGGTAATCATTGCCCATTAAAGAAAACGGTCACCAATATAAAATTAGTTTCCATGTAAATTGTAATTAAATTGTATCATTGTCATGGTATCCACTTATTTAGAACTTTCAGATAATATGTGAATGATATTGAAAATGATATTCAAAATTTCCTTACGGAAAATTGGCATTAACCAAGATCGACAAAAACGTGCATATTTTCACCAAAAATATTACTAATATGTTGTTTCAACACTAGAAATACAGTTTAACGCGTCTGTCGCATGAATGATAAGACACTGAAATAAATTAAAGAGATACAGTCTGTTGTCTAACACTGAAACTCAAATAACATGGAATAATTCTGTTTACTTTCTGTTATGAACACATACTTTAAGTGGGAACAGAGTCCCGTTAAATGTATACGATCAGTGAACGAAACAGGAACATCAAGTGCAACCTCAATTAAATTGATAGCACAAGTAGTTTCTATTAAATTTATATCATCGTTTGGTTTACAATAGTGTGTACATTGTTTTGTGTTTCGAGAGACACACTAACAGGTTTTTTTAAATACATAAACATTTCAGGTCACATATTTTCATATATATATTTTTTTAATAATGATTTGTCCCCGAATATTGAATGGTTATACATGGCAAATCGAAATCATAAAGGCTCATTAAATATATTTCAAAATGGCTGAATTAGAAATAGGAGAAGGTGAGTAGGTTATTTGGCAGTTTGGAATATTATACTATAGTATGCTTTCACATATTTGATGGTACAAATGTTCATAAAATCAGAAATGTCAAGTAAAGGGAGTGTATACGGGTGGTTAGGGGGGTGGTGGGGAGAGGACCATATTTGGGGGGTTGGACAATAGGGAGAAACTTATGAATTCATATACTTACACGCAGTTAGAGTTCCTTTGCTGTCCTCTATATACACCATGGGGTCAGGGAAATCTTATGAATATTTAGAACACAAACCGATAATGACAAAATGCGGATTCCATTTGTGATATGATTATTCTGTGGTGAATTGGCTGTTACGTTTTTCAACGAAAACAAAATAAAATATTATTTATAGTTAACAATTCTGCGTTAACTTTCACAAGGATTTTGTTTACAGTTATTGTTTTTGTTTATTTTTAATAGAGTTTGTTGTCACAAAATTCCATATATTTGAATTACATATTTGGTCAAATATTCCTGTACTACATTGGGTAAAGTTTGCAGAACTGATAACAAAAATGAATTTCCTTCATAGTGTAGAATTTTCTTTCTCAAATGTTTTTCCACTCAAAACCTTTTGACTGGCATTCTTCCAAAACTTCCGTAATTTTTTATTTACGGATTAATAAAGGGTACATTATACAATGTTATCAATATATTTCTATCCAACTAAACAATGTTAAGGTTACTACACACAATATCGAATTTCGTTAAATAATAATTTTTATTTTCTTTTTCCCTACAATTCCCTTTATCTGTCACCATGTTTGGCCAAATATTTGTCTCACGTAATAATTTTCCGTCACAATTATTTGCAGACAAATGTCTCATTTTAAAATATCCTATCTAGAGTTCTTATAGAAAGCTTTACCCACACCGGCATAATTCAACATAAAAAGGTATGCATCATTTTCTTCACCCCCCCCCCCTTTCGATCACCTCGTCCCCAAGGACAAACCAAAGGGATTAACCTCCCCTACCCATCCCAACATCCACCAATTGTCCACCCGGATGATTGATTGACGTTAAGTCCTCGACGCTCTCTCATTCAGCGTCCCGTGGTCCCCTAGTCCCCCGCCGCGTACAAGGCTCTCTCTCTTCCCCACTGATAAGGCCATGATAGCGCGGGCCGCGAGCTGATAATGATGAATAGCGTTCAAATTGTGTCAATATTTACCACGGATTTTATGAACCTGGGAACCGGGCGAAATTAAAGCCATTGTTCGCGTCTCTGGTGTGGGTTTTAAGAGTTGGGGGCCTAGCTTTGAGAGCGGTCTAGTATAGCGCTGCATGTTTTATTGGTGATTTTCTTGTTAACTGGCGTTCAAAGCTTCCAACACGGCTCATTTGGAGCAATGTGATGACTTGTATTGTGATTATACTAAAGACGCACCCTTTTGCTGATTAGGTGATAGTCAAAGCTTTCTAAATGGTACCTTTGAAACAGTGTTCTAATTTTTTTTTTTTATAAACACTAAGTTTACTCTTTTAGGGCATTTATTTTTATTCGTATATTTTCAAATGAAAGAATGACGGCACACAAATATTTTATATTCATCAATAATCATAACTACATAACTCTTTTCATCACCATGTAGGTTAATGTTTGATCTGTTATTTTTTACTGCTTTTGTAAATACTATAAATTAAATCAAATATACACTACATGTCAGGCCGGGGAGAAAGTGAACCACCAGTGGCGGAGACACTACGTAAAATTCTTCTATCATTTACTTCCCGTCACAAAATGACGCATTTTCATAAATTTAGATCTAAATTTTTGGAGCCGCGATTTATAAACATTTTCGTGACATTGAAATCTGTCTTCCTCGTTCCTTCTTCCTGAAGGTGAAAACCCCACTTCGCTTCCTTATGCAAAACCAGGGATTTTGTTTATCTCGTGGTTATATTCAAAGCACTATTTTTCCATTCACCACAATGTTTGTTTATACAGTTAACGTAATGTTCCACAAACTAAAGACAATTACAATATTCCCTGCACAGCTTTCTTTGACTCTCTTCAAAATCTTTTTCTACAACTTCATTTTTATTCTGTCAATTTTATTTCATCTTTTTCGTTAACCGCTTTGATAACTTATTACGTAAAATTCCACGTGCTTCGTTTTCAACAAATGGCGTCAACTAAGGATAGCCATGGGACTGCCAGGTATATTTGTCCCTCAAAACCACTTAGTCATTGACAGAAAAAATTATCTATGACTTATCCATATGGTTATATCTAAATCATTGACAGTCATGCTATTTAATAATTTGACTATGACTCTTATTTAACTTTATTTAGCACTTTTAATATTCGAAAATATTTTTGTTTGGAATTATTTTATCACAAAATCATATTGATTTGATTTAAATACGAAGTTTCAATTAGAACTGTGAAATTTATACTCCATTTTGTGAAATAAGCCTGTTGATTATATATTTAAGTATGTATTTAATATATGCAACAAATTTTATTCATTGTCCAATTGTTTTATCACTTTAATGTTAACAGATTTGATTAGGAAAAGGTGTAGCATTCCTTTTCAATCACATTAAAAGAACGGACAAAAACAAAAATTACAATATAAATTACTTTAGAATTCCAAATAATCTGTTTTTATCTGTACATTTTTTAATGTATATCATCGTAACAACAGAAATTCTTCAATTATTATTTTACAATTACGACATACATATCTTTAAATATGAGCGATTTTATTTATTTAGCTTTTTATTTCATTCAAATCAAATAGACATAAAAATTCCTTTCAATTTTCTACAATCCAAATGCATACATTTATCAATATTTCCTTATTCAAAAACATCTTTCGCAAATTAAAACACCAGTCGTTTCACCAAAAGGTCTGCCCCACAAAAATTTAATGATTTTCTCCTAATCTTAAGCAATGATTAACTGTACTTAAGACACGATATCTGCTCCCACTGTAGCGATTAAGGTCATTGGTGATACTGGCCGCCATGGCATATTACTGGAGAGTTAATTATCCCGATATCTTGTAAACATTTAGACGAAACTAGGCCACGAGGTTTTAGATTGTATGAGATATGTCATATATGGATGTAGATGAATGTATTTATTCGTTGTATTGATGCATGAATGACCCATATATTTTCTTAGCTTTTTGTAAACAGTTTTGGCTTTTCTAAATTGGCGCCTATGTCATGAATTTGAACACCTAGATATAATGTGAATTGTTTCAAACAGTAACTCCGATAAAAGTGTTATTTTGTTTGATGCAAATTCTTTAAATTTGTCATATTATATTTCAGCATTCATCATGCAACTGGTGAAGACCAAAAGTAAGTTTTATATCAAAACAATTTTCCCGATGTAGTATTTATCAAAATTATAATTATCGTCATTTAATTTTGGTAATAATAATAATAATAATAATTGTTGTTGTTTAACATGTTATCGCTACATACTTGACATATATTCCTGTTTTTTTCGTCAAATTTACTAAATATTGTAACTGTCAAATAAACACAAATGTCAACGATATTTTCTTTGGAATTTATGTCACTGCAAACCGATTGTTTTGAGTGGTAACGGTGACGGAATGCAGTCACATTTCTAAAACTGCCTAAAGTTATCGCCCTATTCAGCCACGAGGCTTATAGCTACTATAAACTGGATTTACTCTAACAAAATACCTTTCATTATTTTATTTAATGTTATTTTCTGAATTTATTTCGTATTAAACTATGAGTCCAATTTTTTATAAAAAAAACTTTAATCGGCTGTCTTTTCAAGAATTTCATTCCCTTTATTGAGTTTCAATCATGTCTGAAATGTGTGCAATAATCTTTTAGTGTTATTAGTTTATCTATTTCTTGTTTATCTGACGATCTATTTATAAAATTTTAATCAAAATTTAGTTTCAAGATATATACGACGTCATAAATCGTGAACATGGAAGTTAGCAAATGTGAATTTATGCAATTAAAAAGAGCCCTATCTGTATATGCCAAACATAAAATAACAATTAAATTAAAACGAGTTTAAAACCGCTTATCTTTATTGTAGTCTATCGTTCTAGCACAAGAAATTTCTGTCGATAATATAGGCCATCATATTATATATTCATTTCTATTAATTTCATCCAACGATATGGTTTTTCTGTGTCCTAAATTGTATTCTTAGGCTAGAATTGTCCACAAAAAAGAAGCCAAAGGTGGTAGTGCTGTCGTATTAGAAAAGAAAAAAATGAAATACTCACCACTCTCGCTTTCCCGTCTGTCCTCCAACATGGTCGACTCGGCGCCATTGGCGGCCCCTTGGGAAGGTCCACTGAGAGCTGCCGTCCACGGCGACATGTCGGGGGGAGTCATATAGATCTGATACCCGGCCATTTTAGACGTGTAGAGGTTCTCAGGCGTGCGGTGAGCAGCGGTGGGACCACTACTATACGTCGCCTCGGGATATTTGGCCATGTCCGCGGATGATCTGGCGTTGGGGTCCATGTGTGGGCCATACGGGTACCTTCCACCGGCGTTCCCCGGGGAGCTGTAGCCTTCTCCCTGATGCCAGGTGCTGGCTTCGTGAGGGGAGGCGTACTGGCTGTACGCACGAGGCGAGGGGACGTACAGTCCGCGCGAGGCGTACACCCCCTGTCCCCCGGCGTCGTAGTACCCTGCGGAATAAGAGCCGCTGGACAGCATAGCCGCGTTGGTTGGGGTGTGTGGCTGTGGGGAGTTGCTGTATTGGTGCACCCCTGTCATCGGGGAGTTAGTCAAAGTGGCCAAGTTGCTCGAGGAGAAGGAGCTGGTCACCACTGGCGTCGGTTCGGCACCAACAACGGCCGTCGCGTGTGGAGAATTCAGGCTGTTAAAAAAGCCTTCCACTTCCTCCGTCTGTAACAGCGCTGGGTTGTGACCGCTGGGATAAGGTTGCACCCCCTCTGGACCCTGGGGATTGGAACTGCCTCCACCTTTGCCTTTAACGTTGGCTGGAACCGCCTTGTTGCCCTTACTGTCGTGATCTGAGGGGCGAGGCTGTGGCACCTCTACCTTGCAGTGACTTGCCGGCGTGGCACCGTTCTCCGCCTTCACCTTCACCTGGGGGGCGTTGGCGGTGCTGGTCGCGTCTCCCCTGGTGGCCGATTTAAGGTCACTTTTAGTTTTGACTGGAGGTGGGGTCGAATCCTTGGGCGTTGTCGCCGCTGCCCCCCTACTCCATTTTGCGTCTTTTGTGTCCGTGGCCATTGCTCAAGTACGGCAGAATTTAAGCATGTCTGTCGCCTTCCTTAAAAAGAATGGAAGTTTTGTAGTCTCAAATTTAGCATTATTTATTGGAAATATTTTCTCATACCTTCAGTTTATTGGATATTTTTGACGAATTTCTCTTGCATTTTAGAATAAATTTGCCGAAATTAATGTCAAAATATTCCATATTCCATGAATTTCTACCTGGTTTGGCCATTTTGTCCCAGAACAAGCCGCATTGAATATGCCTTCCGGAGGAAATGGTCAAAACAACTCAAAACTCCCTTCGTCCGAGATACGAAAATGGCTCCAAATTTTTGTGCCGTTCATAAGAACACAAATCAACAGGAGAATGTCCCCTTTCCTCCAGATTTTCGCACTTACCTTAGACGCTTAAAACGGAAGCCATTTTTGAGGCAGGTGTAAAATCCAATATGGCTTCCCACGGGCCGCGGCCTCACTGCTCACAAATATGTAAATGAGCTTAAGAACCCTATACCAAGTATTGGTTGTATGGCTCGGGGTCATCTGCACAGACGCTGAAAGGTGTCTCTCACCTGTAACGCCGCGTATTTCACGAAAATGGCGTCTCAACGAGCCCCACCTATGCCGTGTACTATTCCAACACAAGCCCATAATAAATTGGTAAAATTTCCTTCAAATTTAAGCCGACGAATTGAAAAAAA
>NW_019775974.1:4559-53434 GCF_001039355.2 Lingula anatina
TTTTTTTTTTTTTTTTTTTTTTTTGGAGAACGGACGAAAATCGGTGCGCGCGCAGGATGTCATCCATAAAAATAAAAAAAGTGTGGCCTTATGTAAAATTTGCATGATTATTTACGGGTATGTTAATCGAAAGGTATATATTTTACATGTTTAAGACACCAGTATAGCATGATGCCGTACGATTTTTAAGAATGAAAAACATGTTTAGAGATGTAACTGTCGGGTGAAGACAATCTTCAATTTTATGTAAAATAAAACAATATGTGTATTTGCTGTCATTTCAGGGCAGTGAAAATGGGGGAGACACGGCTGTTGAAGGTAAGGCAGGCTGCTTACTGTGTCCATATTTGTACCTGGGCATTTGTTTTTTGTTATGTGGGTGTTTGTCAAAATGATTTTATGGAAGAGTGTGTGTGTGTGTGTGCGTACATGTGTGCACGTGCGTTTGCATATATTTGTTCACATGGTTTTTATGTTATTGAATGTAGGGCTGCTTGTCTTCATTTGTTTGTGGTAAGAGTTGACTTCTTAGTTCAGCATGAGGTGTTTTCAGTACAGATATGTTGTGAGTTCTGCTGTAGACTTAAGTAGCAGTCTTGTCTCTCTGGAAGAACATGACACCTGGCAGATACTTGTACATCCACTGTTTATTGGAGGTCACACACTGACTGCAAATATACCAGAGCTTGTTCACCTTCGTCAAGATTTTATACATTTCTTCATTTAAAATCTTCAGATTTCACAACGTTTTTTGGATATTATAGAGCAATGCTTTGACTTCTTTTTAGAAATAATGTTGGTTTCACAGTTAGATTTTCTGACTTTCGTTCTGCTTGACCTTGATGAAGGTCACATTACTTTGTCCCTAGACTTCATAAAACTTTTAAAAAAGATATTTTGAGCTCATAAAAGTATTTTTAGAGCTGAGTCATCTTAAAAGCATGTTTATTCTGATATTGATATATTTACAGCTAGGTTCACAGAAAGTGGAGGACTCTGAAAGGTTGTTTACCTAGATAATTCTTCCCTTAATTTAACACCTGGTATTCATCAGTGTGGCAGTGGAGCAGTTCCTGTTGAACACAGCTCTGGCTGGTAGACCAGACAGGAGGTTTTTTTCGTGGAATCGGGGAATTCCGCTTTTTTACATGACCCCAGAGCAATTAAACCCTCAAAAATTAACGTAAGGTATTTGGTTCCACAATAAATGTTCAGAGTTTTTTTTCTAAAACCCTGGCTCATGGCTGGTAAACTCCTCTCTGACACAGCCTCCTTATGTTGTCTTATATTATGTTGTCTTATATTATCACTTTGGAATAGCAAGTTTTTACTTTTTCATTTGATTATTTGGTTACTTTTTCGTAGTCAATCAGGACTCCTGAAGAGGTGATTTTGTATCAGTTTGTAGGCTCAGTTTCTATAGCTCACTGGCTTTAGCCTTTTGCTTACCCATGTCTTTATCACACCCACACCTGCTTTCAACCAACCTATCTTATACCAACCTCCTATGTGATTTTCTACCCACTCTCTTCTCCTAGCTACCAACCCCTCTTCCAGATATCACCCATCTGCCCACCCACATCAACTAATTGTAGTTGCCTCCCTCCTCTCTACCTCTATCTGCAACCCACCCCTGTCACTTGTGATAGAGAGAGAGAGAGAGACCTGCCTGCTGGCTACAGCCCCCTCCCCTCCCCCAGATTCCCCGCTGCACCTTTCCTCCTATTTTCCCACCTTTCTCCGCCCACATGTCCTCCATCCACCCACGCACCCACATCACTGTGATATAACCACGGGTAGAGAGAGTCATAAACCTCTGTGTTGTCTGTAGCTCCTATACTTAGCCCCCAGTGCCAGTTAACATCATGTACCCAGTCAATTACCTGGTGATGTACTGCTCCAAGGAAAGGTCTCTCTTGTCCCCAAGAAATTGTGATGTCTCATTGATAGTCCATGTTTGGGGCACCTGCTGAGTGTAATGGCAGTCCAGGGATATGGATGGTGTAATAATAGTTCTATCAAAAATCCATCTTGTGGCTGGTGATCCTGTATTGTCCAGATATTGTTTAATAAGGGATAGATATATACCACAGGGCCACCCATGAGTGATAAGAGCCCTGGGACAGTGTTATGTTTTCTTGCCTACAGAGAAGCTTGCCCAGAAAACTCTGTTATTTGCTGTTAAAGGGCCCTAAAGCTTAGAAAAAAGGCTCCTTTAAAGCATATTTTTTGCAACTGGATAAGTCTGGTTCAGTCTATGTAATAAGTTTTACGACAGCTAAATATCCTGGTTTAGGGCCCTTAGAATTATGATAGGGCCCAAAGACTTCAGAAGAGTAGGGATGGGATTTTTGGCACTTTCTCTGGGTAATAGATTTTGGGCAGACCATTATCCTTATTCAGGACCATGTAGAGAAGTAATGGGGCCCGCCAGACAGCAGGAAAGAGATAATAGAAGCATCTTCTCTGGGTAATGGCTTGGCTCATCAGCTGATTTGAGTGTTTTTTAAGTGTGTTTATGACCAGGATAGAAGTGGCAGTGAAAGAGTAAAACTCCAATTTGAAATAGATCTGGAGCTGGTTTTCTGGAAAACAAGCCCAGAGTTGGCCAAAATATTGGAGGCAGTGCTAAGTTTTCCTGGCAGTCTGCAGGACAGTAGAGGAAAGAGTTAGTTTTGGTGCAGATCAAATCTTGTCACTATCAGAGATAGGAGTAGATATCTGACTGTAGACAGCTGCTGGTGTAGTACAACATGGATGACAGGGGTAAGACTGAAAACATAGGATATATTGGGAAATGAACAGAATAACAGTCTGTGTGTGTGTGTGTGTGTGTGTGTGTGTGTGTGCACGAATACACGTGTTTGCCTGCCTGCTTGCTTGTTGGCCTCTGTGTGTGTGTGTGTGTGTGTGTGTGCACGCGTGCGCTTGCGTGCGTACATGGGTGAGTGTGTGTGCATGTGTGTCTGTGAACAGGTGTTGTTGGAATGAAATGAGGCATTCATGGTACTGTTTTATATTTCAAATAAATTAAGTACTGATTTCGGATATTTTGTTGAAAACTTATGATTTGAACTCATCTACCTATCTTTTCCTTGATTTCATTTTGCTGTTTTTCACATGAACTGCCTGCCTTTGACAAAAGTTTTTTTATGAATTATTGTTGCTGATTGTAAAAAAAAAGCAAAAAGGATCCTATTGTTTTATTTTAAATCTGGACTTCAGTCTTAATAATAAAAATATAAAATTAATTATGATTATCGTTCCAGATCACAAACGCAAGCGGACCAAGCTGAGCTCCCTAGAGCCCATGGACACAATATTTGTGAAACACGTGAAAGCGGGTGGACCAGCGCAGTTGGCAGGACTCAACCAAGGCGACCGTATTGTTTCCGTCAACGGGGAGTCTGTCACTGGGAAAACTTACTCTCAAGTTATAGCATTAATACAAGCAAGGTAGGCTGCAGCTTATTTTATACCTGACTCACTTTTGCATGGAGAGTTTTTGACTTCAAAACTTTGTGAAAAGTCAAATTGTTTAGCTTACCTTTTTGAGTTTCTTAATCATTTTTTTTCTCTTTTTTGCCAAAATGAAAGTGTTAAACCACTGGCTGGGGTTAATAGATTGTTTGCTCCTTTGTAAGTGCTCAGACAAGTTTAACATGAAATCCAGGCTAAACAATGTGATTGGTTTTGTAAGCATTGCTGTGGAATGGGATGTGCTGATGGTAGATAAGAAAATTGTGAGTGATAGGTTTTGTGTGGATTGCTGTGGATTGAAATGGTTTGGTGGAAGATGAGGAAAATCTGTTTGATGAGCAAACAAAATACAAACAGATTTCCAGGAAAATGTGAAACTCGTTGTTGGAAATTATAATACAATTTTAAACAGTATTCCATTGCCATGAGCATCTACTGTTAATGTCAGTAATTACAGTCTGGTATGGTAATAGATATCAGTACAGCTACATAGTATCAGTATTGGAGCCCCCTAGTAATGGTATAGGGTCATAAATTGATATTCCATCGTTAATGCCATTGATTAATGGCCAGTGTTATCCTATTTGCTAGGACACAGTGGAGGAAATTGTCCAGTTCCAAAGCATGGTGCAACTCAGGGATCATATTTAGAATGTACTAGACAGTTATCACAAACTTTATGGTAAAATTTCTAGTGATCATGAGATCATACTCTACTTTCTAGTCGCCTACTAACGATAAAAAATAATACCTCCATTGTCAGCAGTAATAATACTTGGAACAAAAAGACAGCTTGTGATATTCATAGTAAGCTATATTTTCCCCCAGAATGCTGGGTTAAGGAAAGACAACATCAGAGTCATTATTTTAGTTTCCAAATGAAAATTCTGGATACAAATGTCTGCATATTGTTTTACCGTTGATTTATAAGATCATCAGCTCTGCTAATACAAGATGAACCACTGCTGGCAAGGATGTCTGCTACCATTACAGCAGGAGTTATGGGACATTAAGAACAATAGGAAGATTTATATGCAATAGTCAAAATGGAAATGAAATGTAACTGCTGGAGGAAAAGGCAAAATGTGGATCTTAATCCATGTATTTTGTTGCTGCAGAATACTTAAAAACGTTCCATATGTCAGGTTAGTGAGGTTTGCAGACATGTCCATGTCTTTGATGGCATATTGTCATCCAAAGTCTTCATCTAAAAGTATAGTGAGACCAGCTGCATCATAAGTTATAGTAATGACTCAATCCTTTCAATCAGCCAAAATCATCAATCTTTCAGATACATATTATGGTATCATTAAAACTATGTTTGTGTATTGCATTTGTGGTGTTTTTACTACATAGAAGAGAACTATAGGATGACCTGCTTCTCGTTCTTGTTGCTTCCACTGTTTTTGTATTTTATGAATTAACTTTAAAAATGCCACATATGTAGAATTCACATTTTTTCCCACTAAAAAAATTGAGTCAATGCCCAACCCCTACTGAATGCTGCCTTTGAATTCTCTACCTTGTTGCAGATGAAATGCTAAAAACATATCTTAAAACAATGCAGATTAGTTATTCAGCAATTCAGCAATATATTTAATCGAAGACTTTAAGTTCAAAATGTTAGTCAGCTATCAAGACTTAGCCTTGGTGTATGTGTTAAAATGTTAGTCAGCTATCAGTCAGAGCCCAGCCCCAGTGTTATTCTGTGTGGTCATATCAGTCCGTGTCAGAGTCAGTTAGAGTTCACAGCATAGCTGAGGATGTTCTACCAGCGACCCCGCGGCTCTTAACATTTCTGTGAAAAATTGAAAACCTTGTTGTCATGGCAACCAGTGGTAGGTAATACTGCCAGAGTATCTGCAATTACTGTTACACCAGGGGCACCGCCGCACTTAACATTTCTACACAATTTAAAAAAAATGGTTAATCTTCTTGCCTAGGTCTTGGATGGTAATGTGAAAATTATGGCAGTTTGGAATAATTACCTGCTAGGTCATGCTAGGAAACAAAATAGTTTATGCATTTTGATTTTTTTTACTCAAGCAAATAATGGTATTTTTTTAGATAAAGGGAAATAATAGGCAATGTAGTTGAAAAAGAGGAAAAAAAAGAAGTAGGTTGGCTGTAGAGGTATATATTGAATCTGGCAGTGTGTTAGTTGAGCCATCTCAGCAGAGTCACATCTTAGTAATCTTCTCTACCACAATGAGCACACTGAAGGCAGCTCTAGCCAACCAAGGTATTACTCCAGGTAAGACCAGCTACATAGAGAGAGGCTTCTGTTTTCAATCCAGGAAGACTGAGTCAGTCACTTAGTTTTGGGGAAAAACATGTTTACAGCAGTGTTTGGCATTACTGACAGCTGCTGCCTGATGTATTGAGGGGATGGGTTCGTGGTGGGGGGGGGGGGGGGGGGGGGCACAGGTGAGTTACCTGGCTCTAAGCCAACTTATCTCCTTCTCTGCCAACATAGCAAGCACACAGATTACTTAAGATAATACAGTCTTAATATTTATTCTGCAATGTCCAAAGGTTATCTGACTTTATATTGTGATATGAAAGAGAAATGAAAAGATATAATGAACTCCAGCCTCTAGAAGGTAGTGATAAAATGCATTACTAAGTATTACTTATCTCAGGTAGTGTATTGACAGGAGACTTGAAAGTCTAGAGAAGAAGATTATCGTTTACACACAACTAAATCCCAACTTTGTTATCAAAATTGACATAACATGCAAACAGTTTTGAAATGAAGCGTGTTGTTTATGTGCTTACACAGGCACCTTCTACTACAAGTAACAGCACAGTTTGTATCTGTATAGCAGAGTTTTTGTTGTTAATATGTGTATTAATTGTGGAGGTTGTAGTTGTGGTTTACCTAGTGGTTGATATCAGTAAATACCATGCTATCACCGCGGGACAGCAAGGCCAGTTCCGGGTTATTTACTCAGCAACCTCTGTACATTGTGAACTGAAAAGTCTCCTGGCAAACCTTTATATAGAAATGTACTATTCCTGTAACAGCTACCATTCTCTACCACTGTTGTTGTTGCTAACATGTTGTTATTGCTGCTATTGCTTATGACAGACACCAATAAACTCTGTATGGGTTATAGTAACTGTTGTTGTTGCTGCTTACATGTTGTTATTGCTGTTTTTGTTTATTAGCACTGTGTGAGTAACTGTAATTGTTGTTTTCTGACTGTTACCGTCATCATAGAGATTATTACGTCAAAGGTCACATTGATCCCGTTGATGTGGTAGTCTGTTACTGTTATTGTTATTGCTAGATAGCAGTAGATATTATTTTATTGCTATAGTAAACAAACTGTCATTGCTTTCATTGAGTTTCATGCTGATGGTA
Organism: Lingula anatina; assembly: GCF_001039355.2. The sequence continues at coordinate 11,407 of NW_019775974.1, forward strand.
TTGCTGTCATTGTATATCATTGGTGATATTGTACTATTATTGTTTTCCCAGACAAGATGACAGTGTTATCCCAGCCGTGTGGTGACCTAATCCAATGTGTTATTCCTATTAAGAAGAGTATTTAGAAAGTTTATCTGTTTGATCAGTTGATAGCAGGTTACAGAGCTGAAATGTTATCATGCCAGTGAAGTAGAGTGGTGTGTGGTGTTGACACTAGGAGACTGGTGTCCTCATTCTGTCTAACACCACCGGTGACACAGCGTCCTCATTCTGTCTAACACCACCGGTGACACGGCGTCCTCATTCTGTCTAACACCACTGGTGACACAGACTATTCTGAAAGGCTTTTAGTGTCATTGTGAAATATGGTGTACTTGGGGCACAAACATGGTAAGCTATAGGAAGGTTTTGGAGAAGTCTGAATGCAATGGCTCAATAGCTCTTGATTATGTAGAGCATTTCGTGAGAGATAAAGAAATGTGTGGTGACATAATTTAATGCTATAGAATGTTGTGTTTAGATATCTATAACACCACTACAGGAAATGAGGGTGATGAAAAAGATTAATTTATTTGTGCTGTATAGTGTCACGAGTTGCAAATTAGAATTTTATATCTTTGTTTGATATTTTAGACATTCTAATTAGAGTGTGTGTGTGTGAGAGAGAGAGGTTTTAATATAGTTGTAGTAGGGTCTTTGCTGTAGTGTAAAGTAGCCTTCATATGTCTGCAGTCAGCTGTAGTCAGTTACAAGACTATACAGACTGGTCAGATAACACAGTCTACAGAGTCCACAGTCTTTATATTAGTACTGCAGCACTGACTGTGCCAGAGAGAAGAGCTGAGATGACTGTAGCTGACTTATATGGTGATTCACTGGCTCAGGAAGCATATATAGGAAATAGTATGTTATCACACACAGCTCTATCACACACACACTCACACTGACTGCTGGAGTACAGGCTGGAGGTTTGGAATACTTCACTTCAATATAGACAGTAGCAGGAGGTATGCTGTAGTCTACTATATGATATATATGTCTACTGTGGCTGGAAGGATAAAGTAGTTTATTATATAAAGCATATGTCTTCTGTGGCTAGATAGACTGTTAGCTGGGAAATACCAAGACTGGAGAGGATTGGTCTGCTATGTAATATATATATATATGTCTATTGTGGCTAGGAGTATATAGCACTCTACTGTATCATGTACATGTCTACTGTGGCTGGAAATATGTAGTAGTCTAATACATGATATATATGTCTACTTTGGCTGGATAGACAGCTAGCTGAGAAATACTAAGACTGGAGATCATTGCACTTGTGTTGGATTAATTCCTTGTGTTTTAAAAATGTCTATTGTTTAGGTAAGTGGTAAGCTATACGGAGGTATTGTAGTCTAAGATATCTGTTTGTAGATATGTAATATAAATGTAAATATGTACAGTCTATGACCATATTTACATTCACATATTTTACAAGCTGGGTGGATCCAACTCTGCAATCAGTGGAATCAGCTATATTGTCTGACACACCCCTGGAGCAGCTAGGGGGTTATTAACTATCGTGTGCTGTTAAGCTGATTTCACTTATTTTACCGTAGCCAGAATCCCCTACATGGTTGGACCGACCTAGCTTACAGGCTGTGGAAATCTAAATGTGTCCTTACTGTCTATGCTGAGGGCACCACTCCCTAAGACAGTTGGTTTGGAGCTTCCTACAGCTTACATATAATACACAGAGTAAATGTGTGTGTGTGTGTGTGTGTGTGTGTGTGTGTGTGTGTGTGTGTGTGTGTGTGTGTGTGTAGTACACAAGACATAGGGAGTGAGATGGTACAGATTGACTATTAAAGTACATACATGGAAAATGGAACACTGGGAAGTCTTGTAATTCCTGGAAATTCATCAGAATTGAGAAAGTCACAGCATTTGTTCAATAGTGGATTGTTTTCAGTACATTTGTGAGGAATTAAAGGCTAAATTTGGTGTTTGTTTCAATCCGATTTTTACACCCTTTAATGTCATCTTTGGTGTCATTAAAGGGTGTAAAAGTCGGATTTTAAAATATCATGGTATGTCAGCAAGAAAAATCGTAAGGGCAAAATGGTGGCTGTCAAACTACTGGTGAATGCTTTCTGTTCTATTACGTTGGTTGTGATATATATATGTACAGCAATACGGTAATGATGACGTCATGTCTGTTTGATAAGGAGGAAAACTGTTTTTTTTTTTGTTCCCAGAAATATTGAGGAGAGCCAATAAATTCTGACCTCTTTATCCTCATTGACTGAGGAAGGTGATTTACAGTGAGGCAGTTTCTGTTAAATGCTCTGTATAACAGTGTAATTAAGTGAAAGGTACTTGTCTGTGGATAACTACAAATAAATCACCACAATGTGTCATACTAAGGTGCTTTTCTACTGTACTTGGCATTGCTTAACTTTGGACACATATCAGAAATGTTACAAGGATATCTAACCACTGGAAACCCACCTAGTCATTGTCTTGCAGTGATCTGGGAGTGGGGGGGGGGGGGGGGACTAAAATTTGTCAGTAAAGACTGACACCAAGTTTGTAACAGAAACTATTAAAACTGTATAATCAAGTGAGGAAATTATATTTATTTCTGTGTCTGATGCTACCGTGGGTTTCCTATCTGATATAAATATGAAGTCTGACCAGGGTGATGTACATGTATGAGGGCAGTGGCTTTGTGGAGGTTTGTGTCAGAAATATGACTCAGATATAAAAGTTGTCTGGTATTTTTATTATCTGAGGAGCAGATTCTCTACTGGGATCTTCAGCACAGTGGGTGTGTACTCTGTACTATCTTCAGCACAGTGGGTATGGTCTCTGTACTGTCTGGGTATACTTATAATTCAGGAGTTGATGGCAGAAATAGACAGTATCACCAATGCAGATATAGGTGTATATTTAGATGAAAATAAGAACACTTAAAAGCTGTTGCAGTGTGAGAGCCATATATTACAATTCTACCAATTTACCGATTTCAAGATGACTGATAGGTAGGTACCTAAATTGATAAAACTAACAGTAGACTTGCTTGATGGAGTTTTTATGGGACAAATTTTTATAGGGGAAATATGGTAACATCAAATACCAGTCTTTATCCTAAGCCATGTACCAGTAAACACATGACCTCAGACCTACGCCATCCAGCCGTATCCAAACATCAAAACACTCTGGAAGTGAAAACAAAGTGTTTCAGAGGAAAGTCATCTGCTGTTGATTTCTGCACATATTTGTAGCAGATGTCAATTCCTGCTGGCTGATATTGTCTGCAGTCCACTAGACTGGGAGAACTTCTCCACCAGCTTGATATTACAAATGGTATTACAATTGTTTAATAGGAGCCGGGTATGGATTGTGTAGAATTTAGGTATCAAGGTAATGAGAGAGAGAGAGAGGCTGAAGGATATGTTCTAATATCCATAATGAAAATGAAGCCAATACTAGTGGTCTGTTATTGTATCTATAGTTTGATGGAAAATGTTGGTTTATGTGGATGATAGAAATTGGCCAAATGGACTACCTGTATTCTCTCAAATATTCAATACTCAAACAGATTTAAAGTATAAATCGGTGCAGTCAACTTTTTAATTGAATTAAATTTTGAAGACCAAAAGTTCATAAAACTGAAGTGTGTGGCAGTTACTTCAGTATTCTGTGATATTCAATCTACATTAGCCAGCACTGTGTATGGTATACTGCCAACAAAATTTCTGAAATCATTTCTACTTTCCCCCTTGCTGTATGATGTAATGTACACTGGAGCTGTGGCAAACATCTAACAAATTTCCGTGGTACACTGATTTGAACCCACAGGCTACTTGTACTTACTACTACCATACAGGGTTTTAGTATGAAACATGTAAAAAAAACCCATTGGAGAAGGTGAAGGTCATTGTTGAGAGGTGAAGGTCACAGGCTCTTCTTATCAAAGGCTAGAATCTATTACATGCTCATATTGCATGATAAACACTGCAGAAAACAGACTACTTCATAAAGTGAAGTTGACACAAACACGGAATTCTTTCACTTATCTTGTTATTGTATGAGGGTGAATGTAAGGCTAATATAATTGAATTATGTTAGATGTGACACTGTGTTAGATGTGACAGTGTGGTAGGTGTGATAATGTTTGATGAAACTGTGTTAGGTTTAGTTTCATATATGACAGTGTGTTAGTTGTGACAGTGTGGTAGATGTGTTAGTTGTGACAGTGTGGTAGATGTGTTGTGACAGTGTGGTAGATGTGTTAGTTGTGACAGTGTGGTAAATGTGTTAGGTGTGACAGTGTGGTAGATGTGTTAGTTGTGACAGTGTGGTAAATGTGTTAGGTGTGACGTGTTAGGTGTGACAGTGTATGAAACAAATGTCATACTATTTCTTTCTTGTTCTTTCAGTGACTCCACCCTGCAGTTACTGGTAGTCCCCAAAGATGATGACATACTACAGATGGTAGGTAACCATAGCAACAACAGTTAATCGGTAGCAATAGCAGTTAATCGGTATCAGTCACCACAACAACAATAACAACAAATACATCATCAACAAGAAATATACATCTGCAATATGACATTGAATAATAATTGTAAATACAGCAAAAGCAGTAAATACAGCACTGTTCTAAGATGAGACTGGGTATCAGAAAAATGTCTTTTTCACAGACCTCATTGATATAATGGTGGTTTACAAGTTTTTCCAATGTGTTCAATTAAGACACTGATTTAAAGAATTTTCTCTTGTAAAAGTAAAATATTTGCTTCTAAAATGTGGTAGGAGAAATTTTTGTTTTACGTTTGATTTTTGTTCACTTAAGAGGAATCTGAGAGATATTATATGCAGTAGTAGAAATATTAATATTATAAATGAAAAATAAATTTAATTTAATAAATAAATAAATAAATAAATAAATGTTTTTAATTTAATTTTATAGATAAAATTTGAAAACAAATCCAGCAACATAATTTTGAACAATTTTTCACTACACATTGCAGTCTGTTTGTAGAGTCTACATCCTGTTTGTTCATTCTTGATCTTCTGCATTCCATATAAAATAAAAAAAAAATTAGTTGTTATTTCTGAATAATATAAAGGAGCGATTTTGTTATTTTTACATTTTGCACTATATCTAAGTGTGGATTTCTGGACTCCCATCCATTCTTTATATATTACATTGTTTGTCTGTTTCTAACCTGTTTGATTTTATGTGCAGTAATTCTGTGTGTAATGGAGAGGTAAAAAAACAGCATTTCCAGACACTACTCATGGAAATGAAGTTTTAATTATGATACTGTTCAGACAGGGCAAGTTTAGACCGAAATTTGATCCGACTCCATTCAGTGGCCTCCCATATTTCACAGAGAACCATCTTGCTTCTGATACTTAGAGTCATGGGAAATCAAAATAGAAATATAGTAACATATGTTGGATTCTCAGTCGGTCTTAAATTTTTTGTGTCTGAACAGTCCGCATATATCCATTGTCTTTGTTTAAATATAAATATATTGCAATGAAAAGTATATGTAATTCTGTATACGTAGACTTTGTTTTATTTTAAGACGTGTGAGTGGAAGAAAAGAAAAGGAAAGGTAACTGTTGCTTTGGTCTGTAGTGTTTGCTGTCAATATATTTATTGGATTGGTAAATTTCTGGCAGGGTCTGGAGCAAGGTTCATTGGTTTGCTTTGAAGTTGTGGTAAACTGGTTATAACAATGCTTGAGTAATGGGTATTTTATTTGGCATTTAGAATATATGCTTTTGCTTTCTTGTCTAAAGTACTGCATTTTCAAGAATTAAAGTTTTTTGGAAATAAATCGTAGTAGCTGTTGTATTAAGGGCTGGGGCTGTAAGTGGATACAGTGTTAAGCACTTTTTCAAGCTGGATTATATTATTGCACACTTCTTACCTGAAAGGTGTGGTGTGAATCAGTTTGAGAAGACCAACTGAGACATTGGGGCCATTTAGAATAGAAGGTCTGAGTATCAACTGGTCCAATGATCAAATATGGCGGACCCTACTTGAAAGGAAGACTACTTAATCCTGTAATGGTCTCTTCGCCTCTCAGAGGCCTCCCCACTCATCTGGTGGAATGGAGCCGAAATTAACTTACTGTGACCCTGCAGGGACAACACATGGGACAGCGAGTGAGAGGCGGAGAGACCATTACAGGATTAAGTAGTCTTCCTTCCATGTAGGGTCGGCCATATTTGATCCTTGAACCAGTTGATACTCGGATTGTCTATTCTGTATAAGGCCACTGATCCACAGCAGTTTGGTGAAATGTTCTAAATGTCTGGTAAATGATGTTTAGTTTAACCAGTGAACCTTGGCACATTGCAACTGCTCTCCTCCATCTTATGTTGACAGTTAAATGAAAATATTCTGGCCTCAGCTTATGTGGGAATTGGTGTTTATAAAATATGAGATGATTTCGTTGTTTTACACCTCAGGACTAACGTTGACCTGTTCATGTCACTTTCTTAAACTCTCTCTTGATATTTATAGTGTATGTATATATGTTCTCTGTGAGTTTGTTCAAGGTTTTTGTCTCATCTTTTTATGTTCATTACATAAAATTTATGTTTATAACGAGTTGCATAATGTTTGTGCCCTATATTTTTTGATATTATTTTTGCTGTTAATGCAGTACTGAGTCATTGGACTTGGTGTTATATCTTGTACTCCAGTTAACAGCACCAATTTCTGCTTCAAGTGAGGTGAAGTTCAATACTGAAGCAGAACAAATTCCTGTCCTTTCTCTCCATTCTGTTTTCCAATTAAGGATTACAAACGTAGACGTGGCTTTGTGTATATGTCTTATTGTTGTGTACAAGTGATTAGAATATACTTTGATAGATGACAATGATAAAAAGCATGTGAAAATGTGTGTACCTGTGAACTCGTATAAACTACTGGCAGTCAAGTCAGAAATTCATCAGGTTATAAAAATACAGGCTGGATTTCTCAAAGGATATCAAGAATTTATTAGTGAGTGTTCACATAAATTAAATGGATATGGCAGTTTTTTACCCCTTTTCTAAACAGGGCCTACAGCATGTTGTTGGGAGTATTTGGTCAGCACTGTAAAACATGGCCTGTAATGTTTGAAATATTTTGGTCATCACTGTAAAATGTGGTTTGTAGTGTTTGAAATATTTTGGTCAGCACTGTAAAATGTGGTTTGTAATGTTTGAAATATTTTGGTCAGCACTGTAAAACGTGGTTTGTAATGTTTGAAATCTTCTGGTTGGCACTGTACTTGTTTATCCTGGTTATCCACAACAATTTCCCTCAGTTGGTATCTGCTGTGAGTTAACTACTGAGGTCACTGTGTTAGGACAGCTTCCAGGGGAGTGGTAGGGGTAAGAGTATGTGTGTGTGCGTGTGTGTGTTTGTACTGTGTGTGTGAGTGTGTGTGTTCTGTCTGTGTGTGTGTGTGTGTGTGTGTGTGTGTGTGTACTGTGTGAGTGTGAGTGTTCTGTCTGTGTGTGTGTGTGTGTGTGAGTGTGTGTGTGTTCTGTGTGTGTTAATTACTGAGAGACAGCTTTCTGGTTAGTTGTGAAGTAGGATGTTCTGTGGGTGTTCTGTGGGTGTGTATGTGTATATCCTCACATCCACTTGTTGTGTTACATTCACATACATAGCCTCATTATCAAGTGCCATAACCTGTATGTCTGCCTTTCATGCTCTTGTGTACAGCACATGTGGGGAGAAGTTCTCATTGCTAGTAATTCTAATATATTGCTTTATACCGGCTCCTCACGTACATGTGTTTTCAGCTAATTTATATGTACATTATTTATGTAGCCAAATTAGAGTTCCATCAAAGCTGCAGCCATTGTAGAGCCAGCATAGACTGTGTGTGTGTATGTGTATATATATCAGAGATATGGCAGAGGTCCAGGATGAAGCCTATGGAAAGACCAGTCAAGGTGCTATCAATCTTCTAAGGACATGGAGCTATAAATTCGTCTTTTTCTGTTCACCTTTGCCATGAATCCATCAGTAGTTGCTTGTGTTTGACTTCATAAAGGAAGATATAGTATTGAGCACATGGACCAGTCTCCACTTGTGACCTGATTTATCACATACTGTTAGGTAAGGCAAGTACAGCAGGTTGTATAGGAGAGAGAACTGATGTATTATAACTACCTCCTCTCTACAGATTTAGACCAAGGGTATGTTAGAGGGCCTCAGGTCATGATATTCACATGGATGAGATTTATGTATAGTTGTACAGCCATGGTATTCACAAAGATACCATTCTCAGACCCTATCGTACTAACTGTGGACCGAACTATCTCCAAGGGGATTCTCACTTAATTGCAATTAACTTAAGTAGCTTAGATGTCTATCACGCCTGCCGAAACTGCTAGAGGGTAATTAACTATCGCTTAGCAGCTTCATTGGACATGCTAGACAGGTAACCCATGTAAGCTGAAAACAATTTAGCGAGAATCCCCTCTGAGATGGACCGATCCCGCTAGATTGAGCTAGGTATGGGAATAGGATCTAAGCACTAGAGAGGCTATAAAACCTGCTGTGATGGTGATTTAGGTCTTCTTCATCTATAGCCACTATTTGTGCACAATTTATGTGAATGGTCATTGGTTCTTGCTGAGTAGAAGGTGGTATATGCTGTACATGCTGTATATGCTGTACAGGGTATTTTTATACAGTGTTTTTGACATTAGCCAGTGGTCTGTTGGTGAGATATAGGTGCATACTGGTAGGTAATACCTTTGTTTATTCTTAGTTTCTAAGTATTCCTGCGTCTGCTTTCCTTGTGTTTCGTCTTATACTATTTTTTCTGTACTATGTCTTTTTCTATTATATGGAATTATTTAATTATCACATTTTCTATTTTACCCTAGTAGATAATTTTTCCCTTAGAGATATCATGGTACTTAAGGACACTGGCCTGTCTTGATTTGTTCCACCTGGTATTAATTTTCTGCCTACTGCTGAGATGCTCCCCATGAGGAGATTTTGAGATGGTCCCTGGAAGGGGGGTTCAGTAATCATACACCTGTGAACCTGAGAACTGATATACACACTGACTAAATATGGCAAGACAGGCCGGGCAGGGATGGGGAAAGTCTCAAGATAGATGGAGCTGTGCCAGGGGGCAGCTCAAGACAAGCTGGTGCAAGGGAAGACATTATACAGGCAGATTATCTGACCTTTATCAAGATAGGACTTAAAGTTGTTTTGAAATAAGGTCAATCTTTTGTTTCACACTTTGCTTTATGTTTCTTCTTTTTGCTTCTGTCATTTTGCAGATAATAGGATTATTTTCTCTTTTCAACTATAAGCAGCAAGAAATAGCACAATCAACAAGTGTCTGTGTGTATAGCAATAGACAAAGTATTGTCTGGGAGCATATAGTTCTTCACGCTGACTTTTCACAGAAAAAGTTAAAGTGATGCAAACCTTGCTTCTTTGGTTTAAACAATATGAAAAATAATCAACAAATCCTTGTTAAAGTTTTGCTTTTTAATCCTTGTCTCTATTGCGCAGTGCTGTAGTGTCCTAACACAGCAAGATGGAGCAGTATTGCTCAGTGCTGTAGTGTCCTAACATAGCAAGATGGAGCAGTATTGCTCAGTGCTGTAGTATCCTAACACAGCAAGATGGAGCAGTATTGCTCAGTGCAGAAGTATCCTAACACAGCAAGATGGAGCAGTATTGCGCAGTGCTGTAATGTCCTAACACAGCAAGATGGAGCAGTATTGCTTAGTGCTGTAGTGTCCTAACATAGCAAGATGGAGCAGTATTGCTCAGTGCTGTAGTGTCCTAACATAGCAAGATGGAGCAGTATTGCTCAGTGCTGTAGTGTCCTAACATAGCAAGATGGAGCAGTATTGCTCAGTGCTGTAGTATCCTAACACAGCAAGATGGAGCAGTATTGCTCAGTGCTGTAGTATCCTAACACAGCAAGATGGAGCAGTATTGCTCAGTGCAGTATTAGAAGTTAGTGATATAATAAGTTATCTGTCAAATACAAACTCCTAGGTACACAGCATTGCTGACCTTTTAGAACAATTGCAGAGGATCAGCTCTATATTTTATACATTGGACTTGGAGAAAACTGCTAAAGTCTGTACTGCTATATTGTTTATTGTAGAGTATTCTGATATTGTACTGGTAATAGGGGTAGGGGAGGTTATAGATATCTAGGTTTCAAGGCCATAAGTGATCTTGAAATGGTTTTTTTTTACTACAGCAGCTTTGATTCATTTTTATGGTGATTTCTTATGGTCATTTGTGTTTTCCATTACTGCTTGTACTGGGTTTCATTACAGTTATACATATTATATTTGCTAACGATGTCCACATAGAACCTGCTGAGTGAAGGTTGTTGTCAGCTGTTTATCTGTGGACAAGTTGAATTAGCTGAGATATTCCATGATAACAGATCATCATTTCAGCATTGATGTCCACTAGATAACAGCAGGGATAACATCAAGTACACAATGTCGCTACAGGTTGTTCTGGAATGTTTTGGGGGTTCACTCAGCTTGTCTTGGTGTAACACCATCTGCGGGAGAAATTGTAAACTAACTGTAAGTTTTTCCTGGTTTGACTGTGGGGCCAGCTCTGGGCTAAGGATAACAGGTAAAGATGCTGCTTTGGGTTGGGGATAATATTGGCAAGGTGGTTTGGAGAAGGTCATAGAGTTGTTGACTTTCCTGTTGTTTCTTTTATAATATAGAACTGGCTGGCTGTTCACTGGAGTGTCTACTGATAACTGATATATTGCAGACTCAGTTATCTTATATATGTGTGTGCTAGATTTTCACTGCCTGTGGAACTGCTGTATTGACAGTAAGTATGTACACTATATAACTACTGCACATACTGGATATAAGAACTGTATGAACTCTGTATACAGTAGCTGTATTTATAAGATATAGCCACTGTATGTACTATATATAATGACCAGTGTTGTATGTGAGGTGAGTACCCAGCAGGATATATCTGCTCTGTAGAACTGCTGTGATGATGAAGGTTATACAGTGTGTTACTGATATGATCCACTAAAGACTTAGAGTGGATTCAGAACAGTGGACCCACAGATCCATGGATCAAATATGGCTGACAGAGTTGGGTCGATCTAAATAAATGGATGGTATCTATGTGAATGGAGCCTTACCAGTCGTAGTGTATATAATCGTATTGTAGAAGTTCTGTACTGTTGACATGTAAGACACCAGATCAAGGGGAGAGGTTCCCTGTGTTAACTGACTATACACTGGTGTATGTGGGCTGTGTTGAACAGGTTCCAAATAATAATGTATATCAGATGTTTGCATGGCTTCAGAACATCCTTGTGGAGGGCGCGTAGTCAGAAAACTTAGGGAGAAATACTGCAGATGTGATTTTGCAATTATCCATTTCAGCAGGTATATTGGAGTAAAAAAGAGTGTGCGTGCTTGTATGTGTTTGTTTGCATGCAGATGGCCATCTGTATTTGGTATTTAAGCGTGAAGTATTTGAAGGGTTCAGGCAAATAGACTGCTCCTGTTAATCTGGGTGCTGTGAGTGTGTGTGTGTGTATACGCGACTATCTGTGTGAGTATGTATATGTGTGTGTGTATGAGTGTACTAGTATGTGTGTGTCTTTATGAAAGACAGAATAGTATTAAAATTAGAGCTATGAAGATACTAATAAGCAGGTTACAGATAGATATACAACATGGGAACTGCAGAGACGAACAGTACTAGAATTAGAACTGTGAAGATATTATTATATTATTAAGTAGGTGTCTGATATGTAACATGGGAACCAGGAGGCATGTTATATGACTGACCAGTTTTTTATCATGGTGAATGGCGTCTATATCAGCATAAAAAATATGATAAAATATTGTGAAAGTATGATAGCTAATTTGAAACATGTGCCACAGATAAAACAAGTGAATCACACTAGGTCAGATATTCACAGTAAATTTACTCTTCACTTCACATCATCAGATGAATCACAGAGCTAGATGGTAGGTTTTGTTACTAGTACCTACTTTTGATAAAATATAACTTGAAATCTTCTGAAGTTAACGTATTACTAATAGTAGATTCACTTAACTAGTAAGTTATATATTGCCTCTGATCACGAGTCTTGCCAGATTTGAAGCCTGAGGGTGCTTTCAGAACAAGTTGATCCACAGACTTAGATTTTTGGATTAATATGGCCAACCCACTTGAAAGCTAAACCCCCAATAATGTGTGTGTGTGTGTGTGTGTGTGTGTGTGTGTGTAGATTTCCTACTACTGCATGGTAAGCTTACAAGTAGGTCGGCCATATTTGATCTGAAGATCTGTTAGTCCACAGATCAACTTTGGTTGTGAACAAGACCTGAAAGAGGTAATCCAAAAGGAATGTTTAAATATAGTATTTCTTATCATAATGATAATAAAAAAAACTGCTATAGACATCAGACTATCTGAGTCAGACATCTTGGTGCTGCGGCATTGGTACAGAGTATTGAGAGGAAGCCACATTGTGCAGTGATATAGCAGGGAAGATATCTGGTCTGCTGCCAGTTATAAAGTATTGAGAGGATGCCCCATTTTACCGAGGGTCAGCCATGTTGCCACTACTCTGGTATATACACCAAAGATAGTAGAGATTGCTTGTTGTTTTGGTACAGTTAATATATAGTGGGATTTTTTAAAGGACTCTATATATCATAAGATATATACACAGAAGGTATCTACTGGTTAGCAAACTTATTTTCAGTATAAAGAACTATTTGTTTTGTTAGATAGAGGGTTTTCAAAGAGTTGAATTGGTACAGATAACCGTGGTATTCTTACACCATAGTGGACTCCTAGAGTGTAGTGGACAGATGGTACACACCATGAGGTATCTGTACATGTGTGTGGACATGTGCTCACATGTTTGTAAGTGTATTACATGAGTGTGTTTGTGGGATTACATGTGGTAGTCAGCTGTGCCTAACACTTATGTACACACACACACATGCACACACATACACATACATATACACATGCATGCATATGAGGGTCTATGTGTGTCTGTGTGTGTACATGTGTGTGTATGTGTGTGTGTAGTGTGTGTGTGTGTGTACTATGTGTATGTGTATGTGTGTGTGTGTGTTTGTGTGTGTACATTGTGTGTGTATGTGTGTGTACTGTGTGTGTGTGTACTGTGTGTGTGCGCGTGCATGTGTGTGTGTACTGTGTGTGTGCGTGCATGTGTGTGTGTACTGTGTGTGTGCGTGCATGTGTGTGTGTGTACAGAGGGATATGAACAGTTAGGATATCAGTAAAGAAGTCTCAGTAAAGTCTTCAGTCTACAGCATAATATGATAAAGTGTACATCAGTGCTGTAGGTGGTGTGACATTTACCTGTAGATTTACCTGTGAGTTGAAGCCTGGTTGTTGACTTCTGTTAAAGGTTACAGCATACACAACAACTAAGAAACATTTCTGCTTCTTAAAGTTGGGTGTTAGAAAAGAATGAAAACGGGGTTATTACAGATGTGGTCATGATAGATATAACTGAGGCTACATTCACACCAAAGTTAATCAGCGGACAAAGACCGCATTCACATCCATTGAGCCATGGCTCTACAAAGTCATGAACTAAATATGGCGGACGTACATGAAAAGAAAACTGCTTAATCTTTTAATAGTCTTCTCGCCTCTCACACGCCTCCCCATGTGTCACCCCAATGGAGCTGAAATTTAATGACTGTACCCCCTGAAGGGATGACACGTGGGGAGGGGTGTGAGAGGCGGAGAGACTATTAAAAGATTAGGCGGTTTTCCTTTCATGTACGTCCGCCATATTAAGTTCGTGACTTTGTAGATCCATGGCTCAACTCGATGTGAATGCGGTCTAACAGATCAGTGGATCAAATATGGCCGACCCACTTAAAAACTTACCACATAATTCCCATGGGGTATGTATTCAGTGTACGTTACAAAATTGTGTCACAGACTTTACAGTGGGGCGGCCATATTATCTGTTAGTCCACGGATCAACTTTGTTGTTAATGTAGCCTGAGAATTACAAAGCTATGATTGGAATAAATGTGGTATATGTGACAACCCTGTGAAAACTTTGAATACCAGCTACATACATATTATACTGCCTACTACTATATAACACTGGTCACGTCAGACTGTTACCCTGGGTATCCAGTACAGTATCCATATTTATTAAATACACACAGTGGGCCATAATATTAGAAGACCATGTTAATCAGCAGCTGCTCTGTTTGCCCCTATCTGTTATTTACCTTGTTAACCACCCAGCAGCTGGCACACCTGAGGCAGTGAGAGTAGCCTCCTGATGAGCAAGATCTGGTCAGGTATTCACAGGGAGATAGATTACATACCTGTGTCAGGTAGTCTGATTGATCTATGTTATTTTATATAACTCCCTTCCCTGCCAGGGAGTCTAGTTAGTACTTAGGGTTAGTTATGGCTACCTGCCTATGGCGGTGTGTATATATTGATATCATTGGGACTCAGAAGATGGACAGAGTGTAGAAGGATGAATGGAAGGAAGATCACAGCTAAGTTGGTGATGCTGACACACATCCACTATTACTCTGCCTTCTTGCTGTGATGCTATATATGACATAGTGGTGTGTATAGGGTGGTGAGGATTATAGTGCAGTCACTTTTGATTATGTTGTATTGGATATATCTTTGTTTTGATGATGCAGTTGATCAGCAAGAGAGTGAGAGAAATGGAGAGAGAGATGGTAGGAGGAGGGTGAGAGAGAAAGAGAAGGGAGAATGAGAGGGAAAGGGACAGAGGAACAAACAGAGAGATGTAGGGAGGGGGGGAAAGAGGGAGGGGTCAATTGGAATCACAGAGGGAGGGAGGGAGGGATATAAGGAGAAGGAGGTGGAAGGATTTAGAGTTGAGGAAACGGAGGGAGAGGTCAGTAGGAACCACAGAAAAACCTTTTAGCTGAATGCTCAATGAGCTGAGATGAATATTTAGTTTACCTGTTCGTGGCATCTTAAGAACAATTTCATCCTAAGTGCAGCATGTGTGTTACCTGTGTGGTGTGAGTGTACAGGTAAAAGGTGTAGGTACAGGTAAAAGGTGTGGGCGGAGAGAGCTGTAAAGGTAGAGGTGAGTGTGTTCTCTGAGAGCTGCAGAAGAAGGCAGAAGGGATCTGATAAGGTATGCTGGAACATTAATTTCTGGGAAATTATACAGTGTAGTTTTATATCTCTGTTGACAGAAGACTGTAAATCTTTTGTAAAAGGTATGTATCTGCTTTAGAAGACTCTCAGGTAGAACTCTTCTGCTACAGAGCAGTCTGCTGAGTTCTCCATGTAGAAGCAGGAGAAAGGTAAAACACCATGTAAACTCTGGCACAGACATGTTTGCCAGATGCAATATTGGATTTGCTCAGGCTCAAGAAAGGAGGATCTTATTTTCAGCTATCTCATTGTTTTAATGAAAGATGAGGTTAGCAGGTAGGTCATAGATGATTTTGTTGGTCAAAAGTTATCTTTGTGTACCACAGAGTGAAAGTATAATCAAAGATTTGATCGAATAGAGGACTGTACAGAAGATGTAGAAACAGTTAAATAACCAGGATCTTATCCATATGCCCCAGAATTGTGATATGGTACAGGGTTTACCTGTATTGGCAGGAGGAGCCAGGTAGTGAAGATACCTGAGGTTTACCTGTGTTAACAGAACCAGTCACAGAGGTTGTCTATAGAACATAACACATGGGTTCAAACTGGACATGGTCGCTGGTTGTTCAGGCCTTCTATATTGTAGGGAAGAGTGCAGTCTGTTATTCATATCCTGTAGGTGCTGAGTTCAGTTTCCAGAAGTGTTCCAGATAACTGTTGGCAAGGTGAAGGCAGGGTGACTGGCTGTAGCTGGTTTTGTGTCTCAAGGTGTTTATATCAGACAGGCTTCTTTACTAACTCCTGTATATGTAACCTTGGGTGGTCTTGGGGCACCTTTTATTGTCATCTGTTGGATCTGAGCACATTGTACAATGTCTTACACATAACTGTGCTAATTTCATGTGGTGATTTATGTATTTGTTTATAATACATGTTTTTATCTGTGTATATGTGTGTTTATATATGTATATAATTATGTATAAATGCATACATATTCATATTTATGTATTATAAGGTATTCAAATATGTAATATCCCCATGTTTTCTCTGTTCCAGGCCTACCAGACATCTGCCTATAACCAGGGTCAAGAAACTTTCCATGGCAACGCCAGTCAAATCCCTTCCCCTCCCCCTCCCTCCCGTCTCCATGACTACGCCCCGCCTCCACAACATGGCAGCAGCAAGCAGCAGACAGTAATCAGCAGCAATAAACAACAACAGTTACAACAACAGCAGCACTATGTGCCCGGCAGTGAACGACAGGAGACAAGTTCAGTATTTGGTGGCAGTCACCAGCGTGGGGAGGTGAGGGCAGAGAAGCCATACAGTGAGTCTAGCAGCTCTTTACATCCTTACCGCATATACGGAGACAATACCGCCTCCTTACAACAACATAGACAATATAGTGACAGTGCACTGCAGCAGCAACAACAACAACAAAGACAGTATACTGACAGTTTTAGTTCATTACAACATCAGCAAAGACAGAAGTCATCAGTGACCTTGCAAAGTCGAGGTTCATTGCCACAGCAACCAGGCAGAGTGTCTGATACTTCTGTTGGCGTGTCTGTGACATATAGTAAACATAAACCACCTCAGCCAATTGGAACTGCCAATACTTCATTCTCAGGGGAAAGTAGGAACTCAACAACAAGTCTAAGTAGCTCTAGTTCAGGATTTAGTCTTGGACGCGAACCTCGCACTGACTTCAGTACATACTCACCACCAGGATCTAAGTATCCTACTGTGTCTCCATCTGGTGTCAATCAAAGTGACTCTTTTGAAATGGAGAGAAGAATGTACAATGGCGGCATTACTGCGCCTCTGCGTACAAGTCCCCAGGTGCTCTTGGTACCTGGAACAAGCTTGACGCGACACGGGGGCAGCATGGAGAGTTTGGGGCGCTCCAGTCGCTCCAGTGACAGCGGGGGAGCACGTAGGTCACAGGACAATTTAATGCAGCAGGAAAATGTTAGTATATCCAATGAAAATCTTTCACGTTCTCGCCCTGGAGGCTATCGTGCGAGATCTCCGCAGGTTGAACAACTGTCCAGTGTGCAAAATCAAAGAGACAATGTGTCCATGCGAGAAAGTTCAGTGGGGTCTGATGCGCCTGAACCTCGCGGACATAGAGTACAAAGTAGATACAAAAAGTCTTTCACTACCTCAGTTCTTGGAGGTCCTGGCGGCCATACTGGCTTCTCTGTACCTCAGACAGAGTTTGGACATACCTACGCACCCACTGTGCGTACAGACTTACCCAAAGCAACACATGGCAGCACTGTAGGTGGAGACACTGCAATAAGCGGGTCATTTCCCCAAGACAAGCCCAGCATTGACTCTACAGATTCTAGCTCCCAAAGGGAAGTCAAAGGTCAGCATAGTCGAAGTGGGAATCGTCCATACCAGCGACGAGCTCTCACCAGGATACAAGAAAAAGTGAACCCTCCGCGAGAGCCTAGCACAGACTTTTCTCAAGTAACTAAAGCTCCAGAGCTCCAGAAATTGTTACGCTCAGATAGTATTCATGACTCTGATGACCTTGACATGGGAGATTCTAAAACTAACTCAGGGGATGACCTCGCTGTGATAAGTCCAAAAATTGTGTCACAGAAAGCACAGTTCTTTGAGCGAAATAGTTTTGAGCAAAAAGAGGATGTTGCCACAGACCTTAACAAGGAGACTAAGGATAAAGAACTAAACTTTAAGGAGTATGTGTATAAAAAAGAAATAGAACGAATGGCCAACAAAGGTTGTATTGCTAGTGTTTCCTCACGCACTGCCAAATTTGAAGGTCAAAGGTCAGATTCTACAGAGAGTTCAGGCTCTGGTGGCAAACCCAGGCCTCGGCTGACCAAAGGGGACAGTATTGAGTTCATAGATGCTGAGGAGGACACTGCTCAGGAACCTGTCTCTAAACCTGGTTCTAAAGTAAGTGTGAGACAACATGGAGTCCCCGTACAGCCGCAGACATCTTTGTCAGGGGGTCAGATTCCTTTGAGATCTGCTGACCGTGACCAGACACCAGATGGCGGCACTAGTCACATGTTAAAACAGGCAGCGGCTAGCAAAATTGTGTCAAGTATACAACATTACAGGAGTCATGAGACCGAGAAACCACCTTACCCCGCAGCAGCTAGCTCAACTGCAGCTTCAGCAGCCAAGCAGTATATGGAGCTTGGTAAGACATATAGTATGCCTGACAAAACTTTGGTTCAACAACCTCAGTCTAGACAGCCGCAGGGGCTCCGGATACCTGTATCTGGACGACCAGCAGAAGTGACCGCTACACAGAGACTCGGACAGTCATCGTCAGTGCTCAGAGCGCCACCTACATCTCAAACTACAGAACTGCCACATAGGAGTATTGGAATTACGATAACTGCTCCCCCGACATCCCGCGGGGCTGAGATAGGAATTTCTTTCTCCAGTGCTTCCCGGGGACCAGAGGTAGGGATAACCTACGCCCCCAAAACTGTCTCTGTGTCCTCTACTGCTGCTACCAGGACGGTGCCTGTGTCTTCTACGGCGCCCCCTAGGAGTTCTACTGCTGTCACACACAACAAACCCAGCGCATTGCCAGTGGAGCGGAGCAACACAGCGCCCTCTACTGGCGGGTCTAGTTTTTACTTTCGTAGTCATGTGCCAATTGGATATAAGGAGTATATTACACACTTAGCAGAGAAGGATTCACAACTGAGTCCTAGTTATAAGACATTAGCTGAACAAAGCCAGGTGGAGCTTCCTCCAGGAGAAGCCCAACAAGAGACCACCAGTTACCCCAAGTCATCAGCCCGTGATGCCCACATGAAGTTATCTGTAAAGGAAGCCCGGGCGCGGCTTTTCTCTGACAATATCTTTGCTCAGCAGGATGCTCTCCAGTCTCGCCAGGATGGCCGCTATTTGAATGTGCGTGGCTCCAGTCCTGGTGCCAGTGGAGGAAGAGCACCCCCTGTACCAGACCGCAAATACAGCCAATCAGATCTGCCGCCTTCTGTGCGCCAGCAGTCACCTGACAGTGATATATCATGGCGGGAATTCTTCCCGTCTTCGTCTGAGGCCAGCAGCACCAGGTCGAGTTTCAGCGAGGATTCCTCACTTAGCGAGAAGAACCGAAGTGATAACGCCTGCCGCAGGCAGCCATCTTACCTAAGTGCCATCAATTCAGGACAGATAAAAAGTAAGTTGCATTCAAAGTTGTTTTTGTGTGGGTTACATTGCATGGGCATCTATACTCATTTAGAATTTGGTTGTTTATATTTTCATATTTTGTTGTTTATAATACTAAAAGAACAACTCATATATGTATGTTTATCATACAGTACTGTGAATAATGAAAAATATGAGACAAACAAAAGTTATTCAGTCTATTAATGGAAGTATTTCTAGTTTAATCTCAACACATGAGGGTTACAAAGTGAACTTCAGTGTAAATAGCAAGTATCTAGTTGTCACAGATTTCAGCTTTGTATTATTTGTGTGTCCAATTGTATTTGCTTAACATGGTTAAGGAATAGTTGAAAATATTTGTTTATCAAGTAACAATTTATTTAGAACTTGATGTTATGGGACAAATAGTCTAGCATAGTGCTTTTAATGTGGATTTCTTCATGTATTGTTTTATTTTTTACTGTATAATTGTATTGCTACCAGTGCAAGTGTGAATATTTTTTTGCCCAAATGAGCTTTTCTTTGGTCCATTTAGTTGGAATTTGTATAATCTTACCTTCAAAACACAAACAGCTGATACTCAATAAGAAACAAAATATTTTTGTTTGTCAACAAAATGCATAAGATTTACACAAGATACAGAGATCAATATTTCATTTAACCTTTACACAGGAAAAAAAACTAAAAACAGTAACACATTAATTTTCAAACTACATTACCACACAATTTCCTGACCAATGACAATAATTGTTCCATAACCACCCGATATATCCTGACCAATGACAATAATTGTTCCATATTTTCTTCCAAGGTCAGTTTCAGCGTACCCGCAGCTTGCCCTGGCGTTCCCGCCCCCCGCATGATGGTTAGTGTGGCTTGGAGTGATACATTAGGCTAGCAGATCATATTATTACCATATAAACTATCATTATATATATAGACCTTTGTGTGGTGTTCTCTCTGCTTCCTAGACTTGTAGCGTCTCTCTAGAAGCACCTGTTTGTCTTGAAATCCCTGCCTGCCTTCAGGTAGATGCATTTTGTGTCAGAGTCACTTCACTGAGGTTTTTTTAAACTTACAAGAATAATATAATCAAATGAGCCTAAATTACCTCATGTAATGTAGACCCAATTTCTACATTATATGCTCATGCTTGGTATACCACTGTGTGTGTGTGTGTGTGTGTGTGGTTTGTCACTGGATGATGCTGGAGGTGTTATGGCATATATCTCACATATACCCCTATTATCAATGCTGTACTACAAGCAAAGCAGGTTATATTGCTGGTGGAGTTGGAGATTTGCAAACAAGTGGTGACCTGCCAGGAATGCAATCTGTTACTTCACAAAAGTGTATGGCCCATCTTGGCACATGACTGCCTAGTGGCTCCCTCAGTAGTATTTATTTTCCCTTGGTGTACATTTTGCCCATTTCACAAGGGTCCAGTTTTGTTTTCATGTCAGTGGTTTAAGGATACTAGACTGGGGAAAAATGCCAAAGAGAAAGAGAAGAAATGTTCTCTGTATTACGGCAGAGTCCCATACACTGGGTCATGAAATCAGCTCCATATGGCAACATGTTCCTGATCTTGGCCGTGGCTCAGAACAGAGAGCAGACTGTTTGAGTTTGAAATGTGTGAACATCTGTTGCTCTCTCAGGTATGCCGCTTGCCAACATGAATCATTCCAGGAGCTAAATGGCTTGTCTTGGCCTGGGATGGAACTCCTCTAACGCGTGGCGCCACCTTGGGAAGTATTGACCTGTGAGGAATGCAGGTTGCCACTAGTAGAATGCTGCTATCAGAGGCTGCCTCCTGTAGGAAATGTGTCCAACCTTTCTCCCTCTGTGGTCTCAGTTATCTCCAGCTACCAGATACAACACCATACATAGAGGCAGAGGCCCACGGCTGGCCTGCTGCTTTGTGGCGAGGGGCACCTTGCTGTTGGAAGCTCAGTATTTTAGACCAGAAATTTTATTCTAAGCTTTTAGACCTAAAATTTAGTCTACTTTGACTTGAGATGGGTCAGTGGCAGTGCGCTAGAATGGAAGTTTTATGAACTTTAAGTGCAAGATTTTGCTGCAGTTGAACCTCATTTGTCACTTGTGTTTTAGGCTTGGATAAAATCAAAAAAATATGTCAGTGCTTTACATCCCACTATCCTGCATCTGATGAAAAAATAAATTGGACAAGAAATGAAAAGAATAAATTATGTAGATATGGAAACTCTTCGTTAATGTAAACTTTAGATAGGACCAAGCTCAGATGAACTTTGACAAAGCTACACAAACACAGCTATAGTGTTGTTATTTTGTATTGCACCTTGTTATGTAGCTGTGTGGGTGGAAGATGTTTTCTCTGATTCTTCTATGTGCTATCTTCTCTGTGCTTTTTGTGTTTGTCTGGGTTTTTTTTTGCTGTTAACATAACTTGTACTTTCTAGGGTTTTTTTCCCTCAAAAAAAATTTTTTTTGAGAAATTTGAGAATTATTAATTTGATATCTTTATTATTTTGGCTTTCTCTTTGCAGTAAAACTGACAAAATATGTGGTTTCAGTTCAGCATTTTCCTAGAACTAACCTCTGATTGTGTTGTGCTGTGTTTTTAAACCTTTGACATTTCTTTCAAAAATATGAAAAAAGAAAAACATTTCAATGAATTTCAGCATTAACTGAAACAGATGTTTTGTAGTGTGGTGATTGGTTAACATAAAATAAAGTTACTGACTTGAGAAATTGTACAACTGTCTGTGAAGTAATAGAATAATGTGCACGTTGTTTACTTGAAATTTATGATAAAAACAAAATGGAACTGTTTACTAAATTCCTTTGTTTTGAAAATTTTGCTTTTTACACCCTGTTAGTTACCTTATCTTTAAAAAAAACTGGAAATTGTAGTTTTGCAGCCTCAAATCTTGGCTGTGTTCCTGCTGTTAAAATGTTTCATTTTCTAATGAAATTATTTGTTCCAAGTTGTTTGAGATATCAATGTCTGTATAGTAATAGATGCTGCCCTGTGAACACACGGACTTGAAAGGACTGAGGGATCAGAAACCACCTCTATGAAACTATATTGACACAGGTGACTGGGTGTTTTTGGAACCATTACAGACAAACATTTTGACTAAAAGAGATCATTAAAGGATCTAAACCAAATAGCAGAGAGATTTTAGGTGTTGAAATTCCTGTCAGATCCATCTTGTCATCTGATGACGTGACTAAGACTAAAATTCGGTCCATCTCAGCCATAGTCTGAACAATCCTCAATGAGAAGTTCATGTGTTCACAGGCAGACGTAATGCATGTTTGCATGTTGCATGCTTTGTTTGCACTTTCAGATTCACCCAAAGAAATGCATGCTTCTCCACTTGCACAGCACACTAAGACTGCTGGACTCCTAGCCCGCTATGCCAGCACTTCTGCCAGTTCTGCCCACCCCAGTATCCCTCAAACTGTTCCTGCCAGCACCCCTCACCCCAATACCCCTGGAAGTGGCCCACAACCCACCTCTACCACCACCACTTCTAGCTCAACTGTTGTCCCAAAGAACAATTCTGTCAGCCGTGCTTTAAATGCCAGAACCCTGGTCTCAGAACAGGGCACCAGGACACCTGCCAGTTATAGTGGCTCAGCAGGTGCCAAAGGACCCCAAACCTCCCCAGTATATCACACTGGTTTCACATCTCAGACTGGTTCCCCACAATCCCAGACTGGTTCCCCACTTCAGACTTATATCCCACTTTCTCCATCCCGTATCCCAGTATATGACTCTGTCTCTGGTCGCACTTCAAAGTCTACCACCAGCAGTCATGGAAATGGCCCAGGCATGGAGGGGCCACTTCAGGGAAGGAACAGTCAACAGAAGGGCAGTGTGTCAAAAGTAAAAGGGAGACCAGAGGGGAACAAAGTCCCAGGGAAAGGGATAGGCAGGGGGTTGAAGGGGAACCCTCCTGGTGAAATGAATCAGCAGAAAGTACTGATTACCACGGGGAAGGGGACACAAAGTAGTAAGAGTGGGGAACAAAATGGTGTTTTCACCAAGCAGAAAGACCTGCCAAAGGAGAAGAAAGTGGGACAGAGTCAGATAGGCAGTGATTCTAATAAGACTAAGACTGAGGCAGGTGCCCGGGTTTCTGGACAATATGACCCTAGAAAAGTGGGACAGAAAACTTTTATTGTTGAAGTTAACAAACAGTTACAAACAGCGAAAAAAGATTCTCAAAGCATTTCAAAAACACCAGAGCCAAAGAGAAAAGAAAAAGAGAAAGCTTTGAAGAATAATGAAGGAAAAAATGCTAGAACAACTGAGACAGAAGAAAGCAATTTAGAATCTGTTTCTGGCGAAAAGGGTAAATCTGAAAAATCCAAAATCCCAGCCATGAAAAAGAAAGATACGATAACAAAGTCTAAGACAGGGAAGGGACTGAGGAGAAGCGAGTCCATGTCTGCCAGTGGGGACAGTCACATGATCAGGGAACTCCAATCAAATCAAGACAAACCCCATGATGCTGTCAGTATAGGCCTGGTCTCTCCACGATTGGCTGTCAGAGGTTTGAAGCCCCGCCCACACTCTCTGGCCACACCCTCAGAGCCTCATTCCTCCTTCATACCCCGCCCAGTCTCAACCCACCCCAGTGCTGGCCACGCCCACCCTGTCAAGACTGGCACTGTCCGCACCACTGGCACCACACTAACAGGTTGGTTCTCTGCACAGTGTTCACACACACACACAGATTTCCATGTAGAAAATCTAGTGATTAAAATAGAAATCAACCCAGTAGAACACCATATGCAAATTGTATGTTGATTGACACTAATATGCAAAAGAGAGGATGAGAAATAGAGTCATGGTGATGTTTCACATGATTTTATAAACTGATGATTACATAGTAATTAATACTAGTCTGTCTCTGAAGGTAGTGCTGAATGGGAAAAAAGGTTTTTTTATCATCTGTTGGTTAAAACTAAGCAGGTATTTCAATGTTGGGCTGGGTTCAAGTTTGTTATGACAAAAGGAAAGCAAGGAAATAGGTAGAGCTGAGCTTTAGGCAGTTTTACCAGCTGAAATCAATTCTACCATGACATGAGACAAGACACTGGCTCCATCTATAGTTCTGAAGTGATACTATGGTATTTAGTACTGTACTGCATGTGCAAAATGTCAGCTAAGTTGCAGAGAGGATTGTTTTTGTAGATTTAAAAAACTCGATAAGTTATACCATTTCTCTGCACACGCAATGCTCACAGTGATCATTCCACCCTTTTGCCTTTTAATTATTTTATTTATTTATTTTTGTTTTGTACTAAAGTCTGTCCAAACACCAAAATCACTCCAAATTCACTATACATCAACAAAACATCAGCATCCACCACCCTGTTCATCATGTTGTGTTACTGTATTATTAATACTAAACCAGCACCTGCTGTGACTGCCACCCATTGCGCTAGTTGAGATGGAGTTGATGACTTACATTGTGTTAGTTGTGATTGTGTTTTTGCACTGTTGTCTTTCAAGATCACATGGACTGGATGTTCAGAGATTCTTTATTCTGGACTCAAATGCCTGGTGAGAAATTAGCAGGTCCAGAAGGACCAATAACCAATTAACAAGTCTAACAAGACTAATGCAAATTAGATGATATATGTACAACTTAATATTAATTTTAGCGTACATGTAGATATTGAGGCCATTTTGTAGCAAAATTTCTGTACATCATCTCCAAATTAGAAATTTCTCTGTAAAATGGTCTGAAAGTTCTTCATTTAATCCCCCATAATCTTCCCACTGTGCTCGGCACCATAAACCAACTTTTAATATTATTACTACCACCTTAGATAGTATGATAATAGTAAGCAGATAGGACAGAGACCATCCTAAATAATACCAATTTATGGATGACCATGTTTTTATTGACCTTGTTAGATCTCCTGTGGAAAGTAACCTTTAATAGTAGATCTGCATGTTAACATCATACTAATAAATAAACCAACCAGAGATGTTATATGGAACCTCACTGTTAACAAGTTTCACAGTAGAGATACAGTCTAACCTCACAACCTGTGGTCATCACAGAGTAGAGCACTGTGGTTTCACTCTGGAATAACATACAAATGAAGTATTCTGGGACATGTTAAAGTGTATTACACTGTACCTCATCCTGGCCTCTGTGACAGAGGACACAGGTGAAAGAGAAGATCATGACCAGGTGTTATTATATACCTGAACCAGGAAGTTGATGTAACAGTAACCATCTCCCTGACATACCTGCAGATGTCATATAATACCAAAGCCAGGAAGTTTTCACTCTCCCCCCCCCCCCACCCCGACATACCCTGTAGATGTCCTATCCACCATGTTGCATGTGTCGCCTCCTGGTGTCTGTCTTTTATCACAGCATGTTTAGAGCACATACATAATACTAGTGTACATGAATAGCCTCACTTGCTAATATAACTAACCATGATCAAGTATTTGATGATAATTATTAGACAGCAATATGACAGTAGCATGCTTAGAAACTCACCAGAATAACCAAGGTCTAATACATTTTATAACTAGACCATATACCAACTGTAGCATGCACAGAATCTTTCCAGAATAACTAAGGTGTAATACTTAAATAATTATTAATTAGTTATAAATTATGTACTATTTATAGCTAGCATGAGAGTAGAATAGCCTTCAACATGCTCTGTAGTTCTTATCACAATAGTAACTCTTTGAAAGGGAACACAGATTCATTGCTAAATTAATGTTGTGAAAATTGTGTTACCATAGTAACATATAGTAAACTTGGTGATGTCATAACACTGAGACCCGTATTTGTGTACAGTCAGCAGTCATGGTTGGTATGATGGTCTCTGGTATATACAGTAGATATTTATCAAGTAGAATACTGAGGTCAATTAATTACAGTTAATAGTAAGATACAATATTCTATTAACAAATAGTTTAGCAGAGACTAGTATATGGTATGTTAATAGTGTTGTCGCTGTACCATGACGTCATGCTAAATCCCAGCCTCAGTCTCACACCAGCATGTGACCTTCACCTTGGGTCTAAAGTGATACATTCTGAGCAAGAGGAAAAATGTCTTTAAAATTAATTGGAATATATATATTTTTAATGTTGATGTATTTAGTAACTTATGGTGAGTTTGGATCAAAAATATTTAAAAAAAAAAAAACAGAAGTGGTGTTGTGTGGCTGGGGTGCACACGGCTTTGATGAAATCTGTAGCAGCCACATTTCTATAAAATCAATATAACTCTACCATACCTTGCAGTCACACCACCAGATGAAGTCCCCAGGAGCAGCGCCGTCACCATGGCAACAACAACTAGCAGTAACACGCTGGCTGTCAGTGACATCCTGGTGCGGCAGAAGACACCAGGTAGGTGGAGTGAATGTGTACAGGAGGCGACTGCACCTCTTTGTTCCTGTAGCTGTGTATCATGGTTTCAGTTCCCCGAATTTTCTTTGACACTGCCAGTCTCTTATAGGCTGTCAATATGCACATGGTATTTTTCAAAGAGCTAGGAAAGAAGCACATTTGCCAGACAAAAGTTGTTATTAAATATGTGGTGTATTTTTTCAGCAGTTTATTGAAACTATGCTGAGAAATAAGTTATTTGTCTGAAACGAGACATACATAGGTATTATTATTAGGTCAAGTGTCATCCTGTCAGCATGTTAGGTAGGTGGTAGAGTCTGTATTTACAGAAATAAGTTATTTGTCTTAAACAAGACATACATAGGTATTATTATTAGGTCAAGTGTCATCCTGTCAGCATGTTAGGTAGGTGGTAGAGTCTGTATTTACAGAAAACTAAAAAATAAGAAGTGAGTTGATGGTGCAGAGAGGTAGGTAGGAAGGCAGTGATGTAATACAGGTGTCTGTATTCATAGAGGGCATTCCCATAGATTTTAGATCGATCTATCCCCGTGAGGAGTGTCATTAGATTACTGTCAGATAAACCATCAGATAATCCCTCCCGCCTACTACAAGCTGTAAGGGTGTAATGAACTTTTGTGCCCGCTCGGCTAACAGCTATTTAGCATGAAGCCCTAGGGAGTAAGGTCGATCTAGTTGGATCGATCTAATCTCTGGGAATGGGGTCATAGTCTGTATTTACAGAAAACTTGAACTATTTGTAATATAGTCATGTGGATGACTAGTATATGTTGAAGAGATTTGAGCATCTGCACATTGGGATTCTCTTCAATTCTTACTGCCTCCTGAAGGAAGTTGGACTATTTATTGTGAACTGCTGGTGTTGGAAACTTTATATTATAAGGCAGAATTCCATTCTAATATTCCTCAGTTCTCTGCATTCACCTATTTGTATCCTTGAACTTGCGATGCATAGACACAGGCACTGTACAGGGGAAGCATAGCTGAGTGAGTGTTTAGTTCACTGCACAGTGAATTGGTCTCTGTTTTATCTCGCTGCTGAAGACAGTACCATTCATCAGATTTCCTGGTAGCCATGACGACCTGTTGTTTCCAGGAAGTGGTCTATTCTATTCCCTGTAATCCAGGAAGACAGAGGTTTCCCAGGGTTCTCTGGAGGCTGGTCTGGGGGGGAGGTATGAAGGACAGGGTGACACCATACTATGTTTGTAGAGCAGGACATGTAATATAATCCAGGAAGACAGAGGTTTCCCAGGGTTCTGTGGGTATGGAGGACACGGTGGTAAAGTAAGACAGGTGACACTGTAGTCAACAGGTGCCCTGTGAACACCTTGTATATATCTGATACTGTACACAGCTGACTGGGGAATTAATGTGAAGGTTTTCAGGCCAAGGAAGAGACTGTATTATGAATATTGTCAGGATATGTGATTAGGAAGGAGGTGATTAGTTATTATAGAAGATTGTGAGGCATGTGTTGGATATATCAGCTGCCACTTTGGCAGTGACTTGTCTCTATGTTGAGAAGTATGGTGATGGTAATTATAAATGGTTCCAATGAAGACTGAAATAAATATACAGACTGCTACCTGGCACAGCTTTAAGCATGATGATATACTAGTTTGACTGGAATATTATGAAGTAAAAAGTGATGTTTAAGTGTATTCAGATAGTTACTGTATGGGAACAGAAGATGACCAATAAGGGTGATCTTTGGGGGGGGGGGTCTCTCTTTGAAGTAGGGCTGTCTGCTGTCACCCTGAGTTTGGCTGAAGAGGTAGAGTCTAGTTAACTGTAAAGTGATCTCATTGGTGTCAGTGATATAGACAGGTGGTTTCAGAGAATTTGGCAACACGCACGTTTTCACATAAGTAATTCTGAAATCTTGTAATTATGATATATCACTGGTATATGATGATCCAGTGGTTAGGTCTTGGTGAGGAGGGACCATTTCATAACCTGGCTGACCAGGGACCAGATCAAAACCTTCACAACAACAGTGCAATCCTCTAAATTGTGGAATTATATAAAGATACATGTGTGTAGACAGAGAAAGGCATTGCACAAGCTTAACACTTGGAATTCTCCTTAAAATGAACTGAAATAATTGCAAGAAATACCAATATTACCAATGTAACCAGTGGCTGCCAATCAAAAGAACATTAGCTACAGTGTGGGTAATTCCTAAATTATCCTAGATAATATAGTTCAACTAATGAGGAAAAGAATTCCTGGACATCAGAAGTGATCTAGACAGTTAAATGTGTGAATGTGTGTGTGCATGCATGCATCCGCGTGCATGTCACTTGTGCATGCGTATGCGTGTTATCTCACCATCCAGGCACAACTGGTAAGGTACACTGGGTGTCACTAGTTCATGCAAATTGAATCAATTATTTTGTTTCTGGGAAAGTCACCAAGCTTTCTATCTCTTCAGTACCTCATAGCCTACAGCTGGCCACTTACAGTGTGCGTTAAAATTTTTTAACTCAGGTTTTTTTAAAAACCATGGACTTGGGTGAATATGGCCCCATTCAGAATAGGGGACTAACTAGTCCAAGTGTCAAATATGACCACCCACTATAAAGCTTGCCATCTAATCCACTAATAGATACCGAATAGATATCCCGTGGGGAAGTTATTCAAGTGGGTCGGCCATATTTGTTCCTTGGACTTGTTAATCCCTTATTCTGAACAGGGCCTATCAAAATGGTAACTTGTCAGTTACAGTGGGCATTGAAATGTTTGTTGTCTGTTTTCATTCCATGTTACCCCTGTATGGTGAGCAGTTGTTTTCTGAAGTTGGTTAAAGAATTCCTGACATTCCCCAAAGATTGCTGAATGTGGCAGATCTGGTTGATATTTTCATTATAAATATACTTTACTATTATCAATTGTTCATTGTCAATGAATGGAAATTCCTTTGCTGGCAAGTTTGCTATAGGTCTCTGGGGGTTAGTTAATATTTTGTCTACACATCTGCTCCCAAGTTGTTTTACATT
Source organism: Lingula anatina (assembly GCF_001039355.2). Next base: position 41,153 of record NW_019775974.1, read on the forward strand.
TTGAAGTATTTGTTTTGATTTTGCATTATCAGGTCTTTCTGTTCAGTTTGCAATTTGTCCTCTGCGCTATTTTTCATTTTTTCTGTTGTGCCCAAACATTTGTCCAGTTCTGTATTCAAAGATATTTCTATTGTGCCCAAACATTTGTCCAGTTCTGTATTCAATGATATTTCTATTGTGCCCAAACATTTGTCCAGTCCTATATTCAAAGATATTTCTATTGTGCCCAAACATTTGTCCAGTTCTGTATTCAAAGATATTTCTGTTGTGCCCAAACATTTGTCCAGTCCTGTATTCAAATATATTTCTATTGTGCCCAAACATTTGTCCAGTCCTGTATTCATAGATATTTCTATTGTGCCCAAACATTTGTCCAGTCTTGTATTCCAAGCTGCTTCATCATCCTATAGTAGATCATGAATAACAAGTAAGTCAGACTTAAACTGGCCCTAGAGACTGGAGATGATACAGAGAGAAACCTAGCACAGTGGAAAACTTGGTTATATACTACTACAGTAACTTCTGCTAGTGTGTTCTACTGGCATGTGTGTTAATGTTACAAGTGACGTCAGAGAACAAAAACAATAACATGGAACTGGATGAAAGCTGAAGATATAGGAGTGTATTTGGAGCAGATAGTGAGGATTGGACAGAAAGTGTGACGTCTAGTAGAAAGTCTTGTCTACATGCACCTTGTGTATTTAAGTTCAAGGAAAGGAAAGTCTGGGAAGTGAAGTACAAGTGGAGCTGTTCACCAAGGTGTTGCCTGTGAATTATATGTCTCACACTTCTCCAGTCAACCATATGATACAGCAGCCATTAAGATACAGGAGTTACAGCTGGGACACTACTAGTTTCTGTAGTCTATTATAACTATATACAAGATTAGTGAGTGGAGTGGGACAATTCCATGGTGCCTGTACCCAGGATACTAGTCATGTCAGGGAGGTAATGGAAAATTAAAGTGGAAGTGGTTGTCTCTAGCCTCTGTTAACTAAAACTGACCCATTTGTCTGACCTCTGTCTGAAAATTGATAATCTTCATCAAGATAACCAGATAATCCAGTGTGGATAACAGTATAATCTATCAGCACAAGGGACTATAGTGCACAGGGACATACACAGTACCATGGATCTGGCCAAGATGAGCCTGTCCCCATGTACACTCAGGTTTTTATTACTGGACTCTGCATACAGGCCATTGACTGATCAAGATGGACATCTGACCTTGAGGAATGAGGAGGAGGAGGAGAGTTCTCTGAGCAGTGAGGAGGAGGGCGGACATGATGAGGAGGAGGATGAGGAAGAAGAGGAGCAGCAACAGTGTCTGTTCTATCTGGAAGGTAGTGAGAAATTCATGAAGTTATACCGTAATTGAATTATAGTGTTCAGGTTATCTGTGATGATGATTATGAATTGATCCTTAATTCCATGGCAACAGAGCCATTAGAAAGAAGAAAACAAGCCATGGTATTTAAGGGACATTCTGTATTTACTGTAGTTAGATAGGAAAATAATATCACCTCACAAATTAATAACATGCCCCCCCCCCCCTTATTGAAATCAGGAAAGAGGGTGAACTTCTGTGTGATGGTAATATTGATTTCTATCTGTCAATTGAAGAGAGTAAATCAGACTGAGTATGTTATCATGGTATTAGTAGTTTGGATTGAAGTCAGTCTGACAATAATGTTAGACCCCATTCCCAGAGATTGGATCAATCCAACTAGATCGACCTAACTTCCTGGGGGTTCACGCTAAATAGCTGTCAGCCGAGCGGGCACAAAAGTTAATTACCCCCTTACAGTTTGTAGTAGGTGGGACGGACATTTAAGCCGGATTATCTGGCAGTAATCTAGTGAGACTCCCCATGGGGATAGATCAATCTAAAATCTATGGGAATGCTCCCTTAGAGCTGATGTTGGTTGTGTGAGTATCTGCTCATTGACCTGAGATATGTGGCAGCTGACACCATAGTATGGACCATAGTATCAAGACAAAGGTTTTGGGGCAGGGGGGGGGGGGAGGGCTAAGTGGACCATCACAACATTTCCACTGGCAGATGGGTAGGATGAATATTGTGAAGGAAGGATAAAACAGCATCAGCTGGATGGTACCCTCTCATGGGTTACAATAGGTAAGAGATGACTTGTGATATTTTCATTGGAAAGCTAGCAGGTCAGGAAATGTCCATCCTAGGTCAAGTGTGAACACGTCAGTATGTGCCATATTGTAGTATATTGAAATATAACAGGTCAGGAAATGTCCGTCCTATGTCAAGTGTGAACACGTCACTGTGTGCCATATTGTAGTACATTGAAATATAACAGGTCAGGAAATGTCCGTCCTATGACAAGTGTGAACACGTCAATGTGTGCCATATTGTAGTACATTGAAATATAACGGGTCAGGAAATGTCCGTCCTATGTCAAGTGTGAACACGTCACTGTGTGCCATATTGAAGTACATTGAAATATAACAGGTCAGGAAATGTCCGTCCTATGACAAGTGTGAACACGTCAATGTGTGCCATATTGTAGTACATTGAAATATAACAGGTCAGGAAATGTCCGTCCTATGACATGTGTGAACCCGTCAGTATGTGCCATATTGTAGTACACCATGTTGTACTGAGGTGCCAGATGCTGGCCTCTGAGGTCAGGAACATGTGACAACTTTGTTATCCCCTCTTTCTCTCCACCATCCTTTAAAATATCTCTGTGAATGCACCTTTCTGTGAATCACCATGGTAACAGGTCACTGGCTGTATTCACATCAGGTTTAACTTTAGCTGAACTGGACATAATCTGATGTGAACTGGTCACTGTTAATGCGGCACAGAATACTGAGTGTTGTGTGTTTATAGGTTGATATCTGTGTATTACTGGTCATGTTAGTCCATCGTGCATATTAGTAGACACACACAAGACTTCTCCATATGTAAATCACATCTTCTGGAATGAAAACAACAGTTATAATGCACGTAAATATAATCTGTGTTAGCATGTAGAGAGGAAACATGGAGAGGAAGAGACAGCTTGTTGAATCAATACTGTGTTGTATTTATTGTGTCAGGACAGCAGACAAAATATACTGATGGAATGTATAAGATGTAGGCATGAAGACTTCTCTTAGGTCTGTTCACAGCTAGTTTAACTTTAAAACACACTGATGGAATGTGCATCATGTAGTCTAAAGCCTGTTCACAACAGGTTAAATATAAATAAGATGAACATGATCAGTCTATAGATGGTGGATCACAGCACCATATTGTGTTGATATGAGATGATATATCAAGTGGTGAAAGTGAGTTATTCACCTTTTCTGTCTCTCTTTCTCTCTCTCTCTCACACACACACACACACACACACACACACACACACGCATGCATTCTTGTACGCACGTACACAAACAAGCATTCATGCAGAAATACAACCAGATATATCCTTCTTATCAAGTAAACGTTACTTTTTCATGTTGTTCTATGTAACGCACATACACACACACACACACGTAAACAAATACACACACACAAACACACATCCACACACATACACACAAACACATACACACACGCACACACACATCTTAAGGATGTGAACTAAATACCACACGTATAACCCCCAGCCTGTACACCCTAGTCGCCTCTCTAATGTGCCGCGGGTATAATAAGTGTAGTTGTGATAACAAATTCTTAGAGATCTGAGTGTAGTTGTGTGTCCACCACTTGAGTGAAGAGCTATCTCTATGTCCAGATATCACCATCACAAAGCCAGTGCTCTCCCTGCTCTGTCCTCTCACCTGACAGGTGTGAAATCTCAGGTATGATATTCACAAACCGTAAGTGAGAGGAGACATAGATTACTACAGGGAAGTGTGACATATTAACAGGGACTGGGGAGATATTGGATTTGAACATGTCCAGGTAGGATATCACATATTGGAGTGCTTTCATAAAGAGTTCTATGTATCAACATGTAAAGCTCAAGAGGCAGAGGGTTGATATTAAAGAATTACAGAGAGTGAAATCAGCTATATACTGTTAGGAGCAGTTACAATGCCGTTCTACTCACTGACCAGATCAGCTGCTTACACAACGAATGGTGAGAATATTTCTGTTACATATTCTTTCTGTTATATCATGTGCCTTATGTATGAAATATCCTAATCTTTTTATCCCTGGTCACCTATTTTAAGTCAATATGTACAGTAATCTGGCTATAACTAGCTGCAAGGATTAGCAGAGTTAATTAAACATAGAACTCAAACAGGCAAGAGACGTCAGCACCACCAGGCTGTGAGGTAGATTAATGAGAAGTTTGTGAGGTGTTTTAACAGAGGGATACTCTAGGTGATTTCAGCCAGGATGTACAGAGGTATTGTCGTATTCAAGTTACATAGTTAGTGGTAACCCTTGTAATGACAGTCTGCCTTCATAGTCAAAAGAAATAGAAGACGGATTTCAACTAATTTTCAGTAAGTTTATTTCAGTTTTTAAAATGTTATAATCTTAGTAAAGTGTACATATACTGCTGTCCAAAGTATTTTGATTTTTGAATTTACCTTCAGAATGTATTTTCTGTCTTATATTCTGCCTGTTCTTTGGCTGATGGGAAGGGTGTTTGGGTATGCTTCTGTTAAGGAAAACATCATATTTTTGTTAAGTACTGAGATTTCAAAAAAGTAGCAGGGTTGGACTTGAATTGGTTATGATGTTGTTAGCAGGTCAGTTGGTGGTGATCATTTCACATAAGTTTGTGGTCATTTGATAGTGGACATTTGTCAGTGTTAATTTAGCATTAGGACCATCAAAGTGCTCATAGTCATCGGTTCAGATAGTCCAGATATATAGTGTTTCTATCACTCGTCTGGTAATCCTCACTGTTATTATAGCTGACTTATACCTACAGATGGTCCAGATATATAGTGTTTCTATCACTGGTAATCCTTACTGGTAATATCTTATTATAGCTCAGTTATACCTTACAAAAGCCAGTAAATATTGCAGTTGTCAGTGGATATTGTCGCGGTCAACAAATATTGATCTTGTCAGTTTCCTTGATTATTGTTAAGACCTCTATAATATCCGTATGGTCAGCTCACTTATTGTCCAGTTTTGTTTATTGGAATGACCAATATGATTGTCTCTTTGTGTTCTGTAAGTGCCCAGTTTTTTCTGTTGGAATGACCAACGTGATTATCAGCAGGTGCCCAGGTGTTATAAAACTAGAATGTGGTATTGATTTTATATAGTGGCTACAACCCATGAATAACTATCACAGAAATATTATCAGGAGACAGTAATATCATTTAATATATATCTCAGTATGAGAGTAGAACACCGTCTGGATTCCTGTGTAGACTACTGACAAGATGTGAGGTAAAGACGACAATATGTGAGAGATGAGATGAGTTTGATTTCATTAGACTACAAATATCTATGTAGACAAGATAGATGACTACATCAGCTGACAGGTTTGATTTCATTAGACTACAAATATCTATGTAGACAAGATAGATGACTACATCAGCTGACAGGTTTGATTTCATTAGACTACAAATATCTATGTAGACAAGATAGATGACTACATCAGCTGACAGGTTTGATTTCATTAGACTACAAATATCTATGTAGACAAGATAGATGACTACATCAGCTGACAGGTTTGATTTCATTAGACTACAAATATCTATGTAGACAAGATAGATGACTACATCAGCTGACAGGTTTGATTTCATTAGACTACAAATATCTATGTAGACAAGATAGATGACTACATCAGCTGACAGGTTTGATTTCATTAGACTACAAATATCTATGTAGACAAGATAGATGACTACATCAGCTGACAGGTTTGATTTCATTAGACTACAAATATCTATGTAGACAAGATAGATGACTACATCAGCTGACAGGTTTGATTTCATTAGACTACAAATATCTATGTAGACAAGATAGATGACTACATCAGCTGACAGGTTTGATTTCATTAGACTACAAATATCTATGTAGACAAGATAGATGACTACATCAGCTGACAGGTTTGATTTCATTAGACTACAAATATCTATGTAGACAAGATAGATGACTACATCAGCTGACAGGTTTGATTTCATTAGACTACAAATATCTATGTAGACAAGATAGATGACTACATCAGCTGACAGGTTTGATTTCATTAGACTACAAATATCTATGTAGACAAGATAGATGACTACATCAGCTGACAGGTTTGATTTCATTAGACTACAAATATCTATGTAGACAAGATAGATGACTACATCAGCTGACNTATTTTCCTCCAATATTTCTGTCACAATCAGTTGATATAACAGTGATATTTTCCTCCAATATTTCTGTCACAATCAGTTGGTATAACAGTGATATTTTCCTCCAATATTTCTGTCACAATCAGTTGATATAACAGTGATATTTTCCTCCCAATATTTCTGTCACAATCAGTTGCTATAACAGTGATATTTTCCTCCAATATTTCTGTCACAATCAGTTGGTATAACAGTGATATTTTCCTCCAATATTTCTGTCACAATCAGTTGGTATTCCCAATATCCTCCACAGCTCTCAGACTCCACCCCAGAAAACCCACATCAAGAAGCTGAAGGCATTCTTTGGAGAGCGCACCCCTAAGATCATGGAGGCCACAGAGAAGAAGGGGGACCTGCCTAGCCCGCTCCATGAGGTGGTCAGAGAGGGTATACTACAGGTCAAGACGGCTGTCACTGATGGCAAGGTCAGTGTGGACAGGGGCTGGGGTGGTGGGCCCAAAAAATAATTGTTTCTGGTTTGGATTACAATTCAGCTATACATCATTTTCAGATTGTTAATATTTCAGTTCAAGCACCCTCCTGAAAGCATTGATCCAGTTTGATAAATTCTTGTGAACAGAGTGAAATTGATATAACTGAAGACTTGTCTAACTGCACTGAAAATTGTAAACTTGAAAGCTAGGTTATTTACTATATGTTGTATTTGTTGTTGCAGAAGTCCAGTGATCGTTCCTGGAAGCCAATGTGGGCTCAGCTCCGAGGACACGCCCTCTATCTGCAGAAGGACAGGAAGGAGAATGCTGTGAGCATATCTTAGGGGGCAGAATGTAGCTTAGTTTCCAATTTATGTAGCTGCAATATCAAGCCTGTGCAAATTTCATATCTGTTCATGAATTAGCAAAGTCTTGGAAAATTATTTTCCATATTCTTTATGTTGAAGGATATGATATGTTCTGTTGCTAGCTAGCCTAGCAATGCACCTTACCATAGGAATATTTCATTTAGAAGAGTCAATCCACTATTTATCATAACTCTGCCATATCTTTTCTAGAGTCCCCTGGGTCTTGAGGAGCAGCCTATCTCCATTAAGTCCAGCCTGGTGGACATAGCCTACGACTACACCAAGAAGAAGCACGTGTTCCGGCTGACTACATACAATGGTTCAGAGTACCTGTTTCAGGTGGAAGACCACGATACTATGATGGACTGGATACAGAAAATACAGGAACATAACGACCCTGATAATGTAAGACAATCTCAGTATGCACACACAACACCAATATGGACTGGAAATCAGCAACACAAAGATCCAGGGAATGTATGACAAACTCAGCATGCACACACACGCATACACAGGTGCATGTATGCATGTGCACGCACACACACACACATACACATACACCATAAACAGTATTGCCATCCTGCCGGCAAGCACATGCTAAAAAAAACCACATGATTTGTACCTGTTACTTACAAACGGGCACTGACTATGGTAAATACAGTAATATACAGTAACGTAATACTTATGTAGTTTGAAAACAAGTCATTCTGATAATGATAATATGGTCATTGCATGTTGATATTTACCACATGTTATGTTTGCTTTGCTGCTTGAAGCATTCACCAAGAAATCTTTAATACTAACAAGTTTTATGCATATCTTTTGTAAATTTATATGAGACCTTCTAAGAACAACACTTCATTCAGAAAGTTGACACTTTAACCCACCCACCCCCTCTCCTCCTCCCCCCGCCCCCCAAAAGAAAAAAAAATAATTAAACCCACACAGCTGGGGCATTGCTGATTGGTTTTGAATACAGTTAAAGTCATGCACTAGAATATAGTCTCTGTAGCTTTCTTATTGGTTTCACTCTCTTAACCAAAAACACACAACCTAAATTAACTTATGAGCAGTTCTTTTGTGAGATATTGATAAAAAAAAAAACTAATTTATTCTGCATGGAGGAAAACATCAAATGTCTTGCAGTAACCCTCTCAGTTTGATATGATTGCAGAAATTTTAATCTCACTAACTACACCCCAGCTTGATGTGAAATTTTCACTTTTTGCCATGATAATTTGATCTTCATATGATAAAGAGTCCACATTCTTAATGCATGAATTTGATCTTTATCAGAAGAAGTATCCGTACTCATTATTTAGGGTCGCCAACATAAAGCTACTCAAAACCTGTAGCCCCATTTCCTACTATGTCATTAAGTAGAGTAATATTTGGAAATAAAAGAGAAATTTCATGATAAAAATAGCATAGAAAAGACAAAATGCATCAAGTTGGCAGCTCTACTCTTTGCACTCACCTAACCAGACCGTGATGAAGTTTTCCGCAGTTTAACCCACCGCCATGTTTGCTTTGCGTTTCCCACAGGACCAGGGTGCTGGCAATACTGATCTAATACTGCGGAAATCTTCACAGATTGAACAGCAGGCTGCCACCGTCAAGAGCTCACCACAGGTGGCGCCCAAATCGGCCGGGAAGAAGTTAACGGTGAAGACGTCGAAGGCTCCACACTCCCCCAGTATGAAACACAGGCGAGCAGGTGGGGATCTCAATGACATCAGAGCTGAAATTATAACTGAATTTATATGTTGGAACTCGATGATATTACAGATGAAATTATGGTTGAATGTATAATAATTGTTTTGTTGGAACCTGTTAACATTACCTGTGAACTTTGTCGCTGTTGGTAGGAGCATCTCTTGAATGACTTAAATTTCTCAATTGAAAAGAAAAATGTCAGATTGAAATGAGTATTTGGAATTGTTTGGAATTTTTAAGTATTTATCTTTTTTATAAATAGTGAAGTTGGATGTTGTAATAAAAGGAGGGGAGTTATATTAACATGTCAAGTTGTTAAACACCACCCCTGTGTTCTTGTTTACAGAGGACTCCCCAAAGAACAAGGAGAACAAGAGCTGGCGCGGCAGGATGGCCAAGGGACTGAAGAGGTTTGGCTCTGGCACCTCCACCAATGTAGAGGCAGAGGCGGAGGAGGCGGTGGGAACGTTTGGAGTCCCGCTGGAGCTGTGTCCTGCATCTTCTAATAATGAGGTTAGTGGGCACAGAATGCTCAAAGAGGCAGCTTTAATTTGGAAATTGTGAAATTGAAATTGTGAATGTGTACTAAAGTTTTGTCATCTCAGTTTGTAAAGAAAAAAAAATCTAATTTAGGATAGTAGAAGGTAGACATGTTCATTGCTTGGTATCACTTAATTGCTAAGAATTTATTGCTAAGTACTCTCTCTCTCTCTCTCTCTCTCTCTCTCTCTCTCTCTNTGACAAAAATAAAGCCCCCATAAAGCTGAGAAATTGTTTTACTCTCTCTCTCTCTCTCTCTCTCTCTCTCTCTCTCTCTCTCTCTCTCTCTCTCTCTCTCTCTCTCACACACACACACACACACACACACACACACATTCTATGACATGTTGTATTCCAGTACCTGCCCATGGTGATAGAGATCTGTACCAGTATAGTAGAGGCCAGGGGACTGGAGTTTGTAGGCATTTACAGGGTGCCTGGCAACACTGCTGCCGTGGCAACACTACAAGAGGAGCTCAACAAGGTACAGAAGAATTTGTTATAGAGTTTCACCACTTTGGTAGTTTTGTTTTTATACACACTAGTTGAAGGTTATAATGTCATTGTGATGTCAATGAACTAACAGAAGTTAAGAATGTCTATAGTTCCCAAATCTTTTTTATTCTCTGTATTTGAGGTAATTTTTAATGATTTGATTAATAATACCTGAATAATATTACCTGTGAGGTTTTTTGGATTATTAATTAGGATGTAAAGGATGATTGGTATTCCTCAATACCACAGTTACCTCTTATTAAGTGTTGATAATAATGTTTGTTGGATATTTGTATTCCAGGGATCACCTAACCCAGATAATGAGAAATGGCTGGATGTCAATGTAGTGGGCAGTCTTCTGAAGTCCTTCTTCCGAAAACTTCCAGAATCCTTAGTAACGGATGGTAAGCAGCATTAATATCAGAAAATACCTGCAAACAGAGCATACAGTTACGAGTAGAGCACTGATCATTTATCATCCAGCAGTAGTACATAGTGATGCATCAATACAGCCAGTCGGCAATTTCAACTGTCCACAGTGTGACAAATTGCTAACACCTTTCTTTATCTGTTACATTTCTTACGTGTAAATTGATTCTCAGTCATTGTTATTACGTACAGGTATATGTTGTGAATATGTAAATAATCAAAATGTACCAGTTGTGATAATAAGGTCATCTGTTTGTTTATTGACAGAGCTGTACCAAGCCTTCATTGATGCCAACCGTCTTGAGAACCCGGAGAAGAGAATGTTGATCTTGAAGAAACTGCTGCATGATCTCCCAGAACACCACTTTGAGACCTTCAACTACCTGGCTCAGCACCTGAAGAAAGTGGCGTCTTATGGACATGTTAATAAGGTGATGAAATCAGGGGGCATTCTGTCACCACATTGTGTTAGCTGTGACAGGACAGTATGTTAGTTTTGACAGTTGTGCATTGTGCTAGATGTGACAGCCAAGTAATGTGTTTCCTATGACAATTCATTTAGAGCTGTGTGCCTGTGTCACTAGCATTTTCAGGATTTATTTTTTTATTTTTTTAAAATTAATTTATTCATTTAAAATTCAGAGAAATGGAAATGACACACAAGGTATATATGTTTTTTTCTGTTGCAGATGGATGCCAGGAATCTAGCCATAGTGTTTGGTCCAACTTTAGTGAGGACAACAGACGAGAGCATGTACAGTCTGGTGACTGATATGTCTGACCAGTGTCGTATTGTGGAAACTATCATACAACATGTAAGTACAGTATAAGGATGCAAGATTGAATTATTTACCTATGTAAGCAGATAAACAAAATTTTGACAAGAAGCCACTGCAGAAGTTCTAAATAATTTTGATATTTGGAGTCAACATAGTGTGAAAAAGGCAAAAAAAAAAGCTGTGTGTGAGTTCATGCCGTGCTGTAGATGTGTAGCCACAACTATTGTCCACAACTATTGTATTCTTCAAAAGGAGCTCTGTTCTGTTCCAGAACCAATGGATCACAGTAAATTATAGTGTAAATGTGTAGCCACAGTTGTTGTATTCTTAAAGAGAAGAACACTTTTTGTTCCAGAACCAGTGGATGTTTAGTGACTGGGAGGAGGACACGCATGTCCCGCTAGACGAGGAACCAGTGGATGCCAACCCTGTGACCAGTATGAACACGCTGCTGACCAAGATAGCCAGGTCTGAGGAGACAGGTGGGTGATGCCTAGGGGTCATGACATTGAAAGGTCATCACGGGTCATTCTGGGGTCACCAGAAGTTTCTATGGGGTTACCTTGATGTTCAACAGGTAGTTCAACAGAGAGTGGCAAAAATAAAATCAGTACTTAACTGCTTGTTTGACAATATGAAAAGTGTGCCCTAATAAAACTGAAAATCTGAGGCACCTTGCTTACCCAATACATGGCTGATGCATAGACTTACTGAATTATCCCAGGAGCAGGTGCCCTTCTGGGCCCTAGGAAAATATAATAATACTAAAGCTACTTAAATCCTTCATAATATGTGGACAACAGGGCATTAGAACAGACACTGCCACTTGACAGCAGTGAGTTTGTAAATATTGATGTCAGCCAGACTGGTTTGCTTGGTAACATACTGCAAAAATAAATCAAATAATATTTACAGTAATACCTTTATTTTCCTAAAAAAGCTAGATCTTGGAAAAAACTGAAGTTACTGAATTTCTCGGATCTAATAGAATTATTTTATTTTCTGGATAAAAGCAAAATCACCAGCAATATAGTCCTTAAAGTTGGCAATCCTGCCTTGGTGTTGGTCAAAGTTTTGTTACTGCCAGAGGACAAATGTGGCAGATTTGTGGTATCAATGCCTTTATTATGTACAGACACAGATGTGTCTGTACATATAGCCATCATCTGTGTCTGTCGTCGCCGTCGTCGCCGT
>NW_019775974.1:65442-77436 GCF_001039355.2 Lingula anatina
GACAACAGACATAATGTGTTGTAATCAGTTACGAATCACGTAATGCACCTAAAGGACAACAGACATAATGTGTTGTAATCAGTTACGAATCACGTAATGCACCTGAAGGACAACAGACATGTATTTTAATCAGTTACGAATCACGTAATGCACCTGAAGGACAACAGACATAATGTGTCGTAATCGGTTACGAACCACGTAGTACACCTAAATGACAACAGACATAATGTGTTGTAATCAGTTACGAATCACGTAATGCACCTGAAGGACAACAGACATAATGTGTCGTAATCGGTTACGAACCACGTAGTACACCTAAATGACAACAGACATAATGTGTTGTTATCAGTTACGAATCACGTAGTACACCTAAAGGACAGCAGATATGTGTTGTAATCAGTTACAAACACAGACCGATATGTCTGTCTCCATTTAGGGTTGGCGGTTGATCCAAGCATTCATAGAATTATTTAATTATGAATATTATATATTTTTCAACTTTCTTAGCTATTTTGAGACAGACTTGTTATATACTAGTAAAGCCGCTTACTTATAGGGACCATTCCCAGACCCTATCGTACTGAGTGGATGGATATATCTCCTATCTATCTCTCTATTGCTAAATTGCAATCAACTTATGCGGCTTAGATGTCTGTCACGCCTACTGAAGCTGGTAGGGGCAATTTTAAAACTATCGTTTAGCAGCTTCAGTAGGCGTGCCAGATATCTAAGCCGCTTAAGCTGAAAGCAATTTAGGGATAATCCCTTGGAGATCGATCCTGTTAGATCGATCTATCTATGGGAACCCAGTCATAGGTGCTCACAATGTTAGTTTCACGGTTGTAAAACATTAAAGGGATAATCACTATTCGTATGAGATCTATATTTCATAATAAAAACATTGTGAATAACTCATAGCAATATAATATATTCTGTTGTACCACAAAAACGGCAGTTATAGCTATTATTCTGATATCTGAGCTTGTTTTTAGACCATGTGACCTCCACTGATGGCTATACTCTGTTATAATCTCTTAAGAGATTTTAACAAAAAAACCAAACTTTTTTAGAAAAAAACCAGGGACTAACTTTGAATGTAAAAATTGATTCATTAACCATTGGTTAGTATGGGAAATTTGTTTTTTACTCCAGGAGAATTCATTTTTTGGCCGAAACGAAGAGTTATTATCCCTTTAAGTGACGAGCAGGAAACAGTTGACTATGAAGACAAGAGGTATCTTTGCAATTTGTAACCGGAACTTAAATTAGTTATTTTTACCACGTACCGTATCTTAGCCGTCAAGATATGCTTACAGTTGCTCATTCAACTGGTATTTGAATGAGATTAAGTCTACGATAAGAGAAGAAATTAAAAGAGAAACAAACGATGTTAAATGGGGAGTGACACGTGACTGGAATGAAATCTCCATTAAGTCGTGTCGTTATGCAGGGGAGCGGGGTTCACCACGGTGTGTGAGCCAGGTCTTTCAAAAATAAATAAATAAATAGAAAGAAACAAAAATGAGTTCTTATTTATTTATTTTTTTATTCATTTATTTATTTATTTATTTGTTTATTTATCCAGTTCCACGTTATCTTATTCCGGTTCACCGTTTTTCATTCTTATTTCTATTGATTTTTTTTTATATTCTTTTTTTTTTTATCAGCCTTGCAGAAGTAAAGACTCGAACCAAGATAGTCTGGTGCTTATCATACCTTGCTAGGGGACAAGTTTGACAAGGAGGCATTAAAGATAATTAGTTCTATTGGTTCTGTGTACATTATCAGCACCTTGTCGTGTGTAAATTATCAGCAGCTCCTCATGGACCAGAGCAGGAAGGCGTTCCCTGGTGGAGGAGGTGTGTACACAGCGTTCTAGATAGGGTTGGTATTCAGTGTGGACTCAGATAATGCTAAGACTAACGCCCACATTAAGTGGATCGCCAACAACGAAAATACTCAAGAGATGAACGCACTGATGGGCTAATTATAACATTTCACGTTCATTTACAGGTACATGGTGAAGTAATAAATGATGCTCCTGATTGGATGGACAATGACGAATAAATTAGATGAATTTCGCGATTTTAAATATTTTCCCGCCATTGTAAATCAACAATCTGGAATTGTAGTAATAAATGAACAAATCTTAAAGCAACTGTGCATGGGGGTCGATCCTGTGTGTAAGGTATCATATATTAAGCCAGTCTTTAATGTAGTCTTATGGCAAGTTGTGTCAGGTTATTAGTAATAAAATTGCTAACCCTGCTTAAAAATGCCATTTTCATGCGGAGCGAAAACAAACAGAGCATGCCAGCGCTTACAAGGCCACAAAACCAGTGAAGGCAAATATCATCTAGAAACTCGCCATCTCTCAGGTACATCTGAGCTGAGAAACTCGTTATAGAGACCCTTAGCAAGATCTTGGAACTTGTCTCAAACCCTGGAATGTCGCCAAAGTCCCACACATACCACGACAATGAACTACAACTACAGGTGACTGGTGTGATAAAGATATCTCTGCTGCAAAACCGCACAAAAGTGACGTTTATGAGTCACCTGTAAGTTTGTCTTGCAGCCGTGCCTTAGCACTGGATTTTAATTATTATTTTTTTAACTGGCAAATCCACATACTAATACTATTTACCAGAAAACATTTAGTGTAATAGTTTTAATACACCAAACGTCCAATTTATCACGAAATTAAAAAAGAAAATATCATATAAACGACACGAATGTCTCTTGGGTGAACTTTGAGCGCTTAAAAGAGAAACAAAACAGCTTCTCATGTCCCACGCCATTAATACTCTAAATATTGAATGATCACGCAGTTTTCATTAAGATCGTTTATCAAGTGCCGCACAAACAACAAGTTTAACATGAACGAATCTCTCTCTAGAGGCAGAACTCTTACTCACCATTTTGGAAAGTTGGAAGTCTCTCCGGCACGGCTTAACCAGTCACTGGTAGTTCCCGGGTAAAATGTGACCGCCCACCTCGCTACAGACCTAATATATAACTTCTCTAGTTGACACAGTCACTGTCACATGATCTACAGGCTCGTGAGGTCAAGGTCGTCCTGATTAGCAACTCCATGTCATTTGCAGTGACAAGGGAAATGTCTAGCAGTTATCTGAGCCTGTCACGCTCACGGACGTTATTTGATTTTTTTTCAGGAAGGAATATTTTCATAAAACAATATACGCGTAGGAGATGATCATACATGTAGGCATGAAATGTGTCGTTTGCGAGGAGACTTATTAAGTATAGGTAGACACAACAATGACAAAGTTCCCCCTTGTTAATGCCTTGAATTCATCAGCGGAACATTTTTTCCAAATCATTTTTCATCTTTTTGTTTTCCTATTTTTCATACTGATATTTGAAAATAAGGGTCAAAATCGTGTTATATAAACTTTAAATAATGTCTTTGATGTCACAATAACATCAGTTCGTGACTTCCCGATTGCAGGAACTCCTGACTGTCCGTTACCATGTTTTTTTTTTTTTTTCAGTCGCGCACGCCAACGACACCGCTGTGCCTGACCCACCCGCCCACTGAATATACGTTTTACTTCTTATAGTAATAAAATGCAATTTTCAAATTTCATATCTACCAAAAAAACTGCGTTATTTAAACACTCTAGCATTCGAACCCGAGTACAAGGGTATAGCTGCGTTTGAGACCGCGGAAGTACCACGGAGCCGCAGAAGTTCGTTGGTAGGTCTTAGATCAAATGGAAACTTTCTACCTTGTCACGCAGAGGGCCAGTTTGGTTGTACATGTTTACGCTTGCAGTACAGTCGATAACCCGAGTGCCGTACAGATGTATTTTATCAAGCGCAAAGCCAGTCCCCAAACATGGTCTTATCATCATCGTTGAAGTTCACGATGTACACGAGGCCTTGCTTGAGAAACCGACACGGAACGTTTTTAGATGATTTTTTTCCCTGTGACTTCGTTTTTGTGCTGAGGTTTAGTTTGGGTTCACCTATGGCGTTAAAGAGCACAATGGGATCAAAGGCAGCCCCCACACCGGAACGGTTAGGTCTTGGACCTATTTAGGTCCAAGGTTAGGTTTAAGCAAGCCCTTATAATAAGAAGGAACTTTCAAATGTGTAAAACATGGACAAAATTAAAGTGTAAAAGCAATTGCAACGATACGAATTTTGAGAAAAACCTATTTGGCTGCTGAACGGGATGTACAGTTGGTAAGACAGGAGAAGAGAGGGGCAGAGCCAGGATTTGAAGAGAGGGTCAGTGTATTTTATGAATAACAGGCCTCGGATTCGAAGCCGAACCTAGGCCCCTTGTGGTGGGGTTTGGGGCCCGCTGAAAGGCCCCATTATATTTTGGTGTTTTGAAGGTCAAACGGTGCCATCTGGAACGGTTAAGAACTACAAATCAGCTAGTTAAAACTTTAATTTCAAGAGGGGAATATTAGTGTGATTCACTGATTTTTTTTTCGGAAACCAAAGGGGAGGGGGGGGTCAGGAGCCCCCTGAACCCCCTCTAAATCCGCCACTGTACTGAACGTGGTTGATTGTAGCTGCTTTGTTGTACATGTGCTGGTTAAATAGTGCCTTCCAGGGGGATGATGAAAACGCCATTAAAATATTCAAGGAGTTGAGGTTTATTAAATCAATCAATTTATTTATTAATTAATTTATTTATGTGATAATATAACATATTGCCATCTCTCGTATAACACTCTTCTCGCTTTATGTGCTCCGCAAGCACAATCCAGCAGTGATTGCTCATCACGTCACAGCACTTGTCTCACCTAACGCAATGGCACAAGTGTCTGTCTGCGGCGAGTTTGTCTTATAGTTGTGTGATGCTTCTGCATTAGATTCCATCAGGGTCAGGAAAGTCTCACATTATGTACCGGTATCAACTTCACATGACTGTTTACACTAGTCCATACCGGTGCCTTTTCTGGGTTAGGTTTTTTTTTTTTTTAATTTCATTTTTATAACTGTAAAGCAGATTAAATGTTTGATAGAGAAATAAAATCACCTGTTTGAAGTCTTGCTTTTATGAATAAAATTGGTCTGATGCTGGAGTGTTTTCATTAAGTTTAAATCCAACTTTAATTCATAACAAGAATAAGTCAAAAACTTTTTTCTTTAAAAAGTTTAAAATATAATTCATTTATTCCGTGGTATACAGATAAATATGCCATTCTTGAATCATAATGTCAGATAGGCCTTATATGATTTTAATCAGAAATGGAAATATGTGGCAAGCACTAACCCTCCACAAAGCTTACAGAGAGACTTTTTACATTAGGTTTTCACAGATTTTCTATGGCTATTTCTTTGCCATTTTCTCTCCTTTCTTTCCCCCAGCTAGAGAGACCCACTGACCCCCCCTCTCAATCCGCTGTACGGTAAGGTTTAAAACTATGATTCAGCTAGTCGAAATTATAATTTCAAGAGGAGACCAGAAATGGAAGGGGGGGGGTCAGGTCCCCCCTGACTTCCCCTCTAAATCCGCCACTGAATGTGGCCCCCTGTGTAGTTCATTACAGTATTTTAGTGGGGGTTTGATATCAGAGGGCGGCGTATGGTTAGTTACAGTGTTCATTCTCGTCGTTGACAACGCTCCGCCTCCAGCCAAACAACAGGTAGCCGACACCCGCCCCCACACACACCGCCACACACAGCCACACGTTGAGCAGCATGAAGACCATCATAAGAACGTAACTGACGAAGACTTGGAGGATGTGGAGGAACGCCTGGAGGTAGTGAACGCAGCGACACATGTGGGCTCCACACCTGAAAGTAACAGTGAGGGTCATGATGCTGTTACACTGGTCCCTAGTCGGCTTAATGACGTGTTTGTCTTCAAGCCTCTCTTCCCCTCTCCATGGCAGTACCTGTGATACCTGCCACCCCCCCCAACCCCCGCCCCTGCCAAGGTGTGAGGCCTCTCCTGGCTTAAAGAAAAGCAATAGTTCTCGATCTCGGCAGTATTTCCATGCTCTCGAAATTAGCGGCGGCTCCGGATTATTCTACACACACTGGACAATAGAAGCGTCACCCCCGCCTGTATCAAAGTTATAATGCCTGGTCTACTTATAATGTGACTAATGAGTATAAAACCGCTGTACCATGGAATTGTATTATTGGTCATTTTGTGAAATTTGATGTTAATAAAATGATACCAGGAGCATATCATTACACAGTCATTTATCTCCCCCAAAGTATTGGTTCAGTAGGATTGACACTTCTATTGTCCAGTGTGTGTAAACTACACTACACTGCACTAAACACTCTAAATGATCCCTAAAATATATATTCTCGTCGTTGACAACGCTCCGCCTCCAGCCAAACAACAGGTAGCCGACATCTCTTCCTTCTTTTCTTTTTTTTTGGAATTTTTTCAAAGGGTTTTTATCAATACTCGGACCTCAATTTCTGCCCTGGAGGCGAGCTGATATACACCGTAGATTTACATTAGAACGGTGCTGGCACGGGATATCCCCAGCTATGATCTCTCCTTACACTAACCTCATTAATACTTGATGTTTATGGGCTCATTTCCAATGCCACTTTCGGTCTACGTAGTGCGATCCATCTCTGAGCAGACTCTCGCTGAATGCAATCAGGCCTCCGGGCGTAGAGTAGAATACAGAAAAGCTGGCGATTGTACTAGTAGGTTGGAAACAAGATGAGGCGTGTTAATCTGTTAAACCAATTACATGCAGTGAGAGTTCTCGCGGTATGGATCGGGCTTATTAGACCGACAATTTCACTGGGAATGAGCCCTAATGTACTGAATGTTTTTCAACTCGTCGTCTGTTGTCTTAGGGGCCAATCAGAATGAGAAGAGCCGTGTGCTAGCTGGTCCACGGCCTAAATATGGCGGACCTATATGAATGGAAGACTGCTTAATCCTGTAATGGTGTCTCCGCCTCTCAAACTACTCCCCACGCGTCGTCCCTCGACCGGTCGAATTGAGACGAGATTTCATTACTGTGCCCCTGCAGGGACGACGTGCGGGGAGGCGTGAAAGAGGCGGAGAGACCATTACAGGATTAAGCGGCCTTCCTTTCATGTAGGTCCGCCATATTAAGGTCGTGGACCAGCTAGCACTCGGCTCTCCTCATTCTGAATGGCCCCTTACGTCCTACCTAGTAAAGAAATGAAAAAGTGACGTGACCGGAGTACTAATCTTCAAATAAACACATTAATGGCATGCCCCTATGCTCAGGTTAAGTTATAAACGTGGTTAGCTTTCCAATAGATGCACATGATTTCCATTTACTTACAGCTTTTTATCTAAAAGAAGTAATACATTGGTAAAGAAAATCGCGGCGTCGGTTCTGAATGTAAATCTTTATCTGCAGTAGAGAACAGTTAATTCGGGACAAGTGACGGGACGAGGTAGTAGCAGACGCTGACTTCTTCACAGAATGTCATGACATACCTGAACATTTCTGGCTTATATGTGACAGTGTCAGGTGAGAGGTCACAGGTGTGATTACTTTACCTGTATTACCTGTCATACAAAGTCAGCACGAACGCCTATTCTATTACCATTTTTTCTATTACTTTTATCCTCAATGAATATACCCATTTTATCATTTGAGTGGGTTTTAGATCAAAATACCATGCTAACTAAAAACTTCATCAGCAGCGTTAAACACTCAGATACTATGATGGCGTCTTCAATCAACCTTGGGCGCTATTTTCTGAAGAATGCGGCAGGACATACATCGACACATTGGGCAAAAATCATTTTGATTTTAGTTGTACAATAAAACCATCACAGTAACAAAAAAAATGTTGTCATGCGATCTTAGGGACCATTCCCAGACCCTATTGTACTAACTATGGATCGATCTATCTCCAACTGGATTCTAGCTAAATTGCAATCAACTTAAACGGCTTAAATGTCTGTCACACCTACTGAAGCTACAAGGGGACAATCAATTATCGTGAAGCAGCTTTAGACATCTAAGCCGCTTAAGCTGAAAGCAATTTAGCGAGAGACATTTTGGAGATGGATCGATCCTGTAGGTATGGGAGCCCAGTCTTACCCTCCTTTTGGCTTCTTGATGTTTGTGTCATACCCGCCGCCGCCATTTTGACAGGTGTACTTCTCCCCCACACTGCCGGCATACCGGTGGTTAAGGTATTCTCTAAAAGATTTCAGGCCTTCGTATAGAACAGACAAGATGAAGAAAAAGATGCACGTGAGCGCAAAATCTGGAATAAACGAAAAGATAAATGGATAATGGAGGAAGTTTTGATGAGGCAAGAAAGGATGGAGAAATGAACGATAATATATATATATATATATATATATATATATATATATATATATATATATATATATATATATAAAGCGTTATTAAAGGACTTTTTTCTAGAATGAATTTAATTGTAAAATAAGTTCTCATGCTTATAAATATTTATATCGACTAAGATTGACGTGTGCTTTGACTCAAGGCATTGTTAGGAAAACTGTCCAAAACCTGAAAAGGAAAAAGGTCTGTCTCAAATACAGTCTTGACTAAAATTTGATCATATTTATTTATCGGAGGAGCATTGCCAAACAGAGTTCATTGTATAAACTGAATATGTACATGTAATCAGAGAGAGAGAGAGAGAGAGAGAGAGAGAGAGAGAGAGAGAGAAAGAGAGAGAGAGAGAGAGAGAGAGACTGACTTACTCCATTCGTTTGAAGTCACCCATTCTCGGAAAAGAATTATTTCTTCAAAACCAACATGGAATGAAGTCTAAAAATACAGAAATTAACAAATTAAAATAAGTAAATGACAACAATTTCGGAGAAATCTATCAGTTAACTTAACAATGAGTGTTTCTCCTTTTTCAAAAAGGAAAACATAAGGTGAGAAAAATAAGAATAATCTAGATACCAAACAGTAACCATCGGAAATATTCGACCGTTTTGGTCAAAGAACTTCTCATTATTTGATGATATCGTGATCGGTAACGGTTTCTGCGTACGAAGAAAGATAAAATCTGCCATTAACTAGTTTGGACACATCTACTCATACAAACCCACTCTCTTCTCTTCTCCCTCCTTTCTCTCTCTCTCTCTCTCTCTCTCTCTCTCTCTCATTTTCTCTTCCTCTCTCTTTCTCTCTTCCTCTCTCTTTCTCCCCCGTCCTCTCTCTCTCTCCTCTCTCTGTCTCTTACCCCCTTTCTACTTACCGCATGACCACCCGTCATGTCATGTCCGCTCATGTCATGATTTGTCATGTCATGTCCACTCATATTGTGACCAGTCATGTTATGTCCACTCATATTGTGACCAGTCATATTATGTCCACTCATATTGTGACCAGTCATGTTATGTCCACTCATATAGTGACCAGTCATGTTATGGCCACTCATATTGTGACCAGTCATATTCATGCTACTGTTCATGTTGTGGTTCGTCATGTTCATATTCATGCTACTGTTCATGTTGTGGTTCGCCATGTTCATATTCATGCTTCCTGTCATATTCATGGCGTACGACAGTGTTACTATTCCAAGGACAATAAAAGTCATCGATGTCCCCCTTGGCAGCGTCATGGTGATGGCTGCCATGAATTACTCCTGATCTCTCAAGTGTGCCTGAAAATTAATGACGTTAAAGTTTTTTGTTATCCTACATGTCCCGGGAAATCTCCTTGAAAACTCTCTTTCAGTCTCTCTCTCTCTCTCACACACACACACACACACGCACGCACACACACACAAACAAACACAATTTATAAGACAGCTAAAAAAGAAGGCCTACTACTACTTGTCTATTTGGCAACTTTTAGTACAGGTCGCTAAGTCGCCGACATATTCTGACTACATACTAACTTGACGTAACACCCTATGTAGTTTGACGAGTTCTAGTTTGACATAATTACATTTAATTGCAGGTCAAAGCGACCCTGTACACCCGTAAGCTTTCCTGTCGGGGAATGGGGCCAGGTGAAAAATGACACTATTGACACGACGACATGAGTCGTGATACTATGACAATAAGATCAAACTATAATACTCAGCAACTGGTAAACATCCGCAATGGTGAATGTTTTTAATACTTTTTCTACCAGGGGTGTTATCAATACCATGACCCAAAAACTGGTCTTATCCCCCCCCCCCACACACACACACACACACTGCCGTCTCTCTTCCTGTAAGCCTGACTTACCTTGACGTTTAGGGGAAAATACACTAATTTTAATCCGAAAAACAGTCAAAACAACGCTCAGATACACGTATATTTTCGCCTATTGTGAAACGAGGTTAACACAGCTAATAGAGGCACGGTTTGGACCCCGTCAGTGAAGTGGCGCGTGTCGCATCCTCTACACTGTGGCCTTTGATTAACGTGGCGTTAACTGCTGGCAGCACGCTATCAGACGCGGTGTAGACCCCAGTGTCTAGATCTTTGTGAAATAATTGACTTAATCGCTGATGATAGAACAGAGTACTTTACCTTAGCCTTAGTGTCCAGGAGTAGTCTCTACCCTCGCTGTCCAGGTCTCTGTGACTTAACGCTCACAGGTGTTACAGGTGTTACAACTCTGTGATTAACTGGCGGAAATAGAAGGTGCTCGTAAACTGACTGCCACCCTACTGACTTGGGGATTGGGGTAGGGTGGGGGGGGGGGTACATAGAATACTCTGAGGCAGACGCAGTGTGCTGATACAGAACTTTTGTCAACAATACACGGTATATCTGACTGAAAATATCCGTGTGTTTAGTTAATGCCAGTCCCACCTGTGCCAATGACTGAAATGTAAACCACGCGGTGTTTGTGTTCATACAAAGCAGGTGATATAAGACTTCATGTGGTTTGTCAAGGTACGCCAGGTTTAGGACATCCACACAGTTAATGAGATCACGCACGAAGAAAGAGATCCGCGGCCAGCTGCACGGGACTTGGATGGAGGCACCAGTCTTTCAAATAAAAAAAAGGATCGGACGGCATCCAAAGTTTACGTAAAATATATATAGTAATGTTTAAATTTTATTCTAGTGACGCACATCTAAATTTTCTTCAATATTTAGACGTGCGTCGCTAGAATAAAATCTAAATATTTTGTTGTGCTATTTAAAAATATGGTATCACCCATGGGAACGATTAGATCTGATAGGTGTGACGTCATCCTAGGGTTGTAGGGGAGTCAAGAACGGACAAACAACTCTTAATATCCTGGTTGTAAGTTGTTTTGTGGCCTTTGTTGATTTTTATCATGGCCGCGCGTTGGTGACTATGGACACGACTATGACTACACTGTATATAGAGTACTGGATAGGGAGTCCGGACAGTCACTGTAGATCGACTGCTGTAATCCAGATAAAGAGTTTACTTTTTTATCTTTTTTAATTAATAAATTTTTAATTTATGATTAATTTCAGTTGAAAAGCGAAAGAAGCAAATAAATGCACCTCAAAATATTAATTTACACTGAAGTTTTTTTTGTAATCACGCATATCTTGTAATCTTGGCAGGAACTTGCAACATATCAAATTCCATGTCATGCACCGTTCCCGACCTGATAAATAAGATCTCAAGATGACTTTAAACACACACATATATCCTGTACGTACAATGTACATGTATCTTTTACCATATCACGATTCCATCTAAACCCTGGCCGTCAACGGACAACTGATTTGTGACGGAAAATGTCCCATTTCAGCGTCATCACCAGGACACGAAATGTGCATCTTTGGTTTTAAGACTTAACGACAGTTGTCTACACTCTATGAATATACACATACCAGGCACCTGCACACTCTGAAATTACACGTCTGTACGAGCAGTAGTTTTACGTCATCTGTGACGTCCAGCGTTCCTCTCTGTTAACTGGCTCTGATGTCACACATGCTTGGTCCGAGTCAGCACCCTTTAACCCGTGCAGTGACGTAATAATACTGGGGGGGGGCTTATTAACACAACGGCCCCAAACTGAAGTTGTTTTCACACTTACTGTGGGTTTACTAGTGAGCATCTGGAAGGGGGT
>NW_019775974.1:77741-131648 GCF_001039355.2 Lingula anatina
GGGGGAGGGGGGGGGAGGGGAGGAGAAGCCGGTGAAATTATCTTGACTGTCTATCATTAAAGCCATGTTTACAATTCGCCCCCAAATTCTAGAGTACAAGGGTAACAGATTTGATGTGCAGTATGAACGGGACTTAGTATACAGGTAAAAGCCCTAGAAATTCGTGCTCTCGATGAAAAATATTGCCCCATCGCAAACGTTAAGTATCGAGTAGACGACCCACCTGTGGTATTGTCAACTTGTCTCACACCTGTCACAATTCCTGCACTGTCCACACAACACTTGGCACAGGGAATTAACGTAAAAAATCACTTGTTGTCGCTTTAAATAGATAGGTGTCCACTTACCTGCGTATACTACAGTCTGAGCTCTTACCGAGCGTGCTGACGTCAAGTGGTCATAATGGTCATCGAGCCCTTACTTACCCGTCACTTGTCCAAATTCAGTCCCACACTGTTCAGTCCCCACACTCGCTGCCTCTGCGGTGTTATTGATCCTAAACGTGATCACGGTGACCTGTTTATCAAAGTGCGGTCGTACCCAAGGGCGTCGTGCATAACGTGTTTATTTTCCCTCAGCGCTGGTGACATAATTTCTTTCATTTTCATTCTGACCTGGAAATGAGGATTAAGGCACGGGCTCGTTCAACGTTAAAATTACTTGACTTCAGGGCAGAAGCCGCCAAATAATTCCCCGTGGACGACCGTACTAACATATACCTGTACAACTGCATGAACAAAATAATTTCGGTGAAACATTTCCTGTACCCATGTACAGCAGACACGGTGAAATAAACCTTGATGGCAAAAAACTTGACAAGGTCCAGGTGCGGATTATTTGAAGGGTGGGGGGGGGGGGGGGTCCGGAACAACAGGCCGAAGCCGACCATCGCCCCCTTGGTGTGAGGCTCGGGGCCTGCTTAAGGGCCCCGAAAAAAAGTTTTTTTTTTGGGGGGGGAGGGCAAACTGTGGCCTTTTTTACGGTTTAAAACTATGATTCAGCTAGTCAAAATTCTAATTTCAAGAGGGAAATATTAGTGTGATATATTTTTCAGAAACCGAAGGGAGCTCAGGACTCCCCTTACCCCACTTTAAATACTGATGTCAAGCTGGCTACGGACCTGCCACGACCAACGGATTTTCTTACCGGTATCACTTCAACAGTTGTACCCCTAAATAAGTAAAGAAACCTCTGCACCCCAAGGCCCCTAGCTAGCTATGCCAGACATCACACACCGCACAGCACCTGTTCCTGGTCCTGAAAAATATGCTTTTGTCCACACCTTAGCCTGGTAATTGACACCAAAATTTACCCACACAGAGAGGGTCAGTTTGGTTGTACATGTACATAACTGCCATAACAATCGATAGCCCGTGAGCCATACCTATATGTATTTCCTCCCACGCAACGCCAGTCCGCGAACTTGGTGTTATCATCGTCTCAGTAGTAGTACATGTAGGCCTAGGTGATGCTCCTGCAAGTAAGCTTAAATATAAAATATAAATACATAATTTAAATATATTGAAAATACCGGAGAGGAGTTAAAAGTGCACAAGGTATTTTTATTATTACAGTACGTTCTCCTATTATTAGCTTTTAAGAAGAATGTACATTGATTTTCCAAAATGGGATATAAATGTATGTTGTTATTCCGTAACTGAGGAGAAAATAATAAATATGTTCAACTAAATAATTTTTTTTTGCTTTGAATTCATAATTTTGATTTATATTTATTCACTCATAAAGTATTCCGATTTAACAGATTGTACACGGAAATTTAATCAGTAAGAATATAATGCGATGCAGGTTATATTGGCTGTATTGTTGTAACATGTTTGACCTATTCTGACCCAGATTAAGGATTGGATAAAATAGGTCACTGATTGAACTCATGAATATGCAGATATAGGCCCAATTAAAAATGCGTACTCAGTACTGACATGTTTTCCCTACCCGTTATATCCCTGCTTCACTTAGTGCGGGTGTTTGTAAACGAATATCAATTTTCTGAGGCGAACATTTTTGGAAAGAATATTTGTATGTCGGCGACAAAATATTTACTGATATTTTTATTCACCTGCTTTCCCGCCAACATGTGACACAGAACAACATCCCCCACGTCACAGATTATGACCTGTTGTGAGGACACTTCGGGTTAAGAACCCACAATGCAATGCGAATCCATTGTTTAGGTGTGTACGTAGCTATGAGAAGATTATGTCGATAGCCAGGCACGCAGCCAGGGGTGTTCAGGAGAATGTCCGTTCTGCACCAACATTTGATCCACAATGTAGGTACCATGATTTTTCAGCCGTTATAACGAGCCAGAAATTTCGTTGTCATTTAAAGGCTAACTGAGGAAAAGCTTTCCCCGCAGCGGCGGTTTAACTCTATACTGGGTGGGGTCGTCTTCTGTGTACGTTTCCAGGTACATTTTTGTTGGCGTAATTTTCGAACTAATTATTGTTTTTCGTGAAATTTCATGAATTCATAACTTTTTTGGTCGCTTTTAAGAGATATGTTTGTAGATTCGAAGTCGTTTATTGTAATCGTTCTACACGCCCCTACGAAAAAAGTCACCCCTAATGCAATGCCTAAAGTGATACAAAAGCCATATTTTTGTACTATGTACAATATATTCTGGATTGGAGGACGCACCTGTCGCATCTGTGCCTGTAGTCAAAAAGTTCTGTAACGTTTACACAGTGATGGAGTTTCACATACGATGCAAAGGTAACATGATATCATTTTGTTTGCAGGGTTAGCCATCATTTATATAAGGATTGAGCTGGTCATTGGGGGGTCTGGATCTAGTTTGCATATAGGGTATAACCGGCCTACACCATAGTAGCCAATACACCCTATACATGCCTTATGTGGGGTGCGTCATTGGGGGGGGGGGGGGGGGGGGAGGGTTAGATTTAGATATGGTTCGCATATAACCAGCCTACAGTTACATTGGCTGTACGTGGTGTAGCATTGTCATGCTGAAAACAGAAATGGGTGATCATGGTCCCATAAGTGAATACACGGGCGGGAAAAGCGTGGAAATTTTTCTCAACCCAGTGATAGCTAAATTAGAGGGCGTGCCACGTGACTGGATGTCATTTCCCTTTATTTAATAAGTCATTGATGCGGTCGCTGCGAAGAAAAACACTTTTAAGCATATAAAAGGGATAACAACCCTACAGTTACATTGGCTGTACGTGGTGTAGCATTGTCATGCTGAAAACAGAAATGGGTGATCATGGTCCCATAAGATATTTTCTCTACGTAATTCGGTAAGTTTCCTTTCCAATACTTGGATGCATGGGTCTGTGATAAAAGTTCCCGTTGACCACTGCCAGCTCGCCTACACCATAGTAGCCAATAAACCCTATGCGTGACTTCTGTGGGGTGCGTCCTAACAATCAGAGGCAGAAAATTGGAAAGTTACTTCTTACCAGTTGTTCTCCAAACTCTTACGCGTCCATAAATTCTAAACGCTTCACCTGCTTTGGTCTGAGAACAGTCTCAATGCCCAGTTAAATGCTGGTGGCCATGCCAGAGTTCTGGTAATACATCTGAGAACAGTCTCAATGCCCAGTTAAATGCTGGTGTCCATGCCAGAGTTCTGGTAATACATCTGATTCCATGTGGACGGTTCCTGGCAGTGGTCACTAAAATCGCATTAACGTCCCTAGAATGATGAAAGGCAATTGCGTGTGACGTGACTGAGGTACAGTGTACAAGCATATGAATACACGGGCGGGAAAAGCGTGGAAATTTTTCTCAACCCAGTGATAGCTAAATTAGAGGGCGTGCCACGTGACTGGATGTCATTTCCCTTTATTTAATAAGTCATTGATGCGGTCGCTGCGAAGAAAAACACTTTTAAGCACATAAAAGGGATAACAACCCTACTATAAAATTTCCTATATGAATTGTTATAGGATCCTATAGGAAATGCCTCTTTATTGTAGACAGAACAATATTAGTGCAAAGAGTCAGCCAAAGGGTCATGGTAACGGTGAAAATTCCAGTATAGTTTGACTATAGTCCATTTCAGTCATGGTTAATTTCTGAAAAAATTAATTGATGAATGTTAATAACAAGGTACTAATAATTGAGGAGAATTTGGCTTTTAGTCCAATTCAGTTCTTTTCTTACAGTTTGTGGAAATGAATTTGACGCAACTTCTACTGATCCTACATGATGCGCGAAAAAAGGGAACACGACACAAAAATTTCAGGAATAAAAGTATTGTTATTATTGAGAGGGAATTGGCATGTACACATATGTAAATCTGAAGTTAAACCCATTTCATTTTTTGGGCGTTGACGCAGCTATCAAAAGATACGTATGAAGAGTATTATGATAACTAGGCACGTAGCCAGGTGTGTTCTAAAGAAAGTCCACGTTACGCGAGCTAGGGCGGTTTTAGTTCATTTTTAAATTTAAACTGAGGAAGTTGACTTGTAAAAGCAATTATAACAAACATTTATGGGTGAATTTACAGTTCCCCCACAGTGGCAGTTTAAGTGACGGTAGGGCCTACTCACACAAAGACCCGACGTGGTTATCGACTTTGGCACTTCATCCTTCTTATTTACTGCCATTACCCCCAATCAATGAAACTGAGAAAGTAATTGTGTGGAGGAACATATTCGGGTGTTTTTTATATACACATAACACTGTAGTAAATGAAATACATATTGCTTAGTTACAGACTAATGGCTAGGGCAAAGAGGGTGTCTCGTTGTCTTTCTTACAGCGCTTCTTGTCTACTTTTAAAAGAGAAAATATATGTAAGTGTTTTTTTAGTTTTGTTTGGTTATTTATAAGCAGCATACCCAGACTGAAAAAGATGGTCTGGGACTTGATTTTTCAACATGTATCAATAGTACTGGCATATTAGAAAACGTCATTAATAAAAGTGAGTCAATTTAGTTCTCCGGACAATTTTTCTCATGGGTTGGCATTATCGCTCCTGTATCCAACTAGCATACACCATTGTGCTACATATTGTGATTTCCACTTTGCAAACATACTCTCTGGTACACTTCTATTTTAATTTGTTACTAGATATCATTTAAACAAAATGTATCCCCTTTTCTGTCTATCATAGGGCTATTTGCATTTATAACAACCAAGAATTTAGTATATATGCCCACCTTCTTATTTCTTTTCATTTGTTTGTTTGTGCATCTGTAGGCGTATGTCGTCAGTAGGAGTATAACGTGTATGATCTGCAGGTTTCTGTTATGTATTTCAGAGTCATCATGAATGAAGATCAAAAGCAGAGGATCAGACAGCAGTATGTGTACCTTGTCAACAACCTGACAGACCCGAGGAGTACAGGGCTTGCTGCACACCTGTACCAAGATGGCGTCATTGAGCTGCGAGATCGTCAGATTGTGGACAAGAGAAAAGTAACAGAAGACGCCATAAAACATCTGCTAGATGCTGTCATGAACTCTTCACATCAGGGCGCATTTGATTGTTTCCTCAAACTTTTAGAAGAATATGGACAAGACTACCTGGCCAATGTTTTAAGACAAAGTGTCAGTCCTGATGGAACAGGTAAATATATGACCTAATACCAATTGTAATGGTAAGGTTTTGTTCAGTGATGTTTTTACATCCATTTTATTAAATGTGAAATATTACAACCGTTCATAACTTATACGCATAATGTAGGTTCGGTCATAGCTCGCTGAGGGCTTAAATAAACTTTCCATTCCAAGCTTTCAGGGAAAGGAGGTATAATTTGAGTAGTTGAATGCAAAATGAGTGGTGAAACATTTGCCCTTATTGGCAATAAAATATCATCCTTGTCTGTTTTCTTTGAAATAAAAACAAGATTACTTGTTTTATTTAGTATATAAAAGCGTATTTCGTAAGACATCGAAAAATGGTATCATCTTTGTTATAATCATACAGCAAATTAATGCATCTGCTTTGTATGTTGATAACATATAACATTTGTAAGCATAAAGCAAAGTCATTGTGTATTTAAATTCTAGCGTTGTGTGACGTGTGTCCAAAAGACAAGAGATCCCCTGCCACCTTAGATTTTTAAATATTTACGACATTGCAGAAATCGTGACTTTGGCAATTTCTCCGTGAAATACCAGTTTTAGGTCAAAGCATGCTATGGTAAACTACCCCAAACATATACCCAAAACTGCCAAATCAAATGTCAAATTTGACCTTGGAAATCATTTTCAAGGTCATTCGGCTATTTCATGGAGAAATATTGACGTGGGCTAAAAGTGATGTTTTGTTGACCCCCCACCCCATTTGCATATGCTCTTTCAAAATATGGGGTCACATGACCTTGTAAGTGCTCATTGCCTTCAAGTTCAAAGGTCAGTTTCTCTATATTTGTCATTTTTGTCTTATCTTACCTGCTATTATACAGATATATTGCCTTAGAATAGTTTGTTAACATAACTCATAAGTCAAGGGGTCATTATATCTTTTACTGATTGACGAAAGCATTTCCACACCTATTTTCCAGGGGAATCCTCCGCCACTGGCTTTTGCCAGTTGCAGTCTAGTTATTATTATTATTATTATTATTATTATTATTATTGTCACAGATGTCCAGACAGACAGAATTGCAATACGTCACATGATAAATATTCTGTATTCCGGTCACATCATGTATGCCTTCGACAAATCTTGGATTTCCATTCATTATAACGGATTTTAATTACTTTGTATTATTCTTATTACTTAAAAATGCATCGTTTTAGGTTTTATACACTGCCTGCTGTTCAAAGTGTCTGGTCATGCAAGACCGTTGAAGAAAATTCCGTGACATATATCTGGTGGGAATAGCGACACCCCCGTTGACAGCACAATACAGGAAACCACAATTTTCTGAGACTGTCTCGATTTAACAAGTGAAGGGCAACTCATTTGCAAGCTTTGATTACAAGTTTTATATGTAAACAGGACAGTGCTAGGTCTGTTGGCATTACTTGCATTCTTTAATTTCTTTAATGGTGCTTTTTTTTGAAAAATGTAGCCAAGTGTTCATACGCGTGCAGTTAATCCGACATTTCTGAGTACTTCTGAAAATTTCTATGTATATTTGACTTACAACCAAAATGTTATAGGGTCCAAATACGCACCATATGGCGAGATTATACTCATAATTATTTTTGACGCACACTGAAAAGTCTATACACCTGTCTATAGGAAAGTGCTGCCCTCTGGTCTACCTGTAAAATGCGTTGCTGTTGCAAAATGCGTGCAGTTGAAAAATGCGGCCTTACTTAGTAGGACCACATTTTGCAACTGAACGTATTTTGCAACCGGTTGCAAAATGCGGTCGGTTGCAAAATGCGGCTCTACAACGTGTACGTGTTGAGGAGGTCTGCTGTGCTGCAAGGGTTTAAATCTTTTCATTAAAATACACTGTAGTAGGACTCTAAGTAGGGCGCCGGGGGACCTGTGTGACTAGCTGTAGTATATTCTACGTGGATTACTTGAATCAATGTAATCTATCACGTTTTTAATTTAAGAGGATTCCAAGGAAAAAACGACGGGCACCTGCCCAAGACCAAGTGACACTTTCGTCCCTGTGCCCTTTTATAATATATTACAGCCTGTCCAACTGTGGTTAGTTACTGTTAAAAAGATCCCGAGTGAAGTGAGATTTAATATATAATTGTTACCTTTCTTTTTCATCTTTACAAAATGCAATTTTACTTGAAAAAATCTTGTTTACCCGTTGGTGAGTGAGTGCGTTTATTTGTGGTTCATTTTTGTCCAGTAACAGCGGCCAAAACTTTAGAGATTTTCGTTTCAAATATTTTTTTGCGAGTAGATGATGGACCCAGAAATAACTGAATTGATTTTCAGTGCAACCACTAGGGTGGTTGATTCTTAATTCTTTACACATAATAATTGCTATCTTCTCCTATACCACTCCTAACAATGAGGATATTTCGGTATTACATAGAATAATAATCAGGGATGTGCATGGGCACTTAGGAGTTCTGTGCGAATTGAGGTTGGGCTGTCTCTTAGTGTGGTTGATTCTGGTTTTTCACATTGTTATTATTGGTATTTTCACACAATTTTCGAAATATTTGCTTCTTATGATTGTCAAACTAACAAAACGATTCGTTGGACTAAGATACAGCGTATTGGCATTTTCATTGTGGGATGTTGAACCTCAACGCATGAAGCCACATGATAGTTATCGAGTACATTATCTGAATGTAACAGCCACATGTTATGCTTAGTAGATGATTGAAAACTAGTGGTGATTATGCTCTTAATCATGTAAAATTGCATAAAAAACTATTCTGTGGACTGCCACCACAAATGCTATGAAATGAAAACCGTTTTACGTATTATTTTGTAACTTACAAAGATGGTTCTTAAGTT
This sequence comes from Lingula anatina, assembly GCF_001039355.2. The sequence continues at coordinate 86,127 of NW_019775974.1, forward strand.
TAATATACAGCTCAAATTTGAAAATCAGCTTAATTGGATTTTATTTTCTTGAATTTTTGCAATTTTTTTATTCCGAAATTTTCAATGTGTAAACCTGAACTCTCATAGTCCTGAAGTCTTGTGTCAGTTACATATTCCTGATATCCGTGTTACCTCTTTTGCATAATTAAAATTTGGAGTTAATTGTGCTCTTAAGCATAATGTTTGATTGCATCACAATTGACAAAATAACCTATTTTGTGCATTATTATGTTCTCCTTTTTGTCTGTACAGTTGACAGATTTGCTGCCTAGTTATAGTTTCATTCCTTGTTTTTTTCTACTTCAATGTTTATGCTTGCCTATCTTTTCCTAGTTTTCCTATCCGTGTTTCCTTTAAAGTTCAGATCACTTGGGGGCAAGCAGTGTCCTTTATTGAACCATTCTGCCAGCTTCCCCTTGGCGTACCACGTGACCGGTTCGCTGGGATCGTTCAGCTTTGCACACAGTTCGCAATACGACTTAAGACGTAAATCTACATGGTAAACACTTTTCCACTCCAAGTATTTTACATACGCCGTGACATTGTTCGCTAGATAATGAAGATAAAGTGCCAGATCCTTCGGTGACTTGAAATCATTTGTGGAAATGTGCCAACTTGGTTGTATTCCTACTCTGGAGTAATTTGCCGGACTTCTGCAGTTTGTCCTGCAGTTTTCCAAAATTTGTCTGATATGTAGTCCGTCGAGATGCTATTTTCGAATGAGAGATAGAATCGGTATTCTTTTTCATTTTAGCTTCACATTTTTCATTTTCTCTTTTTGAGCATTTTAAAGGACCACAATTTCCGTAAATATCCACTTTGATGTACTTCTGCAACTTTCTGACGTAATCCTCTCGTCTGCTCTGAGTATTACAATTACTGACAAACCAAGCCACCATTTTGGTTTTCTTCAATGTGATTTCCGTAAAGTTTTTGATCAAAGGTTTTTCCCGTTTTTTTAGATAAAAAACCACGGTGCAAAAATATCCGAATCCCTCCGAAATGTCATCGTCCAATTAAACATTCCCGCCCAAACTCCGCCATTTTCGCCGGAGTTACACGAGCTCTCGTGCGTCACCCACACCCAGCGCTGGTGAGGCAGTTTTTTCGGTTTCCTTCCCAAACTTCTGGCTATAAAAACAATAGCGTCGCTTTTATCAGCCAAAGACTTATCCTCAGTGTAGATACAGTTACTGATTGGGCAGCCCAAGCTCTTAAACTCCGGTTTTTTATAAGTTCTAAGTGTCATATAGTCCATGCCGGGCACTGGAGTCCAAGACAGGACAAGTTTGGGTTTACCGGAAACAGGCAAAGTCGTCTGCATAGAGTTTATTTTTGGTTTTTGTGTTTCACGAAGATCGGTTTGATTCAACTGTTTCTCAAGCACGCCGGCCTTAGCCTGGTTCTTTTAGTTCGTGGGTATTTTTGGTTTAGGTGCTTTTTTCCAATCTTCACTGGAATACGATGCGCTGTTTTGCGGACGTTTGTTGCAAGCAGTAGTTAATTTAGGGAAGTTGACAGTCCATTTTACCGGCTGTCAATAGACGTTCCTCTTTGAATACAAATCCGTAGTTATAAAAAATATAAGCAATGAACCCATAGAGAGGAAAATAATCACATATAGGCCTAGCAGTGAAGCCTTGCACGTGTTAACGGGGTGAGACAGCCCTCTTGTGGTGTCAACCCTAATTCCTGCTTCCTTTTCCATTTGTCCTCAATACTTGGGGAACCCATAGATTGCCGCACAGATAACAGGCATTGTATTCACACCAAGTACAAAATGTAACATAGGAAAGCTGAACACACGACAAGAAACAGTTCAATCTCCCAGTTATAAGTGTCTTGTTTCAATGAAATCCGCCACTATGTGCTACATGTATGATTGAATACTGGAGATTGTCTTCACGTCGTACTTGTCCAAAGAATGAACGTTGTTACAGAATACTGATATTACTTCTTAAAAGTCGGAACTGTGCATGTGACGTATCTGAAAAAAATGTTCAGGCCCCGTCTACCGGAAATGTCCAGGCCCCGTCTACTGGAATGTCCAGATCTTTCTACCGGTAATGTCCAGGCCCCGTCTACCGGAAATATCCAGGCCCTGTCTACCGGAAATGTCTAGGCCCTGTCTACCGGAAATGCCCAGCCAACGTCTATCAGAAATGTCCAGTCCCCGTCTACCGGAAATGTCCAGGCCCGTCTATCAGAAATGCCCAGCCAACGTCTACCGAAAATGCCCAGCCAACGTCTATCAGAAATGTCCAACCCCGTCTACCGGAATGTCCAGGCCCCGTCTACCAGAAATGTCCAGGCCCGTCTACCGGAAATGTCCAGTCCCCGTCTACCGGAAATGGCCAGCCAACGTCTATCAGAAATGTCCAGGCCCCGTCTACCGGAAATGTCCAACCCCGTCTACCGGAAATGTCTAGTCCCCGTCTACCGGAAATGTCCAACCCCGTCTACCGGAAATGTCCAGTCCCCGTCTACCGGAATGTCCAGGCCCCGTCTACCAGAAATGTCCAGGCCCGTCTACCAGAAATGTCCAGTCCCCGTCTACCGGAAATGCCCAGCCAACGTCTACCGTAAATGTCCAGTCCCCGTCTACCGGAAATATCCAGGCCCCGTCTACCGGAAATGTCCAGGCCCCGTCTACCGGAAATGTCCAACCCCGTCTACCGGAACTTCCAGTACATTTGCAGTGCAGGCATGTCAACTGAAATAAAGGAGAGAGCAACTTAAAACAAATTCCACTCATAGGGACTCATTAACGCCGCCCAAACGAAAGCATACTCAGGGTATAATTTTTAAATTTTGATTAAAAAAATAAGAATAATAACCAAAGAAAATGCCTTCAGGTAGCTTGTACTTTGTACGGGTTAAATCAACCATCACCATGTTATCTTTCACGTACCTACACACACATCTCGGTTTACCTGGAGGTACATGTAAACGGTGTCATGTACCAAAAAGCTTCGAAAAATATAATGTAAAAATATCATGGAATATGCTTCACCTATGTTGCAAGATATTGTGTGCATAACTCTGTTAAAAATAACATTATTAATAAACATTCAAAAAGCTGCCTCTTTTAAAATGAAATTCTGCAATGGTTTTTGCCTGTTAACTTTGTTTTAGTATGTGTTTTACACGAGGAGCAGACGGCAGATTATGACTGATGGCTTCTTGGACTGCATTCCTCATGACTGAAAACTGAAAGTTTCCATATAACGTAAGACAGGACAGGACATGGCATAGCATTCAACTTGCCAGTCAGCGGACAGCCAGCTGACCTTACTTTGCATACAAATACAGGAATTGCTTGTCATAATAGGACTAGGCTTTAAATAAACAATATGAGATGTCAACAACACTGTAATTTTAATCACCAATCTAAAACTGTATCAGTAGCATTACATCATTTATCTTCGTACGCCGATTAAATTCTTAAAATTGTGTAGCATGATTTAATCACCGGGAAAATATCTAAAACTACTCAAAGACGTCCCTTGACTGCAATCTTAATTGATTTAACATGTTTAAAAAATAAACACTCTATGTCCATCTGAATACATAAAAGTGTCTGTTTGGCGTCTTTTTCTACGTTTAAAATTCAAGTCTTTGGGTTCTATACAGTGACCCTTGTTAAACCAGTTGGCCAGCGTTCCTGGCTGGAACCACGTGACTGGCCCACTGGGGTCGTTTCACTTGGCGCAGAGGTCGCAGTACGCCTTCAGTCGGTTCCCTGTGGTGAACCGATTCTTCCACTCTAAATATTGAACATACGCCGTCACATTTCTATCTAAATATTTCAGATAGGCTGCTTAATCTTTTGGAGATTTAAAATCGTTCGTGTTGATGTGCCATTCGGGTTTTATTCCAACCCTTGAATAATTGGCCGGACCTCTTGTTACCTTCACGATGTCACGTTCGTGTAGTGTTCACAAATATAATTAAAGACAGTAATTAAAAACGGACACACAGACAGACAAACACGCGACAGGTGTACTTTTGGACTTTTCGATTATGCGAGAGGACAATTAAACGTCGTGACGGGTGATGAAGGAAGGAGGCTCATATGGCGTGGTGAAAACAGGTAAGTTTATCTCGAAGTGAGGTTGGAGACCCAGTATTTATTTTTTAAGGTTATCCTTCTCTAAGTAATAGGAGCAGAAGATCTGGTACGTTCCTAGGGACATTAGTACTGCTTGTTAATTTAGGTCCGCAAATGGATAAATGCAAGTAAGACCAGATGTTTTATTATTTATTTAAAATGGTTCCCTGCTCCCGTATGGGAGTGAAAAAATTCTGGTATGTTCCTAGCGACGTAGGGCTGCTTGTTAATTTAGGTCCACCGATGGATAAATGCAAGTTAGACCAGATAATTTCTCTAAGGGTACCATGCTCCACGTTGGAGTGTCGGGACTGGTATTTTAGACCAGGTATTTTTTATGTTGATGCCTGCCCACGAAGGGTTAGGTGGCAGAACGGTGTTCTGTGGGAACTGGGTAGATATTCTTTTCTTGCTAATATCTTGCTGTTGTTTGAGTAACCAGCCATGATGATCGATTTGACGGGTGCCCTGTGACTTCGGAAACATACAGAGTCTTGCTTGCAATATGGGCCAGATATTGCGGGCAGACAGACCATGACCGTACTGGTAGCTCACATAGTTTTATCTGCAGCATATGGCCAAGTGTTGCTGATGAGGCAGGCCGAGACGGCGCTGGTGGCTTGATACGGTCGTGACGGTGCTGGTAGCTTGATTAGGTCTAACTGTGGGTTTTCCTGTTGTCTGGGATGATAGGTAGTGTTTTTCCTCTTCATATTAGCCCTAATTGACTTTGTTTATTATTATTATTATGGTGGCGAGCTTGTATTGGAAATGTTTTCCCAAGAATAAATGCTTATATTAATGCTTAAAAGGAGTAATGGTATATGTATGTTGAACGTAGATTAAATAAAGTGGGATTTAAGAAAAAAAAAAAAAACGATGAAACTTTATTATAACGAAGAAAGTTTATTTTCCCTTGTGTCTCGTTTTAGGTGACAGTGAATGGTCCCTGCATCGCCGTGCCTGTGTCATCGCCTCCGACCCGCCGCCTGCCACGTATCCAAGGTTGAGGGTTTCCAGCGCTTCGATCCATTAGACCTATCAGTCCTGCGTACTGGAGCCCAAATACTCAACAGCCGAGAGTGGTGGACCCCGCTGTTTTGCTGATGATTCCATTGAAAGATTAAACACTAAAAGACTCAAACCAATATCAAAGACTTTAAAATATAAGGCGCTCAATTGCCCGGTTTCCAGAGCTATTTTTTTCCCTAAATTGATAAAGAAAGATATGAATTAAAGGGTTTTATCTCTGGTTTTCCTCCGGGCCTGTCTGTAACGTGTTCTTTTATTAACGTGCTTCGCTTTGTATAAATGTTGCAAATATAATGTAGAGTGAATGTCTCCAACGTGGTAAATGAAAAAAAAATGTATTTTTTTTCTGGTAAAAAGGGAAGGCGTGTAGTGTTCACAAATATAATTCCCAGACATGTAAATTAATTTGATTAGAGTCGATTGCTTGTGCACTCGACTCGTTTTATGGCCTTACCTGTAGTCATGTAACTTAAGTGGACGTGTGCAATTTGAATAATTAAAATTAGTATGTACCGCCAAATACTGCAGCACAGAATCCACCTATAGATACGAAATACGTATAAAAGACGTGTAGAAATAATATTGGAGGTCAGACTGAAGAAGACTCGAAGGTGACCGCTCGACGGAGCCATGGGAGACGGCCTGGAGCTTGGAGATTTCACGTAGATGATGTAGTTAGACAGAGTCAACCAATAAACCATTAAACTGGTCATTATGTGGACTTGGGTTTTCTTTGCGCGACTTTGCGTAAATCTGACACGAACCGGGGAATCTTTGGATCGCGTTATCCACTAAGTAAGTCTAAAACGTAATGTCCTATTTCGAGCCCACGCTTGAATTAAGCGTACAAAATTATATAAGTTTAGGACATTCATCTCATATGTATATGTAAAGGTACATAACAGATCCAACATTTTCCAAAATTTCTCTGTGACGTAATCAGTTGAGATACTATTTTCAAAGGACAGGTAAAACTTGTAGTCCCTGTTAATGTTCTCCAGGCATCTTTCGTTGTCCCGTTTGGAACATTTTAACGGACCACACCCACCGTACACGTCAACGGGGATGTGCTTCTTCAACTCTGCGACGTACCCTCTCGATTACTCTTAGTGTGACAGTTACTGACCATCCAAGCCACTAACTTCGTCTTCTTCAGTGCTATTGCCGTGAAATTCTTGGCAAGGGGTTTTTCCCGCTCCACAACAAACTGATACGGTGTAAAAATTGTGGAATCTCGCCGAAATGTCATCGTCCAATTAAACATTCCCGCCCAAGCACCACCGGCTTCCCCGGAGTAACACGAGCTCTCGTGCGTCACCCACACCCAGCGCTGGTGAGGCAGTTTTTTAGGTTTCCTACCCAAACTTCTGGCTATAAAAACAATAGCGTCGCTTTTATCAGCCAAAGACTTATCCTCAGTGTAGATACAGTTGTCTATTTTACAGCCAAGGGATTTAAAGACCGGCTTGGCGTAGTCTCTGAGGTGCATGTAGTCCCACCCGGGCCCCGGGGTCCAGGACAGGATCAGCTTAGGCTTGCCGGGCGGGCCACGGGTGACCTTCGTATCAGGATACGTAGTGGTTTGGCTTTCCTTTGTCACAACCTTTGGTGCAGGAATTGGGTAACGCACAGGTATCTGCTTTAAAGAGTAGACATCCGACAGTTTTATAAGAATAAATAACGTGGATATCGCAAAAAAGATAGCTATGGACCTGATCATTGTTCTGCATAGTTTTCCGGCACTGCATGCGTCGTTTTTTATACTTCGTGAGGATACTTTCCCAATAGCTTGCTCCTCCATAGCGATGTTGTTAGCTTTCTACAACGACAACGCTTGATTTATAACTTGTGCAGCACTGAACGCCAGGAGACACCTGAAAGATACAATACACAGTTATACTGGTAGGCCTCTTAATGCACACAATGTCACGGGATGAGTATCGCTTTTGTTACAAACATATAAACCGTAGTTTAGGAAAGATAAAGTGTAAATAGGACGAGATAATGGATAGCTAACGAGGGCGCCCGTAGAAATTACAATATTTTTATATAAAATTAGAGTTATCATCATTTTCTTCCTACTTGTTTACAGTTGTTTTTGATAATTTCCTGTACAGTGTCACTTGGTGGCGTTATGTCCGTAAAGTCCGTAAACTTTCAGCGTTACATTATCAGGTAAAAAGGCCTTTAATGTTTGAATCACAGTGCTCCACACCGCCACCAACCTTTGGTATTTTACTTACAAAGCGGTAAAATATGCCCAGTTTTATGGCTTGTCTTAATTGTCCAAAAAATTCCCCAAATCAAGTTCTACCCTTCTCCCTCTTCGGGAAGAAAGAAACTGATCTCAGACGTTTGGGACCAAGGTCTTTATTGGAAACAGAAGGAGGGGTAGCAATTTTGGCCCGCGTTGCACTTCTTCTTAGAGATCAGTGTTTCTGTTCTGTTCAGCCACATACGGCTCGAGTCAAGTTTTTTTTTTTTTTTTTTTTTTTTTTTTTTTTTTTTTTNTTTAAGTGTCATATAGTCCATGCCCGGCACAGGAGTCCAAGACAGGACAAGTTTGGGTTTACCGGAAACAGGCGAAGTCGCCTGCGTAGAGTTTATTTTTGGTTTTTCTGTTCCATGCAGATCGGTTTGATTCAACTGTTCCTCAATCACGCCGGCCTTGGCTTGGTTCTTTTGGTTCGTGGGTATTTTTGGTTTAGGTTCTTTTTTCCGATCTTCACTGGAATACGATGTGCTGTTTTGTGAAGGTTTGTTGTAAGCAGTAGTTAATTTAGGGAAGTTGACAGTCCATTTTACCGGCTGTAAATAGACGTTCCTCTTTGAATACAAATCCGTAGTTATAAAATACATTAGCAATGAACCCATAGAGAGGAAAATAATCACATATAGCAGTGAAGCCTTACACGTGTTAACGGGGTGAGACAGCCCTCTTGTGGTGTCCACCCTAATTCCTGCTTCCTTTTCCATTTGTCCTCAATACTTGGGTCACCCACAGATTGCCGCACAGATAACAGGCATTGTATTCACACCAAGTACAAAATATTACATAGGACAACTGAACACACGGCAAGAAGCAGTTCAATCCCCCAGTTATAAGTGTCTTGTTTCTTTAAAACCCGCCACTATGTGCTACATGTGTGATTGAATAACTGAGATTGTCTTTACGTCGTCCTTGTCCATATATTGAACGTTGTTACGGAATACTGATATTACTTCCTACAGGTTTTAACTGTGCATGTGACGTATCTGAAAAAATGTCCAGTCCCCGTCTACCGGATATGTCCAGATCTTTCTACCGGTAATGTCCAGTCCTGTTTTTTTTACCGGAAATGTCTAGGCCCCGTCTACCGGTACTTCCACTACATTTGCAGTGCAGGCATGTCAACTGAAATAAAGGAGAGAGCAACTTAAAACAAAGTCCACTCATAGGGATTCATTAACGCCGCCCAAACGAAAGCATACTCAAGGTAGAATTTTTATATTTTGATTAAAAAAATAATAATAATAACCAAAAATAATGCCTTCGGGTACCTTGTAATTTGTACGGGTTAAATCAACCATCACCATGTTATCTTACACGTACCTACACACACATCTCGTATGCTTTGTGTCGCCTGGAGGTAAACGGGGTCGTGTACCAAAATGCTTCGAAGAATATGATGTATAAAATATCATGGAATATGCTTCAACTATGTTGCAAGATATTGTGTGCGTTACTCTGTTAAAAATTACATTATTAATAAACAAATAAAGAGCCGTCTCTTTTGAAAGGGAAATTCTGCAATGGTTTTTTCCTGTTAACTTTCGTTTAGTATGTGTTTTACACGAGGGGCGGACAGCAGATTATGACTGCTGGCTTCTTGGGCTACATTCCTCATGACTGAAAACAAGTCTCCATAAAACTTAAAGGGATAATAACTCTTCGTATGAGGTCTATATTTCACAATAAAAAACATTGTGAACAACTCACAGAAATATAATTATAGCTATTATTAAAGTTATAGGTATTATTCTGATATCTGAGCCTGTCTTTAGACCACGTGACCTCCATTGATGGCTTTACTCTCTTATAATCTCTTAAGGGATTATAACAAAATTAAAAAAAAACAAACTTTTTATATATTTAAAAAATAATAATAATAATAAAAAAAACAGGGACTAACTTGGAATGTAAAAATGGATTCATTATTCATTGCTAAATATGGGAAAATTGTTTAATTCATTTTTTGGCCAAAACAAAGAGTTATTGTCCCTTTAAGACGGCAGAACATGGCATGACATTCAACTTGCCACTTAGCGGACAGCCAGCTGACCATATTTTGCATACAATTACAGGAGTTGGTTGTAAAAATAGAACTAGGCTTTAAATAAACAATATTGTAATTTTTAATCACCAATCTAAAACTGTATCAGTAGCATTACATCATTTATCTTCGTACGCCGATTAAATTCTTAAAATTGTGTAGCATGATTTAATCACCGGGAAAATATCTAAAACTACTCAAACACGTCCCTTGACTGCAGTCTAAACAATTGACTTAGCATGTTAAAAAAAATAAGCACCCCATGTCCATCTTAATATATAAAAGTGTCTGTTTGGCGTCTTTTTCTACGTTTAAAATTCAAGTCTTTGGGTGCTATACAGTGACCCTTGTTAAACCAGTTGGCCAGCGTCCCTGGCCGGAACCACGTGACTGGCTCACTGGGGTCGTTTAACTTGGCGCAGAGGTCGCAGTACGCCTTCAGTCGGTTCCCTGTGGTGTACTGATTCTTCCACTCTAAATATTGAACATAAGCCGTCACGTTTTTGTCTAAATATTTCAGGTAGGCTGCTAAATCTTTTGGAGATTTAAAGTCGTTTGTGTTGATGTGCCATTCGGGTTTTATTCCAACCCTGGAATAATTGGCCGGACCTCTTGTTACCGTCACTATGTCACGATCCAACATTTTCCAAAATTTCTCTGTGACGTAATCCGTTGAAATACTATTCTCAAAGGACAGGTAAAACTTGTAGTCCCTATTAATGTTCTCCAGGCATCTTTCGTTGTCCCGTTTGGAACATTTTAACGGACCACACCCACCGTACACGTCAACGGGGATAAGCTTCTTCAACTCTGCGACATATCTCTCTCGATTACTCTTAGTGTGACAGTTACTGACCATCCAAGCTACTGACTTCGTCTTCTTCAGTGCTATTGCCGTGAAATTCTTGGCAAGGGGTTTTTCCCGCTCCACAACAAACTGATACGGTGTAAAAATTGTGGAATCTCGCCGAAATGTCATCGTCCAATTAAACATTCCCGCCCAAGCACCACCGGCTTCCCCGGAGTAGCACGAGCTCTCGTGCGTCACCCACACCCAGCGCTGGTGAGGCAGTTTTTTAGGTTTCCTTCCCAAACTTCTGGCTATAAAAACAATAGCGTCGCTTTTATCAGCCAAAGACTTATCCTCAGTGTAGATACAGTTGTCTATTTTACAGCCAAGGGATTTAAAGACCGGCTTGGCGTAGTCTCTGAGGTGCATGTAGTCCCACCCGGGTCCAGGGGTCCAGGACAGGATCAGCTTAGGCTTGCCGGGCGGGCCAAGAGTTACCTTCGTATCAGGATACGTAGTGGTTTGGCTTTCCTTAGTCACAACCTTTGCAGCAGGAATTGGGTAACGCACAGGTATCTGCTTTAAAGAGTAGACATCCGACAGTTTTATAAGAATAAATAACGTGGATATCGCAAAAAAGATAGCTATGGACCTGATCATTGTTCTGCATAGTTTTCCGGCACTGCATGAGTCGTTTTTTATACTTCGTGAGGATACTTTCCCAATAGCTTGCTCCTCCATAGCGATGTTGTTAGCTTTCTACAACGACAACGCTTGATTTATAACTTGTGCAGCACTGAACGCCAGGAGACACCTGAAAGATACAATACACAGTTATACTGGTAGGCCTCTTAATGCACACAATGTCACAGGATGAGTATTGCTTTTGTTACAAACATATAAACCGTAGTTTAGGAAAGATACAGTGTAAATAGGACGAGATAATGGATAGCTAACGATACAATATTTTTATATAAAATTAGAGTTATCATCATTTTCTTCCTACTTGTTTACAGTTGTTTTTGATAATTTGCTGTACAGTGTCACTTGGTGGCGTTATGTCCATATAGTCCGTAAACTTTCAGCGTTATATTATCAGGTAAAAAGGTCTTTAATGTTTGAATCACAGTGCTCCACACCGCCACCAACCTTTGGTATTTTACTTACAAAGCGGTAAAATATGCCCAGTTTTATGGCTTGTCTTAATTGTCCAAAAAATTCCCCAAATCAAGTTCTACCCTTCTCCCTCTTCGGGAAGAAAAAACTGATCTCAGGCGTTTGGGACCAAGGTCTTTATTGGAAACAGAAGGAGGGGTAGCAATTTTGGCCCGTGCTGCACTTGTTCTTAGAGATCAGTGTTTCTGTTCTGTTCAGCCACATCCGGCTCAAGTTTTTTTTTTTTTTTTTTTTTTTTTTTTTTTTTTAAAGCTTGCAGCGTTTTTATCCTCAAAAATGCATCATTGCAAGTAGTAATTCCGTAACAGTAAAAGCGTGGTCAATTTTGCGTATTTAATGTTCTTTTCCGCACACTACAGTTGAAAGACTGTAGTGCAACGTGAGCGTCATTAGTAACAACACTGCAACTCAAATAACGTGTACGTGTTATAAACATTTAATCTTCACATTTCATACTCGCTATACATTCCACTGCAACATTAGTTATTGTTAATGTTGGGGTTACTGGTGCAGATGTTTCTAATAACGCCACTCATTAAATATCACATCTATTTCATACAAAAACACAATTGAAAACTAACCTCCAGCAGAATATAAGCGCCACCAAACTCCCCTCTGAACTTGACCTCCTAATCCTCGTCAGCTGACCTATCATGTGACCTGTTCGAGATTCGTGCATATTTATATAATTTATTAATTATTACTATTATTTTTTTTGTTGTTATTGTTGTTGTTGTTGTTAAAAATAGTTAGCAGAGGAGCTTACAGGATCTTTTTTTAAAGTTACCACACTTGGTAAAGTTTTCCTTTTACATTTATGTTTTGATAAAACTTCGAAGCAAACGTTGTTTCTAAATCGGCCACGAACTGGCCAAGCTTTCCGATAGTCTACATATACTTATATAGGCTATTCACTCAGATTGCGAGATGGGGAGCTAATCAGTTGACTTGACAGAACCGCACCTGGGAAATCAGTTTAAGCTAAAATTACTTCAATCTCCAAAATAACTTCAATCTCCAAAATTGTAATTGTATTATTATTATTATTATTAATGTTATGACAAGTATTTCCACGTAGGGACTCACCCATAAGCATGACACCTGTTTGAAGTGCACCCCCCCTTCGGTTTCTGTAAAAATATATCACACCAATATTCCCCTTTTGAAACTAAAATTTTGTCTGGCTAAATCATAGTTCCAACCCTTACCAAAGGAAACCATTTGCTCTCTAAAACACCAAAAAATTTTTAGGACCCTTGAGCAGGCCCCTAACCCCACAATAACGGGGTAGTCCGCTAGGAACTGTAGTCCGTTCCCCATTAATTTGTACAGGTGTGACGGTGTATAATGGTGTATAATATATATGTAAATCTGACCATAGGCGTAGGAGTTACAGTAGGAGGGGGCTTGGGGAGGGGGGGTACAGCCATATTTGGACCCACACCCTGTCCACCTTTTTAAGCACAATTGTGTACTTAAATCGGTGAAATAAAACTGCCAGCAAAAATAACTCCATTCAAGCGATTTCCAATATTAAATATCCCTCGCCGCCATTTTATATTAATGTTTACCCCCCCCTTTCCTACGCGTCTGCTTATTTAGTAGAGCAGGGATTGCTTTTGATATTGACTTGATATCATTTGAACAGCAACAATTCAGTAATACCCACGCATCAATAACTCTCTAATCAGCTCTATATATACAGGGTATGCCATTTCAGCGTAATCTTGAAGGGTGCTGTTTTTCTATATAATAAGTACTGTAGTTGGAGGCTTATACTGGTAACCAGTGTGTATTGATCATGACAACCATAACAACCGTTATATACGTCTCCATGGATATAGACCTGAGTACAGTAGTAGACACAGTCCCTATATAGTCAGACATTTACACCTCAAGTATCTCACTTATTGTGTTTGTTAGTTAGGTTAAAAACAGGATTGCGACTACCAATGCCTACCTGTGTATTTGTAAATAAACGGACCCCGCCCTACGCGAACGCGACGATAATCCATGCGTAACAGTTACTTCATAAAACCTTTTAAAACCCCCGAATATGTCGAAAAGCAATGCGGCAGAAGGAAAATAAGACTTGGCGCCGCAGCCCTGGTCTTAAAAGCCACTCTGTCCATCAGAAACGCCGAGGAACGTCCCCTAGCGTTCTTCTGTGAAGACCTTACCTTCAGCGAGTGAGGTAATTAAGTCTACAAGACAGCGGGTTTAAAATCGTTATAAACCTCGGCTATCCAATGTTTTCGTCGTGATATGGGTTCTGCCAGTTTGCCGCTGACCCCAGAGTGAACACTATGTCTCTGGGCAGATGATGCGGTCACCACAGTGAATATATCATCTTTATGGAGAAATCCTCTCTTAGCCAAAATTCCCTACCTCATATAAACTGCACTCACCATACATTTCGTACCGCTCTGCAATAATACAACTAGAACTACTTTACGTGTACTTGTGGACAATATTGACAAACTCCCCTGCTTGTTAAGCTAACAACTAAAACAGAAAAAAGGCATCACCTGTGCATTTCCACCTGCTGTACCTCTAAACATGGCGCCTGTACCCAGCTCTGCCGTGTCAGTTTAATATCGATTTCCCTCCCACTCTGTATAGAGCTGCACAGCGCTGGCTTTCTCCTTATTTAACACCTGAACTTCTATTGTTCGCGGCTGCAGCATTGCTAATAATTGTATAGAGGGCCCGGCCTGTGTGTTATATAGAAATATATAGAGGTACCTGTACCTTGTACAGGTTGACAACAGGGTTGTGTAAAACTTGCGATAAACACTGTAATTATCATAAATCTGTCACATCTTGATGGATTATATAACTAAAAAAGTTGGCCTGAACTTTAGTATCAAAATGTTAAAACAACTTTGAACCGTCATACAAAGAAAGAAAGACGGGTGGATGCAGATCAATTATCAAATGTAGAAGACGGAAAATATTGGGTGTTAAAGTTATGGTTAAGTTTTCGGTTGTAAAGCCGTACGTGTAGATAAAACCGATTCTCGGATCCTGTTTCTGAAAGGGTTTTCAGTTCTTCGCTAAGGGAAGGCTGCAGAACTGAACCGGTACAGATTAGTCATTACTATATCACGGCATATTATTTACACGTACATGTACCGTGTAGTTTTCCATAATAAATATTGTAAACCACTAAGCTGCCTGTGGTCGTCCCTCGATTATAACCTCTTAGTGCAACCTGACCTCAGAAGTCATACAGTGCAATAGCATGTGCCAGTAAATGTGCTTGAATTTTTAGTGGTTGATTAAAATATGTGTTATGGTGTGGACTCGCGGGATCTCTGCGACGTCGCTCAGCCTAATACCACTACATGTATACCCGTACGCTGTTCAATTCCAGGCGACCGACTACGCTATGAGAGACTGGCGTAATAGGGACAATATTGAAACAGTAGTGAAATTATCGTAATAATAATGACATAATTTAAAGAAAAATCTTAATACAGTGCAAGTGTCCCCGAGTAGGAAGCCTAATGTAACGTCTGTTTTAACCAAGGTCAGACTGGGTTCCCATGTCTAACTCCCTGGGGAGTCTCTCTAAATTGCTGTCAACTTGACCGGCTTAAATGTCTGTTACGCCTTGTAAACCTGTTAAGGGGTAATTATCTTTACCCCCTAGCTGATTCGGTCCAAGTATGCAGTAAGTAGGTAAACTCTTTTTCCTTTTTATAGTGAGGTGCTACATAAAAGGGAAAAAGACTTTACGTAACTACTGCATGAAAGACGCGAAGCGTTTAAATGTGACGTAGGTAAAAACGTTCCAACATACCCGCCTAAATATTCGTTCATTGGGAAATACAAAAGATAGCGTTTTTCTTTGGTTGCAGTGCGGTTGCAAAATGAGGTTTTACAAAGATGTTTTTTCTATTATGAACAACATATTTTAATAGGCGTTAAACAAAAAAGGACCCTTACCGAAATACATTTTCCTGTAAATCTCGCTACTGTTTTAGAGAACTAGACTCTGATGACGTCATCAATGCCAATACACACTGAGAGGAGCCTATTTTCAGCCTTCCCATGGCTGACCTGACACGTGTCAAGACGTGATCTGACACTGATCTTGTGCCTTTGTGTTTCCATCACCCTGAGCTTCAGAGATAACTTGACACTAACCTCTTCACTATAGCCTATCTTCATCGTGTCAAATTACCTCTGACGAAAATAGTTTGACCTAGTTTATATAAGCCAATCGAATCCATGTTTCAAAATTTTTCANCTCTGGTTTCAATTCCGATATACTCCATGCTTTCTTTGTGTACGGTTATGCACTCGGAACTACTCGGATGTCTCCGCACTCGACAATAACTATGTTGTTAGTATGGAGCTTGCGGAATCAGCCGAGGATTGCCGATTGATGGTCAACCAATCAGCGTTTTCACCAAACTTTGGTGAAAAATTTTGAAACATGGATTCGATTGGCTTATATAAACTAGGTCAAACTATTTTCGTCAGAGGTAACTTGACACGATGAAGATAGGCTATATAGTGAAGAGGTTAGTGTCAAGTTATCTCTGAAGCTCAGGGTGGTTTCCATGGGCTGCCATATTACAAATACAGAGGCTTTTTTGTTGTTGTTGTTGTTGTTGTTGTTAAAGATACGTTAGTACATGTATACATCATAAAATCTGAGCGATATATATATCCAGAATTGTTTGTATGTTTTCTATGATTCGCATGCTTTTTAGGTGATAAATGTGTGCACATTTTAGCATATAAGTTTTAACATGCTTACTTTTACTTCTCTCGATCATTACAAACACACATGGCATGCACGCATACATACACATGTACAGGTAAACGTATGCAAGCAAACACACATACATGTACACGCACACACACACACACACACACAGACGCACACACGCTCGCACATACGCCCCAGCAGACAAACGACATTGATTCACCGTTGAATCAACGTTACTTTTGGTGGATCAACGTTGAATCAACGTGGAATCAATGTCGTTTGCCTGCTGGGGCATGACTTGATAAAACCACATTGTTTTAAAAAACGGCTATAGTGTGTTACAAAGAATCATGATTCAAGTAAAAATAAAACAGCTTACTCAGTTGCTTTTAACAAAAAAATCTAAAGGCAGCTTACCTCGTTTATATTCTTAACTACTCTTTAGACCAAGTCCGACATCGTCTTCGCACCTAAGTCCTCACAGAGTTGTTAACTTGTTAACGTTTAAAAGGTATATCACACATCGGTAAATATTTTACAGGTGAACCAGCTACTTAAATTGTGGATAAATCGTAAACGAAACTTTGGCCGGGAAAATGCAAGCCCGACTTAACGAGTTTGCCAGCGTGACTTTTAATTCAATGAATAAACCCCAGACCCTAGCAGTCGCTCCCAAGGACGTTATCTTGTGTCTGCTGATTTTTTTTTAAAGTGATGTTATGCCTGTCATGTCTGTCACAGATACAATACAGCTGATCAAGATTTAGGTGAGTTACCTGAGAGGTTCGTACTGCGCTGCCAGTTACTTGGTAACGACATTTACAATATATGACCAATGGAGTCATAAATATATGGAGCCAAGATACGGCTGAGACGTGCATGTCGGGAAGAATCAAATAGACTGTATACGCCACGATACTAAGGTAAATTTCCATTTTTATCCAGTAGTAAGCTTAATCTAAAACTCTCCAAACCAACACTTTTTCCTCTGAAAAATACTTGCAGTCATCGTAATCGAAAATGATTGATATTTGGTCACTGATATAATAGGAGCTGCATGGAAACCTAATTGACTGTTTTCGTTGCTTTTTTTTCCGAAACGCAAGGTCATCATTTACATAGAATTTGTGAACATATTGTAACAATTGGAGTAACTGGGTCTACGAATCCGCTATAAGAAATCATTATAAATAAAGTAAATACGGGCTTCAAGATCGTCTGCTATAACCTGTTTCTATTTTTATTTATCTATCTATTTTTTATTTTGCACTTAATCTTACCTAAAAATTTCGTTTTCCTTAGAGCCACATGTCCTGGGGTTTATCCATACAAACTCCGTAGTTTAGTCTTTCATTTAAATCCGAAATAAGGGAAAAATAGCCCTAAATCTTCAATGTTAGTGACACTTCCATGCTCAACGACCATGCTGTTGGGTCGCGACCCTGACCTTTGACCGCAGCGCGTGCATGACGTAGTGGAGTCTATAAATAGGGCTTCAGAGCTCAAAGCGGGGCCTTCAAAATCCTTAATCCACGGTATGGGCTCTAAAGCCCGCCGCACACAGACAATTTTTTCGCCGGCCGATCGGTCGTCCTGGATGAGATCAACGCACACACACGACAAGCTGTCGCAACAAAGCGCCAACTGGTGTGGTGAAAGTGACGTAGTTATTATCTCGTCCGCGAGGTGGGGCGTTGTTTCAAAATGGCTGCAATTTGTAATGATAAGAGTTAAAATTAAATGTAAGAGTATAACAAGATTACTTAAATTAATTTAATTGAAAAATGAGCAATTTGAAATGCCCAAATTTTCTAAATCAACGCAATACTCATAGACCATAAAAATACAGCCTATAGGATGACAACAGTTTGTCAGTTTAGACAGATTTAGTCGCCTCGATGCAGCGTTACGTCGTTGAATGGTTTACGACGCTGAAAATTAAAAAAATAATAATAATAATAATACTAATACTAATAGAAAATTACTGGGGGCATCCATATTGAATTCTGACGTGGGCACGTGATATCAGATGGCGCAACCATTGGCTGAAGATAATGATCAGCGCGACAAATTGTCGTAGGAAAGCGCACACACTACGGTACGACGTTTAAAAATCAAACATGTTTGATTCTCTCCCGACTAGTTGAAAAGTTGTCATGGAGCAGCGCAGACAGGCCGATATTTTGTCGTAAGTGTGTCGGCCGACAAAAAATCATTCTGTGTGCGGCGGGCTTTACGGCCTGTTTACGTCCAAATTTTGCGCAGACTCTTACGTGCCACGAAAGTTCCTTTTTGCAGAATTTGGAGTTCGCAGACAGCCCGTAAGCACGTACGCATACTATTGTCTTAAGGCNTTAACACCTCAAGTATCTCACTTATTGTGTTTGTTAGTTAGGTTAAAAACAGGATTGCGACTACCAATGCCTACCTGTGTATTTGTAAATAAACGGACCCCGCCCTACGCGAACGCGACGATAATCCATGCGTAACAGTTACTTCATAAAACCTTTTAAAACCCCCGAATATGTCGAAAAGCAATGCGGCAGAAGGAAAATAAGACTTGGCGCCGCAGCCCTGGTCTTAAAAGCCACTCTGTCCATCAGAAACGCCGAGGAACGTCCCCTAGCGTTCTTCTGTGAAGACCTTACCTTCAGCGAGTGAGGTAATTAAGTCTACAAGACAGCGGGTTTAAAATCGTTATAAACCTCGGCTATCCAATGTTTTCGCCGTGATATGGGTTCTGCCAGTTTGCCGCTGACCCCAGAGTGAACACTATGTCTCTGGGCAGATGATGCGGTCACCACAGTGAATATATCATCTTTATGGAGAAATCCTCTCTTAGCCAAAATTCCCTACCTCATATAAACTGCACTCACCATACATTTCGTACCGCTCTGCAATAATACAACTAGAACTACTTTACGTGTACTTGTGGACAATATTGACAAACTCCCCTGCTTGTTAAGCTAACAACTAAAACAGAAAAAAGGCATCACCTGTGCATTTCCACCTGCTGTACCTCTAAACATGGCGCCTGTACCCAGCTCTGCCGTGTCAGTTTAATATCGATTTCCCTCCCTCTCTGTATAGAGCTGCACAGCGCTGGCTTTCTCCTTATTTAACACGTGAACTTCTATTGTTCGCGGCTGCAGCATTGCTAATAATTGTATAGAGGGCCCGGCCTGTGTGTTATATATAGAAATATATAGATGTACCTGCACCTTGTACAGGTTGACAACAGGGTTGTGTAAAACTTGCGATAAACACTGTAATTATCATAAATCTGTCACATCTTGATGTATTATATAACTAAAAAAGTTGGCCTGAACTTCAGTATCAAAATGTTAAAACAACTTTGAACCGTCATACAAAGAAAGAAAGACGGGTGGATGCAGATCAATTATCAAATGTAGAAGACGGAAAATATTGGGTGTTAAAGTTATGGTTAAGTTTTCGGTTGTAAAGCCGTAGGTGTAGATAAAACCGATTCTCGGGATCTTGTTTCTGAAAGGGTTTTCAGTTCTTCGCTAAGGGAAGGCTGCAGAACTGAACCGGTACAGATTAGTCATTACTATATCACGGCATATTATTTACACGTACATGTACCGTGTAGTTTTCCATAATAAATATTGTAAACCACTAAGCTGCCTGTGGTCGTCCCTCGATTATAACCTCTTAGTGCAACCTGACCTCAGAAGTCATACAGTGCAATAGCATGTGCCAGTAAATGTGCTTGAATTTTTAGTGGTTGATTAAAATATCAGTGTTATAGTGTGGACTCACGGGATCTCTGCGACGTCGCTCAGCCTAATACCACTACATGTGTACCCGTACGCTGTTCAATTCCAGGCGACCGACTACGCTATGAGAGACTGGCGTAATAGGGACAATATTGAAACAGTAGTGAAATTATCGTAATAATAATGACATAATTTAAAGAAAAATCTTAATACAGTGCAAGTGTCCCCGAGTAGGAAGTCTAATGTAACGTCTGTTTTAACCAAGGTCAGACTGGGTTTCCATGCCTAACTCCCTGGGGAGTCTCACTAAATTGCTGTCAACTTGACCGGCTTAAATGTCTGTTACGCCTTGTAAAGCTGTTAAGGGGTAATTATCTTTAACCCCTAGCTGATTCGGTCCAAGTATGCAGTAAGTAGGTAAACTCTTTTTCCTTTTTATAGTGAGGTGCTACATAAAAGGGAAAAAGACTTTACGTAACTACTGCATGAAAGACGCGAAGCGTTTAAATGTGACGTAGGTAAAAACGTTCCAACATACCCGCCTAAATATTAGTTCATTGGGAAATACAAAAGATAGCGTTTTTCTTTGGTTACAGTGCGGTTGCAAAATGAGGTTTTACAAAGATGTTTTTTCTATTATGAACAACATATTTTAATAGGCGTTAAACAAAAAAGGACCCTTACTGAAATACATTTTCCTGTAAATCTCGCTACTGTTTTAGAGAACTAGACTGACGACATCATCAATACCAATACACACTGAGACGAGCCTATTTTCAGCCTTCCCATGGCTGACCTGACACGTGTCAAGACGTGATCTGACACTGATCTTGTGCCTTTGTGTTTCCATGGGCTGCCATATTACAAATACAGAGGCTTTTGTTGTTGTTGTTGTTGTTGTTGTTAAAGATACGTTAGTACATGTATACATCATAAAATCTGAGCGATATATATATCCAGAATTGTTTGTATGTTTTCTATGATTCGCATGCTTTTTAGGTGATAAATGTGTGCACATTTTAGCATATAAGTTTTAACATGCTTACTTTTACTTCTCTCGATCATTACAAACACACATGGCATGCACGCATACTTACACATGTACAGGCAAACGTATGCAAGCAAACACACATACATACACACACACACACAGACGCACACACGCTCGCACATACGCCCCAGCAGACAAACGACATTGATTCACCGTTGAATCAACGTTACTTTTGGTGGATCAACGTTGAATCAGCGTGGAATCAATGTCGTTTGCCTGCTGGGGCATGACTTGATAAAACCACATTGTTTTTATAAAACGGCTATAGTGTGTTACAAAGAATCATGATTCAAGTAAAAAATAAAACAGCTTACTCAGTTGCTTTTAACAAAAAAATCTAAAGGCAGCTTACCTCGTTTATATTCTTTACTACTCTTTAGACCAAGTCCGACATCGTCTTCGCACCCAAGTCCTCACAGAGTTGTTAACTTGTTAACGTTTAAAAGGTATATCACACATCGTTAAATATTTTACAGGTGAACCAGCTACTTTAATTGTGGATAAATCGTAAACGAAACTTTGGCCTGGAAAATGCAAGCCCGACTTAACGAGTTTGCCAGCGTGACTTTTAATTCAATGAATAAACCCCAGACCCTAGCAGTCGCTCCCAAGGACGTTATCTTGTGTCTGCTGATTTTTTTTTAAGTGATGTTATGCCTGTCATGTCTGTCACAGATACAATACAGCTGATCAAGATTTAGGCGAGTTACCTGAGAGGTTCGTACTGCGCTGCCAGTTACTTGGTAACGACATTTACAATATATGACCAATGGAGTCATAAATATATGGAGCCAAGACACGGCTGAGACGTGCATGTCGGGAAGAATCAAATAGACTTTATACGCCACGATACTAAGGTAAATTTCCATTTTTATCCAGTAGTAAGCTTAATCTAAAACTCTCCAAACCAACACTTTTTCCTCTGAAAAATACTTGCAGTCATCGTAATCGAAAATGATTGATATTTGGTCACTGATGTTATATAATAGGAGCTGCATGGAAACCTAATTGACTGTTTTCGTTGCTTTTTTTTTTCGAAACGCAAGGTCATCATTTACATAGAATTTGTGAACATATTGTAACAATTGGAGTCACTGGGTCTACGAATCCGCTATAAGAAATCATTATAAATAAAGTAAATACGGGCTTCAAGATCGTCTGCTATAACCTGTTTCTATTTTTATTTATCTATTTATTTTTTTATTTTGCACTTAATCTTACCTAAAATTTCGTTTTCCTTAGAGCCACATGTCCTAGGGTTTATCCATACAAACTCCGTAGTTAAGTCTTTCATTTAAATCCGAAATAAGGGAAAAATAGCCCTAAATCTTCAATGCTAGTGACACTTCCATGCTCAACGACCATGCTGTTGGGTCGCGACCCTGACCTTTGACCGCAGCGCGTGCATGACGTAGCGGAGTCTATAAATAGGGCTGTAGAGCTCAAAGCGGGGCCTTCAAAAACCTTAATCCACGGTACGGGCTCTTACGGCCTGTTTACGTCCAAATTTTGCGCAGCATCTTACGTGCCACGCAAGTTCTTTTTGCAGAATTTGGAGTTCGCAGACAGCCCGTAAGCACAAACGGATAATATTGTCTTAAAGATTCTACGAATAATCTGCGAAAAGCAAGGCCGCAAGCGTATCTTGCCCCCCTCGCAAGGAGTTCCCAAGTGGGCGAAGCAAGTGGTAAGCAATGAAGGTGCGTGTTGAGTACGGCGTACGCCCTCACAACCAACGAACGAAGTCAAAAGCGTGGCAGGAATGCGTCGTACATGCGTCATCCCTACGCCAGGAGTGTGAAAAGGCGTGCTCACGACACACTCTAGTATCTCGACAATTAACGTCGATTGTGCAACGTGTAAGGGCCTACAACATTTTTTAAAATTTTAGAATTTTGCTCATTTCAGCTTCTAATATGCCCCCAAAGGGCAAAGGAAAGAAGCTTAGAGAGCAGAAAAGAAGGGAGGAGGGAAAAGAAAGAAGGGGAGAACAGGAGGCAAAACTGACGTACGCCGTCAGTAGGCTACCTCATCTCAAGCGTGTGAGGCAAGTAGCCTATGAAGCAAAAGTGACGTAAAGGGAACTACTTTCGCCATGCGTTACATTTTCTTCATAAATGGCGAGTTCGTGCCACGTACGCAGGTAGCAAGACAAATTCTAGAAAGGTATACAATTTCCACGGCCATTGCGCCTTGCAATTTGCGACCCTGCTTGAAAGGACATCTCACGTGGCCCCTGCGACTCAGAAGGCAGTCTTGCGCCTTTCCATTGCAAACTTTCCTCCACCTCTATGAACTCCACGGATTTTTCTGCAACCAAAATTCGCAGGAGACGATCCTAAAATTCGTGCGTGCGGTTGTGACTGAGTCTTTACAGAGATTCCCTGTTCCACCGAAATTCTTTCCACCAGCTAGTGTCAGTGAGTTAGATTCTTTCTTATTTATTAGTCTTCCCCTGCGGGGGTAACTCGTCTTCCGTTCAACCTCATGTATTTAAGAAGGGATTTTAATATAACTTACCTTAATTTTATTAGTTACCAGTAGTTACGTTCTTTGTTTAGATCCTCCCCGTAGCTTACTCGCCACCCTGCCTTAGATTAACTGTTTCCACTCACTTGTATTATTTTGCACTCTATGTCGGAGACATTTAATATTTCATAGACAATGTCAATAATTTCAAGTCATAACTTTTATTGTATTCTCTATAATACATTGTGTCAATTTTGAAGAAGCTGAGTAAGGCTTGTTTACCTGTCGCATAAAGAAGCCAGTGATAAGGAAGTGTATGAAGCCATTGGCTGGAGTACGTACTAAAGTGTGTAATATTGAATAGAGAGTCAGAATGTACCTGAGCAGGCAACGAGTTCACATTAAACGATTGAAACTGGTCATTTTTGTCAGTGTGGATTTCCTCTTTAGCGTTCAGACGTAACGATTTCGACCGCGAATCTGGAAGGTTATACTAAAGCGTTATCCTAACTAAAAGTGTCCAACGGTGTCGGTATTTCGAGCCTAATTCTAAATTACGTTTGTATCTAAATTTGCTCGGTTCCGGACATCTAGTTAAGCATGGAGATATTGGTCCCTTGGTTGCAGATGCTTTGTGTTCCTGGCCAAGCTTCCTGCAGTTTATGATGGCGAAGAGAAGTGCACATCTCATCCCTGGGTGAAAGGCCGTACGGGTCCGGGGCGCCATTGGTGAAGCGCAGACGTCAGCTTGGAGCTGTTGATGATGTTCCAGTCCAATTGCGCAGTGGTTTCTTCCGAGATGGACATGATTGTATTTTGTCCCTTTTAGTTGTCCGGCCTGGATCGTCGGGTATGTTATTCAGCCAGCTGAAACCAAGAAGAAACAAAGTGATGGTCAAGGTCATCCTACATCAACGATGTCGACCTACACAGCGTTGCCAGCAGAGATGTCAGATGTCGTCACACACTACCCAACTCCACCGACGATGTTGTTGCACGTGGTGCCATCAACGAAGTTGTCCTAGGCAGAGTTACTAGCGGAGATGTCAGATGTCGATGCATGCTACCCAACTCCGCCTACGATGTCGTCACATACTACGTCATATATATATATATAGCTAGGGTTCTTCGCACGCATCACCATAATCTCAATTTTATAGACTTTCATGACTATAAGTCAGGTGATATTCACCATTGACTGAAAATTTTATTGTCGATTTTTGCGTTTAATAAAAATGTTAAAAACATAAATCGGCCTCGTTATTTCTGAAGGACAGGGGTATACTTTCCCTGCGAAACAGTTCCCATGTTGCGCTCGGGGCAGACCCCTCGCGTTACAATATTTTAACAGATCATAATTTATCTTTATTATTTGTGGTTGTTTAAAACATGTTTGACATCCATTTTGAAGTCTCTACGCGAAACTTATTAACAGTTTACCGACAGCATAACATCGACAAATGGATTGCCGTAAAAACTGGAAATCTCACATTTCAAATGGAGCTTGCGTAGTGTTTTAATTAATACATGTAAATAGTAGTCATAAATTTTACTCATCATAACTGTGTTTCCATGTCAGTAAAATTGACAGCACTGGTAGTCTGCGAGGCAGTTGTTTACATTAATTTATATCATTATTAGGTATGTTTATGTTAAATTAAAGATATACCTGGTAACAACAATTCGTTTCTGGTAAAAAACGGATTTTCCTGGGGTAAACGACGATTTTCTCATACTTACCAATGGTTAAGGAATTCATTCCGTCATTCAGATTAGCTCATTTTTTTTTCTAAAAAAATTAGGTCTTTTTTTAGGTCTCTTACGTGAAGCCATCTTTGAATGTCTACGTGGTCTGATGATAAGCACAGATTCCAGAGTAATTGCGCTAACCGCAGTTTTGGTGGTAAAATGGAATTTATTATATTTCAATGAGTTGTTTACGATGCATTTATTAGAAAAAAATGAATCTCATGCGCAGAGTTGTCATCTCTTTAAACTCTGCTGAACAAACTCAAAATCTGCTGCTTTTCACCCTTGTTTTACACCTGTATTTTGTAAGGGCACGTGTCCACGTACTAGTCATCTTTACCACACTGGTCACGTGACCACCCTGATCTCTTTTTAAAACAACCAATTTCTTTCTGTTTACTTCATTTTATTTTCTTTTTGATTAAATGAGAAATCATGTTGAAATACAGGTATACACATACTGGGTACTTAAAAAAAGGTTAGCAAAATAATTGAAAGACGAACATGACATTTTTTTTTCTTTTTGAAAGCATGTTGACAGTGATATATTTAAACGTGGTAATCCGGGACTTTATTCAAGCCGAGTCTATACAGAATGATAAAAGTAATGAGAAGATTTGCCAGGAAGTGGAACCCTATCTGCAGGAGGTTCCTCAGCTCCCACGTGACCAGCTGACACAGACACATCAGTATACTGGTCACGTACGTCTTGGACTTCTTCCAGCGAGAGTGGGTATACAGCAGGAATATCTGAAATATGGAGGAATAGTGGGTATACAGCAGGAATATCTGAAATATGGAGGAATAGTGGGTATACAGCAGGAATATCTGAAATATGGAGGAATAGTGGGTATACAGCAGGAATATCTGAAATATGGAGGAATAGAAGGTATACAGCAGGAATATCTGAAATATGAAGGAATAGCAGGGAATGAATTTGGAGATTATTTTGGTTGCAGATGTTGGGCCTTGTGTACTACTGAGTAGTATGGCACAAAGTACTACTGGCAGCAGTACAAGAAATATAATTTATGGCTACAATTACATTAAATCATTTGATTAATTAATTAATTAATTAATTTATTTATTACTAAAATCACCTTAAAAGATGAATAAAAGAATAAATATATATAATAATACAAAAAAAAAAAAAACAGTAATTAAAATGATTTTAAGAGCATTCCCGCCAACATATATTCTTTTAAGAGTCTGTTCTGATAGCTGGGGCTGTTTACTAAGGACCTCAGCGTATCAACCAGTCCTGCCGGTGCATGCAGGTCCGCATCTTTTTCTGTTTGCTGAGACAGTATATTTAAAGTTAGGAGCTACACATAAATACATGTCCCACTTAATTTATTAGTGGAAGGATTCCTAATTCTCTTTTTCTCTATTTCATGTGTATCTCTCAGTTTAAAGGATATCTGCAACAACTTTAACCTCATACCACATATGAGGATAACTTCATAGAATAGCTTAAGTAAAAGTTAACCTTAACTTTGATACCCAAACTTTTAGTTAGCATTGTTTTAAGATAATTCAAAAGGTGGAGGTCCACTAAAATAGGAATATGAGACATATTTCACTAAAAGTAAGAAATATTTAATCCCAGCCTACCTGATATATACAGAAGAGACTTGTGAGCATGAACGCAGCACCATATACAAAAGAGTTGATCTCTGTTAACTGAAAGTATACAA
Organism: Lingula anatina; assembly: GCF_001039355.2. The sequence continues at coordinate 112,999 of NW_019775974.1, forward strand.
CATGGAAATATTGTTCAAGAAATCAGGGTATATCTTTGGTCATGTAACAGCTTTAACAGTGTTTAAGAATTATTCAAAAACAATGCATTGTGTGTTGTATCATATTGCAGTGTGTTTGTGTGAGTGTGTGTGCGTGCGTGCATGTGTGTGTGTGAATATTGTGTTAAACTGCATCTAATACAAGGACTGCTTTCGCTGCATACACTTTTATGTACATGTATATGATTGTAGAGTTGTACAATGTGATGTGTACCATGATGCTCTTGTTTTGTGAATGTGTTGTTTTGTGGTATTCTATCATATTGTATTGCATTGTGTTCACATTCAGTTGTATTTTGTGGTGTTGTGTTGCATAGTGCTGTTAGTGTTATGTTGTATATCTCAGTTTTTTCACCTGCATCTACATGGATGTGACCATCGTTGTGTTGTGTTGTATATATCAGTGCTGCCACCTACATCTACATGGATGTGACCATCTTTGTGTTATGTTGTGTTGTATATATCAGTGCTGCCACCTACATCTACATGGATGTGACCATTGTTGTGTTGTGTTGTATATATCAGTGCTGCCACCTACATCTACATGGATGTGACCATCGTTGTGTTGTGTTGTATGTTGTGTTGTATATATCAGTGCTGCCACCTACATCTACATGGATGTGACCATCGTTGATAACTGACATGCCGCGGGTTAAGTTCAGGACAGCACAGATCACATTCAACATGGCGGACAGTTTCCCCAGCCACCCCAGTGGGAGGCGTAGCTGTGCCACAGGCGTCACTGCAAACACAGAGTTACATAGTACCAAGGTTCACAGCTTTTGTTTTTAAATTAGAAAATAAAATATCAATATTGTCCTCATTTTGTATGCTTACGTTTTAGCTGCAACATATTGAGTCACATTATGGCTCCACTATGTAAAGACAACTATAAATGGCTTTATGGGGTTTAGCCATACAATCATTTATTCATAAAAGTTATTAATGTTAAATCTTTGCATGTTTGCATGTTTGTGTCCCTGCCTGTCTGTCTGTCTGTCTCTCTCTCTCTCTCTCTCTCTCTCTGTGTCTGCCTGTCTGTCTGTCTGTCTGTCTGTCTGCCTGTCCGTCTTCCTGTCTGTCTGTGATATATCTGTATCTATTCAACTCCTCCTTCCACCCCCCCCCCCCCCCCACACCCCCCACTCACCAGTTGGTCCATAGTCATTCTTGTGAAGCACTCCGCCATATGTTGGCTCCACATCCTCAGCGGCTATCTGGAATGGAGGCATCATCTTTAACTGTTGACTCATGTCAGCCACGTTAACCCTGGTGTTCAGGCTCCGCGGGCTGCCATAACGCTGCTTCTGCCTCTGCAATGTGGACCCTAAAAACAGTTATTTCATATAAAAATAAATGTGGAATATGAGTAATATAGTTGGTTTGTTAGTTTTATTCCCACATATAATACAGTATATATATAGTGTATGGTAGATAGTTTCAGAGATGCTGGGCTCAATCTATCTCAATCTTCTTCATTTTTATATCCCTACATGCCTGCTTGTTATGTCAGAACTTGACTGGCATTTGATTAAAATTTACCACAACTATTACGTCTATTTGTTTTTAACTGCATCAGACATCTGTCTACAGCTTGAACCAAGACATCTGGTTGGACAACTGTGCATCTGTAATTAACATAGTTCAACAAGTCTCTTCATGTGGAGATTAAAAAATGAAGATGCTGGTACATCTCAGCTCTGAGGCTCATAAATAATTATACTTATATCATATGTTGTTTTTATACCATACCATATCATATCATATATGTTTTATTCATATATGTAACATGATGCTCTAAAATAACAGGGGCGTAACCAGACCTTTAAAAATTGTACGCACAGATTTTTAAAATTCCCAGCAAAATGTAGACTAACGCAAGAGATGAAGGACAGCGTAATTACAGCATATGTACCACACATCGCAACTTAATTTCCATTAATAATAAAATCATCATTTAGTCAGAAATATTCTCGCAATTAAAAAAGAATCAGTATTCTTANAAAATAATATAATTCCTTTATTGGGGCTGGGGGGGGGGGGGTGAATATGTCTTAAGTCAATGGCACTTATATTGAACCTCACTGTGAACTCCATTGTGTGTACATGCGTGCATTCATGTGTGCACGCATGCACATGCCACTGCATGTCTGACTTACCAAACTCCATGAAGGTGTAAGGTCTAACTGCTGCACTGACTTGCCTGCTGTCATACTGCTTTATAAACTCCTTCTCTACCTCCTCCAGGAAACAGAAACCAAGCACACTGGGGTAGGAGACATCAAGTACCGTCACCACACTGATGTTCTGAGGAGGAATGGTAATAAAACTGTAATAAAACACAAGGTTAGGATAAGCACAGCACAGTGGAATTGAAAGGACAAGTAAAATTTGAAGGTACCACGTACAATGTACCCTGTACATCTAAAGGGGTGGATCTAGAGATATTTTCTGACAGTCTTCCAAATTATCTTTGTTGATTCATCTTCCATTTTGACTGTCTTCCAACAGAAGAATTAAATCCCCATCAATGTAAACTTGAAAAAAATTTGACTGTCTTCTGGAAGGCCAAGAAGACAACCTCCAATCACCCCTGCATGTACAACAGGTAATGCAGGTACTGAGTACCTTCTACATGTTTATGATGCACACTGTACCATAACAGTGCTTTGCCAGACCTCAACACTTTTTAAATGAAGTTCAAACTGAACTTTTAACCTGATAAATGCATAAGGGTACAGGGGTCTAGGAAATAGAGATTGAGGAGAGGAAGGACAAAAACTGATTAACTTTGGACACGTCTCAACCACCACGTACGCCCCCTACAATGTCCTCTCAATGTACCTACTAGTATACTGTACATGCATATACCAGTACTGTACGCCAATTATGATCCACTTAATAATCTATCTGAGCATGATAAACAGAAAAAGATATAGCAATATGAATCACCTACTGTATCACATAGTCGTCACTTTGCAGGGTGCATCTGTCTGGTAGCTGATGCAGTTTCTTTGAAATCAACTTCACGTAACGTTGTGCATGTTTTACATTTGACCTCTGACCATCAAAATCTGTCAACGCCACCAATGGCAATCCGTCGGAAGCTCGAAATATTGAAGCAAATAGCACCATCTTGAAAAAGCTTTCTTCTTCTTCTTCTAGGGCAAAACCGCCCGCATACCTTATCTCTTCATCTGCATTATTAAAATGCTACAGTGTAATTTCAACACCTGGTAAAGTCAATCGAGTACAAAGACGAAATAAAATGCCTTTAAAGAAGTGCTTGCAACAATATTAAGTAATACAAGCCCCTATCAAGCTTCTGTGGGTCACCACAAACACACCATGATGTCACCAATTTGACATTCTTTAAAGTGAATCTCATGAACTTATTTACAATGCAACGTGTCACTAAAACTTGTTTTGGAGAGATGCCGTTTCACACCTCCAGCACAAAAGAAGTCGTAATTTCCGCTTCCGCTTGGTTTCCTTGGTGATTGTATTTGAAAGTAGTGCGTGGTTGTTTCTCTTTAACATTGCGCCTTACTACTTTTCATTCATTTCATATTCACTGTTTCTTCATTTTAATACAACATAATGAAATTAGCTTTTTCAGTAGTAAGTTTGTATCACAACTGTTGATCTTATTTTTTATATCTGCCAAAATCGGTAGACTATTTATTTTTGCTCAGATATACCTTCAGCTATGTTCTAAGGCAAATTCCCAAACAAGATGGCGGACTATGGTTACCGTCGAAAGAAAATTCAAAAGTTTCGGATAGATTAATGTTGAACTTAAATCGGTGATAAATTAATTAACCAACAAAATTGATCATGGCCGCCACACAGCCCATGACGAGAACTTTTGGCATAAATGGAACAAGAACAACAGGGAAACTGCTGGATTTGCAACTGGTGGAACCTTCGAAGCCGATCAAAGTTCCAAATCATTTATTGGATTCAAGTAAGTGCGCCTCAAATTTTGTCTGGTTCTATTCAAGAAAGTTCAAATATGCAACCAAGGGACACTTAAAGTAAATTTCGTGCTTTTTTGCTTGAATAGTGCATAGCAACTTTGACTTACCACCTGGTGTTATGTATTTTTGGGGTGGAGGGGGAGGGGGTCGCAGTGCATTGATTTTATCATTGATCATTCGAGGTGACAGGTGCAGCCTCCTCTTAATGTGTTGTAGCTTTGTTTCAACAGAACAACATATGCTGACCAAGGTGTATTAGATGTTTTAACACATGTCATTTATACCAAGTCGTTGAACTTTCTAAGTAATTGTGCCAGTACATCTAAGTGAAAAGAAGGCCCTAAACTCATGTTTGCTCACTGTGCTTTGATGATATATATGTGTGTACTGTATGGTAGGTATTGACCTAGAAAGACACATGACGCTTGCCTTAATTATCAAGTTAAACCCAGTAAATAAAAGTTTTACATTGATAATCACCCAAACACCAACTCCAGATTGATAAAAAATGAATGTTTAAGAAATCAGTGCCATTAAAGGGAAAATAGAAACAATTTTAAACTATTATATAACCTACATTACAGAGATCTATGCCAAGGTGGGTCAGTTTTACACTAGTATATAACCTACATTACAGAGATCTATGCCAAGGTGGGTCAGAACCTAGTGGTGCAGGCCACGCCCTCTATCATCTACTATGGTGGCTTTGAGCTGGGCAAGGTACACAAGGTGGAGCTCCACATAGGTAATGTGGACACAGAGGTGATCAGGATGCACGTCATTCCACCACAAACCAAGTACTTTGATATCAAGTATAAAAAACAGGTGAGAACAGCTTCATATGATGCAGAATGTACTACTAGTAATTTAAAAGCATTTATTGGTTCATTTTCTCTGAAACCAGTCTTTACTGTGATATGAGAATGTTAATTTATAAAATAAAGGGGTGATACTTAGCCCACCTGGAAAATTGTAAAACCCCAAACCCCAGGTTATTTCCAATCCATAGACAAATAATTGACAGAGCTAGGTTTTTGGTGGGATATTCCACTACCTGGCCCTACCTCTCTCCTTGATATCTTCTCCCTTTCTTGAAAATGGATGAAGAGAGTCCTCATAAACTGCAGATGAAAGTCCTCTGGATTTATTTGGAAACCTGGATATTTTCGTGTTATATTTAGTTCCCTGATATACCATTTAGAATGGTGCTTGCATTTCCAGCTTTTTTAGCAGGTCCACTTTTATGTATAAAAAACTAAGCAAATATACGTCATGCAACAATTGATATATTGTGTTTCAGGAGCGTCTTGTACCAGGGATGACACTAGACTGTGTGGTGGAGTTTATTCCTGATGAGTGGAGGTATTACTATGACTGCATCAGGATTAACTGCAAGGTAAACTGTCAATAAAAGCCTTGGTGTAAGTTTTATGTAACGGATTAACTTCTGGGTTTTTATATAATTTTGATAGCACACAGCTTTGAAAGAAAGGTGAGTTTAATAACATGCATCCTTAATATTATCATTTGTTGCTCATATTCATATGTAAGTGGTCAAATGTAGAAAAATGTCATGGAGAATCCAGGAAAAATGACACCTACTTGTTCTTATGATATTGTAAGAAGTTGAGCACTGCCCCTTTATTAAGTGGCCATTGGATAATTGGGATATTACTGATACGGTTGTATTTCTGTCCTCCAGAATGAGGAGAACCTGGTGATCCCTATCCACGCGTATCCTGTGATGAACACAGCCTCTTTTCCAACCCACGTAGATTTCCCCTCAGTTCCTATAGGACAGCAGTAAGTATTGGCTCCTGTAGGGAAATAGAGAGTTTGGATAGAACCAACTCCACAGTATAATAAACTGTATTGTTTTATGTTAGTTATTACTTTGGTCTGTTTTGTATATGATTGAATGATGTTCACCTGAACTCCTTTTTTTTCTACAATCTGTGTTCTTGTGCATAGTATCGATCGAAAAAATATCAGTGAAAATGATTTAATATTTATAAATATAAAGATACAAATGAGGTAAATGCTGTTACAAATCCTCATTATATTTATATATATATTTAAATTAATATAATATTATATTTGGTCTGCTTTCTAGATTTAGCAAGACCATTCCATTAAAGTGCGATGCGCCCATTGATTTTGAATTTCAACTGAGCTTCCTGCAGCCTCACCCAACTTTTACAGTGGAGCCTATGTCAGGTGAGTTGATGTCCAAAACTCTGTCACAGCTAACACAGTGACACAAATCACAACTCTGTCACAGCCAACACATCTTTATATTGGAGGTTGCATCAGATATCTTATGAATGGAAGATATTGATGGGTACCCATATTATATGAATTTTTAAATTGTCACTGAGATGTTCTTGAGAAATGAGCAAATAAATTTTCCTGTCATCAGCTCTCATATACTTGATGTTTTAATAAGAATCCCATCATTCCAGGCATGGTTCCAGCCAATGGTGAGGTAGAGATCACAGTGACCTTTGCCCCCACGGAGTTTCTGACAGCCCACATGAAGCTGCAACTGGTGATCTCTCAGTTCAACTCCAAGCCACTGGTCTGTACCTTCACTGGTACCTCTAAACCAGGCCTGGCCAAGTGAGTACAGATCTTACTTATAGAATTGGACTATTGCTATTCACATCGCAGTGCTGAGTCTTATGTTATGCCAGTTTGAGTAGAGAAGCAGAAATTAGNTATATGAATTTTTAAATTGTCACTGAGATGTTCTTGAGAAATGAGCAAATAAATTTTCCTGTCATCAGCTCTCATATACTTGATGTTTTAATAAGAATCCCATCATTCCAGGCATGGTTCCAGCCAATGGTGAGGTAGAGATCACAGTGACCTTTGCCCCCACGGAGTTTCTGACAGCCCACATGAAGCTGCAACTGGTGATCTCTCAGTTCAACTCCAAGCCACTGGTCTGTACCTTCACTGGTACCTCTAAACCAGGCCTGGCCAAGTGAGTACAGATCTTACTTATAGAATTGGACTATTGCTATTCACATCGCAGTGCTGAGTCTTATGTTATGCCAGTTTGAATAGAGAAGCAGAAATTAGAAGTTTAAACTATGAAAGCAGCACCCTTTATTGATCTTGATGTAGAAGGTCTGTAAAATATAAAAACACAGACAAATTTCCATAGCAATATGATGCCAGGTAGTGTGGACACGTGGAAGCCTTTCTTACAGTCAGATTTCATGGCATCCCATGTGTAGTCTTATGTACACTCTTTTACAGGGAAAGAACAGAAATGAAGCAGGATTTGGAAGAACCAGAAATGAATGGAATGCTGGACCCCAGATCTCTAACCCCTGTAGATAGGGCGCGCTCAAGGAGAGAGAAAACCAAGACAAGCCGGTCCAAACCTTCCACGTCGAGAACGCTAGGCCCACCTCAGCCAAAGGTTTGTACTTGTTACTGCCCTAGAATCACTGTGGGAGATATATCAGCAGTATGCTGACACTTATTTTGACAAATTTGAAGGTAGAGTTTGCAAGATACATGTTGTATCAGTTATATAGGCTAGAAATAGACTAGAAGGATGTAGAGGTGGCAACCAGCAATGTTTACAAGACAAGGTGGGCCCTGTGCCTGTGTTTTATAAATATCAAGGGGAATTAACTTACAGCAATGTTTACAAGACAGGGCGGGCCCTGTGCCTGTGTTTTATAAATATCAAGGGGAATTAACTTACAGCAATGTTTACAAGACAGGTGGGCCCTGTGCCTGTGTTTTATAAATATCAAGGGGAATTAACTTACAGCAATGTTTACAAGACAGGGCGGGCCCTGTGCCTGTGTTTTATAAATATCAAGGGGAATTAACTTACAGCAATGTTTACAAGACAGGTGGGCCCTGTGCCTGTGTTTTATAAATATCAAGGGGAATTAACTTCATTACCCACCTAGCAGAGATTACACTATAGTGATAATGCCAGGTTATGACATTTTTATATGGTTTAAAAATTTATTATTCCCAGGAGGTTGAGAGGGATGGTATCCGTTTTCCGCCCGGTCTGGACACGCCGTACGCCATTGCTCAGGTCCTCAACCAGCAGGCAGGAAAACTGAGGGTCAAGGACCTCAGAGACGCTATTGAGGCTGCCAAGGAGAGCTCAGCGCCATCTAGTAGACAAATGAAGGTGTGTTTGATAGAAGCAGGTGCACTGGCATGTGTGAAATAATGAACATGTGTCCATAAGGCTGATGTAGCTATCAGATATAACTAAGTCAAGAACTTACATAGTTTGTCAAATATTTTCTTTATATATATATATCATTAATAGTCATAGCAGTGATCATGTAATAAATCACAATATAGTCTTTGTAAGACTTAAATGTACTTTATAAATAACAAAGCTAAGATTAGACTCTAAAATAGACTCTCCTTCTCACATAGTTTGTATAATGAAATACAAAATGCCATTAAGATTCGCAAATTGCCCCTGAAAGGCAGAATACCTGTTAAACAATATACAAAACTGAGATTAAACTCCACATAAAGTAGCATTTGTAAAAAAAAAAAAAAAGTGTACAGAATACCGCCCAACCTCCCTATTACACCCCATGTGTCCACTGTTGTCTCCAGGAAGCAGTATTTGAGCAGGCAGTGAGGAAGAATGTTTACGAGGAGCGCCAGAACCAGCTGAGATGGCAGGTCAAAGTGGGAGATGACCCCATTCCTAACAAAAGGAAAGTGAATGTGCTGGGAGCCAGGGAGGAGGCCTGGAAAATATACAAGGTGAAACAGATAAATACTGGATGATTGTTTAACAATATTACTATTTAAATTTGTTATTAAAAGACATCAGGTTTTAAAACTTCCAGGTAATAAAATAACCGAGATCAGTAACTGTTCTTTTATAGAATACCAGACTTGATTTTTTTTATATTTAGAATTTTCATGAAATATATGCCATGCCATTGCTGTTGTTCTAGATGCAGCGAGGTGATCCCTTACCTGTTGAGGAATACAACAGAACATGTACACAGTGTACCTTCAGAAGAACAGTCAGGTATTACACTCAGGTAAACAATTTGGACATCATATTCTAAAGAAATGTAGCCCCACTAGTCACAAGTTAGGTCAAGGGTCATCTGGGATTATTAGCTAACAGGGATCCCATGCTTAGTAGCTGTCCTGGGACCCATCGTAGAAAAAAAGTGAAGCCATATTAAATATTTGGCAGTGCTTTTAGAATTTGTTCCCTGCTTTGATTATATTACATAGAATTAAAAACTTAAAATTGAAATAAAATGTTTGTACAGCTCCTAAATTTGCTGCAAGAGCTGCTAATGGATAATATACTTGTAGTGATGATGGCTTACAATGATCATTATTATTTCAGTTGGGTAAAGAAGACGTCAAGTTTGACACATTTGTCAACAACCCCTGGGCTGTCAGGCAAGCTGCACTGGATAAATTTGCTCAAGCTGCAAGAACCGTAAGTGGATTTGTTGAAATGTGAAACTATTGTGTGGATAAAGGCAGTATCCTGGGATTTTCTCCATTATTTAGACACATGTATGTAGTGTTTAAATTTAAATTTACTGCTGCAGTATTGCATATCATTAGTACTGAATGTCCTTGTAAGATTTGTTAGTGCTGAGAGGTTCCTTAGGGAAAGTGCTCACATCCACACGGGGGTGATGCCTGTCATACTGTAGAAGCTGTTAGGATAACATTTGCCTTGATGATTTCTCTTTGTGGTTTTTCACTTGAATTGTAAAAAAATGTATAGATTGAAAGAAAAAGAGATCATCAGTGTAGTCTCTCTCCCTCTTTCTCCCAGAAAATATAAAGATGGAAGTTTTTCTTTTATTCCAGGTGTTGGTCAGATGCAGAGCTGATAATAAAATCCGAGGTCTAAAAACCATGGTCTTGGACTGGGGAAAGAAGAAAGAGAAGAAAGCAAACTCAGGTGAAAATACTAGTACTCAGAAAATATTTGAGCAGACACTAACGTGTCATCTGCCTGTGTGTGTCTCAGGAGAGGAGATATGCTGCATGCTTGTATTACATTTACTTCTTGTTTAATACAGATTGAGTGAGTATCATTAACTCTGTTCACATTTAAATGTGTCATGTAATGATGTGTTGCCTAGGTGATGGAGATGAGGATGAGGAAGAGGAAGAAGAGGAGGAAGAGAGTCAGACGGGACCAGAAATGTTACAGGAGACGCTGCACTCTGAGAAGATTCACAGGCAGAATTTTCCTTACTATGTCCCTCCTGATATCAAAGATGATATGGTAACTGCTGTTATCCTTACTATGACCCTCCTGATATCAAAGATGATATTATTTTTATTTCATTAGTTGATAACAGTGAGGTCATATTTGATATTTTGGCTGTGGTGAACTTACAGCAATGTTATCTTATAGAATTCTACATGACTGTCAGTTGACCATTTTGTTCCATATATATAGATATGAGTCATTTTACTTATCATGCATATTCATCATGTATTGGTAATAATAGTAGTATGTACTTGCATTTGTCTAGCATGATTTCAGCATTTGAACTGATCAATGATTAGAAAATGAAATTTTCAACTGACTATAGTATAAAGCAATGGGGAGTACTGTCAAAATGTCACCAACAAATATCATGTATATTGTTGAATTAATTAGACATAAATTAGAAATTATAATGTTTCTTTATAGTACTAAAGACTACAGCTCATTAATCTTCCTTGCTGTCTTCCAGGCTCCAGATGCTTTAGATTTTGTCCCTGTGGAGCAAACTGAAGTGGAGGTGAAGAAGAAAGTCCCCTATTACAATCTTAAGGTAAACATATTATAATCTTAAGGTAAACACTCGCTCTAATGACTGTAAACCCTGAGGTATTGATCAAATAAGATGATGAATGTAACCTTAGGATGCATAGATATCCCCCTCCCCAAAATCTTCTTCATCAAGTGTGGAAATAAATGGGTTGATAAAATTATGTAGGGACATGAATTTATCATGATGTAAGTTTTATCAGCACTTCTATGTACTATGTTCTTATTATGAAAAATATTGATATGAAATTAGCATATGAGCTATGACTAGTGCCTACTTCAAATCTGTGTGTTTATATGCTGCATCCTTTCACATATTATGTTGTTATCAATATCAGGTGCCTCAGCAGTACAGACTACAGGGATATAAACCACACAGTGTCCAGGCGGCGTCCAGTGGCTATGTCCACCCCAGACTGACCAGGCAGTTAAGGACGGGAGCTGAGGTAAGGAAAATATCAACACTTGCTGATGCCATCACAGACATGAAGCCAAAACTTAGCAGATATCCAGTGCCTGTCATTTGATCTCACTATTCAGAGGAGTAACTGTCAGTCTTATGATTTAAATAAAGAATTCATCAATTTTGCCTGACTTGATGCTGATTTTAGCCAGTCTTTCTGTCTGTTCATGTAAAATAGTTCCACCATGTTTGTGTTGTACTTGTAGATTAAACTGCGTAGTATTAAAGTATGTAAGGGAGCTTTCAGGGGTGACAGCCACCCCCAGTTGATTATCATCTCCATCTGTCAATTAATCTGTCAATCAGTAATGACCTCCACCCCTCACTGTAAACATGTGTCATTCTATCTCCAGGATGAGGTGATTAACATCCCGGTCTGTCAATTAACCTGTCAATCAGTAATGACCCCCACCCCTCACTGTAACATTTTTCACTCTATCTCCAGGATGAGGTGATCAACATCCCCGTCCCTGCCACCATGAAGCTTGCCACCAGCCATGAGGCAGAGAAGGAGGCGGAGACAGAGAGAGAGATAACAGCGGTAGAGGCAGACCTAATGTTAGAAGATGTTCGAGGGGACGAGGCCATGTCTCCACAGCAAGAGCCAGTGACACTGAGGCCACCTGAGGCTCTGTTTAACCCTATAGAATACNTTTTATTCCCTCAAATTGATAAAACAGACTGAAGTGTCGTTACAGACGATTGACGATGCGCTGAAATTGCGCAAATCGTCAAATTACGTAACGACCGATCTACTTTAAGGTAAACACTCACTCTAATGACTGTAAACCCTGAGGTATTGATCAAATAAGATGATGAATGTAACCTTAGGATGCATAGATATCCCCCTCCCCAAAATCTTCTTCATCAAGTGTGGAAATAAATGGGTTGATAAAATTATGTAGGGACATGAATTTATCATGATGTAAGTTTTATCAGCACTTCTATGTACTATGTTCTTATTATGAAAAATATTGATATGAAATTAGCATATGAGCTATGACTAGTGCCTACTTCAAATCTGTGTGTTTATATGCTGCATCCTTTCACATATTATGTTGTTATCAATATCAGGTGCCTCAGCAGTACAGACTACAGGGATATAAACCACACAATATTCAGTTACTATATATTATGTTGTTATTATTGATATTAATCAGGTGCCTCAGCAGTACAGACTACAGGGATATAAACCACACAGTGTCCAGTTACTATATATTATGTTGTTATTATTAATATTCATCAGGTACCTCAGCAGTACAGACTACAGGGATATAAACCACACAGTGTCCAGGCGGCTTCCAGTGGCTATGTCCACCCCAGACTGACCAGGCAGTTAAGGACAGGAGCCGAGGTAAGGAAAATATCAACACTTGCTCACGCCATCACAGACATGAAGCCAAAACTTAGCAGATATCCAGTGCCTGTCATTTGATCTCACTATTCAGAGGAGTAACTGTCAGTCTGATGATTTAAATAAAGAATTCATCAATTTTGCCTGACTTGATGCTGATTTTAGCCAGTCTTTCTGCCTGTTCATGTAAAATAGTTCCACCGTGTTTATGTTGTACTTGTAGATTAAACTGCGTAGTATTAAAGTATGTAAGGGAGCTTTCAGGGGTGACAGCCACCCCCAGTTGATTATCATCTCCATCTGTCAATTAACCTGTCAATCAGTAATGACCTCCACCCCTCACTGTAAACATGTGTCATTCTGTCTCCAGGATGAGGTCATTAACATCCCGGTCTGTCAATTAACCTGTCAGTCAGTAATGACCCCCACCCCTCACTGTAACATTTTTCACTCTCTCTCCAGGATGAGGTGATCAACATCCCCGTCCCTGCCACCATGAAGCTTGACACCAGTCATGAGGCAGAGAAGGAGGCGGAGACAGAGAGAGAGATAACAGCGATAGAGGCAGACCTAATGTTAGAAGATGTTCGAGGGGACGAGGCCATGTCTCCTCAGCAAGAGCCAGTGACACTGAGGCCACCTGAGGCTCTGTTTAACCCAATAGAATACCCACCACTACATATATTTGTAAGTACTGTCATGTTTATAATAACTACAGTAGTACTAAAGTGGTATTACCCCTCAATTTTGGCTGTCAAATATGTGCATATAGATAATAAAGTTACCATTGATCTCTGTTCCCCAGAACCCGGCCCCAGGACTACAGGTGTTCCAGACCCCTCTCCCATATGCTGAGGTGGACCAGGACTTCCACCTGTGTCCTCTACCCAGATACTACAGGAATGATGAACACAATCCACACGCCACAACACAGAAGAAATACCTGGACAGGGAGGTGAGAGGCTGGCTTCACTGAATGGTGTTATTGATGGAGTTCACTGTTTACATTTTCACTGGGTATTGTGGCCTACCAACTGACCAGTGCTGGTATTGAGGCCTACCACCTGACCAGTGCTGGTATTGTGGCCTACCAACTGACCAGTGCTGGTATTGTGGCCTACCAACTGACCACTACTGGTATTGTGGCCTACCAACTGACCAGTACTGGTATTGTGGCCTACCAACTGACCAGTACTGGTATTGTGGCCTACCAACTGACCAGTGCTGGTATTGTGGCCTACCAACTGACCAGTGCTGGTATTGTGGCCTACCAACTGACCAGTGCTGGTATTGTGGCCTACCAACTGACCAGTGCTGGTATTGTGGCCTACCAACTGACCAGTGCTGGTATTCTCGGTGTAGCTGTAAAGTACCAATATCCTGTAGTCACTCCATTCATTCATTCATTCATTCCAACAAGTTGATGTGTCTGCTTAATTACAAAACTACTTTTAATAAACTTTTTGTTGGATGGAAACTTTTTACAATGTACATTTTCTCTCACTGGAGATCTGAGTGTAGCTGTAATCTCTGCATGTGTCACTATTCTGTAATCACTTTATTGATTTATTTATTTATTCTAACAAACTGAGTTCATCATTAAACTAGCATAAATATTTGTTGGACTGAAATATTTTTAAAGGTTATGCACAATTTTTTCTTTAAAGAACCGTTATTTGACATGACATCGTACATGAGAATTGAAAATCAAATGACAATTGAGAATTGAAATTGAAAATTACTGTATTACTGATTTAAAATATAAATAGAAATTTAGGCATATACCAGCTGCTTGTCTGTTATCTTGCAGGACATTGTTTAAGGAGCCATGGTATAGAATAATAACAAAAATAATAATAATAACAATGGCAGTGTTTATCAGCTGCTGATTTATTACATTGCAGGACATTATTAAAGGAGCCATGACATGGAAGAAGTTTCCATCCCAGGGTTTGACATCTTTGGCTAACACCCCAACTCTAACCAATGTCTGGGTCCCCAGATGGTGAGTTGTCATAATAATAATAATAATAATAATAATAATAATAATAATAATAATAATGGGGTCCACAGATGGTGGTTACCTTGGAGTGAAAAATTAATATTTCTGAACAAATAATAAAAATGGGCACTGCTTTATAGTAAACTAGGCCCTGTTATCTGAGAGAATTTTAGGATGCTGTTAGGTGAGTGGTATATCTATAGTGCCTCAACCAGGTGTCATGTGTTTACTATTCCCAGGACTGACCCATTCAGTAATGACATGTCCATGTATTCTATACCCAGGACTGACCCATTCAGTAATGACACGTCCATGTATTCTGTACCCAGGACTGACCTATTCAGTAATGACACGTCCATGTATTCTGTACCCAGGACTGACCCATTCAGTAATGACACGTCCATGTATTCTGTACCCAGGACTGACCCATTCAGTAATGACATGTCCATGTATTCTGTACCCAGGACTGACCCATTCAGTAATGACACGTCCATGTATTCTGTACCCAGGACTGACCCATTCAGTAATGACACGTCCATGTATTCTGTACCCAGGACTGACCCATTCAGTAATGACATGTCCATATATTCTATACCCAGGACTGACCCATTTAGTAATGATATGCTGCCAGAGGAGGTCCCACTGCTGTTTGATGGCCTGGCAGAGGAGGACAAGGAGCACATCATGGATGAGGAAGACCAAGGGGATGATGACCACACCAAGATTGACCCTATCCAGCTGACCCCAGAGATGGTCAATGCTCAGTTCTCTCTCATTGATCCCTCGCAGGTCCCTGAGGAGAAAGACAAGCATGCAAGGTGGGTGGGGCACGTTGGGTGGGTGAGGCAGGGCAGGGGGTGGGGCATGTGTGGGTGGAGCATGGTAGATGGGTGGGGCACGTGTGCAATGCATGTTATGTGGGTGGGACATTGGATGATCAAGACTGTAACAAATAATCTTAAATTGTGCAATTTGGGCATGAAACCTTGAAATTTCAGTTTTATCAGTTAGATCCGAAAATGAAGCTAAACAAGTGCTCAGTGGAGTGTTATATTGTTTGCAATGTGTTCAGTAATGTCATTGTTGTGATTTCAGTGAGGTCTTCCCCCATGGTAACAAGATGCCCCTGACCAATGTGCCTGTGGGGGTGGCTGGCCCTGTGCCCAGGTACATGGAACTTGCTTCTGTACACATACACTGTTCGCGCACACACACACACACACACACACACACATGCTGAAACCTGCACAACCACTCAGTCCAATAATGAACAGAGGTGTTACTATTTTAATTTTGATTTCATTTTTTTTTTGTTTGTTTGTTTTAGAGTAGACAGTTTCAGTACATAGTTTCATTGGTATAAGTCATGTCATTGCTTTTAATCAATGAATGAATTTCTTTATTTATTCATTTATTTATTAATTTCGATTTCAGAGAAAAAAGAGAGCAGGAGTTGGACTTTTTCCTGAATAAAAAATATAACAGACTGGGTTCTAAGATCCAGAGTCGTGTGGACACAATGAGTAAACTAACCACCAAACCAGAGCTGATTTTAAAGTGAAGGAGATTTTTATACCTAGGTCTCAAGAACAAACAAAGAAGATAAAAAAACTGCGGCTCATTTCGAAGTGAGAAAGATTTTTATACATGGATTTTAAGATCCATCTAATAAAATAAAAGATTTTATTTCCTATTGAAATGATCAGTGATCTGAAGGTGTGATTACGGAGAATTCCAGGATATATTCAGCTACCAATTGTGAGGATTCATTCTGGACCAGCAGAAGCTGATTTCTTGCTAACTGAAGATGGGTGGCATTCTTGTCTGGCAGGTGTGTGACTGCTGAGAGTTCAGCGTTAATGGCTACATTGGGGGTGGGTGTCTTGCTGTCCCTTTCTCCTATAGATGTCCCTGTGGTTCTGATTTCTCTCTGCTAAGACACACCGAGGACATCAGTTCACAGTGTGGTGAAGATATTCATTGAACACTTGGTGTCATTTTTGTCTGGAGAACAGCCTTCATATTAATGAATGAATGGATGACTCCTTTGAAATCCAGATTTATTGTATTATTTCATAGTTAAATACTTTTTAAAAATCTGCTGGAATATCCAAATTGAAATGCATTTTTAAAGAAACCTTGATGCCTTTGTCATCCAGTCAATTTATTAATTTCAAGATACCTTTTCTTAACTATTCTTACTTATAAGTATAATAATTTTGTTTAGTTCTCTCAGTTTTATTCGTAAACTTCAAAGTCGCATTATAATAATATTCTGTTATAAAGATTGATTTACAGCAGGATTTTACTATAAAAACTTTGTATTTTTCTTACACCTGGTACTTTTTGATGTATCCGTCCAACTCTTGGCCATATGTTGACTGATTTCTATATTGATTTTGAATAACTTTACGTATAGTTTGTAAATATATTTAATCTTTCATTTTATGTTACATCTATTTGTACAGTGTATTCAGCGTTGTAAATAAACAATTTTTTACAAAGGTATGCACGGTCTTAATAATATTTCCTGTGGTTCTGTAATATTTGTACTGGTGTTTTCAAAGCAATTTACCTGAGTTGTCAGGGCCTAGTCTACGATATACATTAAGTAGACATTAGTCTACAGAATGCCTTGTTACACCTACATGTACAGCTGGTCATGGTGTTGCCCAGAGTGTCACACAGAGACGTATTGTTGTGCGTTAAAGGGGGGCGTCTCGATAGTCCGAAGGTTCATTGGTCCGAAGGTTCATTGGTCCGAAAAATGGTACTATTTTCATCGATTTTTTAATCAAGGGTTCATTGGTCCGACGGTTCTATAATGAACATTCGGACCAATGAACCTTCGGACTATCGCTACGTCCCCCGTTTAAGTACTTTGTGACGTGACGTTTCCTATTAAGGGCACTATTTCTAGAACTTATTCACCTTAGAGCCGCTATTTTGCCATATTGATCTCTGTGTGTAGGTCCCGCAGAGAATGTCAAATCAGTGGTCTCAGGGGCTGAGCAGCTGCTTTGAAATGGTCTCTGTCTCATCACGCTTCTTGTTCCTGTGACACTCAGGGTAAAAACGCGGACGAAGGTGGTGAAGACTGTATTGTGGACTGTCTCAGCTCGTCCTGCTGCGGTAGTTTACTCCGCCGCAGATATTCGCCTGAAAGTTTGACATAACACCGGGACAAAAGGAAGTTTTATAAAACACCCTTTCACGTCATTGTGCTGCTATATGCAATCGCACGTTCAAGCTGGGTAACAAATCAGGCCGGTATACCCGTGAGGAGAGAGTATGACCAGAGGATAGAGACCTTAAAACAGAGACGTAACCAGAAAAATATTGTTAATTTTGTAACTGTAGGCCATATCAATATCTGATGAACCAGCGTTCATGACTTGTGTTGGTTGACATAACCTCTATGTATGTCGTCTTGATTACTTAAACTGACTTGGTTATCAGTCACACCAAGGCAGGTTGATCCCTGAATGTCTTCAATGTCAACACATTACATCAAGCACAGTAACTGTTGTCACAGACTGCTGGGGACCAGCGCGTTCTAGTTAACAGGTAGACGTCGCAGACTGGCGGAATGTACCCTCGTGTTCTCCTACCTTTCTTAATGCTGGTCATCCCCCTGGGGGCCGCGGACACTGGTCAGTCTGGTCAGTGTTCGGACATCTTAGTGTCCGGCAAGTACCCCATCCCAGACAGCTCTATAACAGCGTCTTCGTACTTTAACATAGACACCTGGTGGTACAAGCACCTTCCACGGCAAGCACGCATTCACCTGGTGTCTGATGATAATGGTAATGGTGGGTGGAGTGCCTATAGTGGAGGCGGCCAGGAATGGCTGCAATTTGATTTAGAATTCCCAAGATTGGTAAGCTGGATTCACTTCTGTATGCAAATGTAGCTGCTGATAGCTGGCCATGTGTCGTCTCTGGGGATGCACCTCGATTGAAGCCAGGCAATGTGACTAAATTGGGGGGGGGGGGGAGGGG
>NW_019775974.1:132818-149951 GCF_001039355.2 Lingula anatina
CATCACCCACTACATGAGATGTGTCTATTTTACTTCAGATCACCAGTGCTATCACTCTGGGCAGACATCACCCACTACACGAGATGTGTCTATTTCACTTCAGATCACCAGTGTTATCACTCTGGGCAGACATCACCCACTACATGAGATGTGTCTATTTCACTTCAGATCACTAGTGTTATCACTATGGGCAGAGAAGGCTGGGGAAGTAGTATGGCAGAATACCAGTTTGTCAACGCTTATCGTATCTACTATGGCAACGACGTGAACAACTTGAGCGTGTATAGAGGGAGCCACGGTCAGGAAGTGGTGCGTCTGTCCAGTCTGGCGCTGGGTTTATTCAGCAAGAACTTCAGCCCAATAGCTGGTCTTTACTTTGATACAATTTTTATTTTCTTAGACCCAAGAGTAAAATGTGGTAGTCCCCGTAAATAACGTATTGAGGCTAGGGGAGACCGGGGCTAGTTGGCCCACCTGGAATGAGTTTTTTGTCAAATTGTGAGCCACGTGGCCCCAGGGTCGGAGCAAGGTGGCACCATACACTTAAATAATGTATCAGAAATGTATTTTTACGCAATTATTCATATTTAATTGATTTTGAGAATCTTTGCTTAATTTGTAGTCCAAAAATATTGATGTTGCTGAAGGTTCCCTTCAATATTTTGAATTTGGATTGAGCAATCATAACAAGGCACAGGGTCCATCTTGCCCCGAGCCAAGTGGTCTAACTACCCCATGGCCAGGTGCACACATTTAATTTTTAAGGATTACAGCCTTTAGACATTTCTTATTCAAACCTTCAATTTGGACTCAACGCTCAAGTAATTTTTTCCATGGACGTTTAAATTTTTAACACTGTGTTATATGCTCCCTGTACAAAATTATAAGATCAATTTTTGTAACTCGAAGGTACTTTTTCCAAATAACTCCGGGGACCAACGAGCCCCGATCTCCTCTATATTATACAATGTGCAAACAGTTTTGCTCCGGACAAGCGGTTACCTTATTTTATGATTCCTCTACAAATTTGTCTAGAAAATAAAAGACGACTACACCACAGTAGACTGAAGCCTTCGGTAGGTGGAAAAGATACAATATTGAAGTCTGATATGAACACTGATGAAAATATTTCAGCGTTCTTAAGACTCCTTCCACTAGCAGGGGTAATCTGCATCTGTACTTGTGACGTCAGATCTACAGCGTTCTTGGTGCTATCCCTACAGTTTACTTGTCTTATTTCCAGGTGTTTGAAGGTAACTGGCACCCCTTCGTCCCCCAGGTGCGTTATCTTGACCCCCCTGTAGTGGCCAGGTACGTAAGAATTAATCCAGTCAGTTTCCACAACCATATCACTCTACGAGCAGACCTGCTAGGTTGCCCTCTGTACGACTACACCACTAAAACTATCATAGGATAAATGTGACTCTAACGGCCTTCACTCCAGAGATTTCAGTACGAATAAACACGGGATAGTTTTGATGAAAACACAGACATTCGCTGCTTCTCCGCAGAAGTACTAGAGGCGTTAGGTGATATAGTTTGACATTCTTCTGATAATTCCACTGAGCTTGGTCGAAGCTGTAAGTGATGGTGATCTTCTACGCACCCCTGGGATCCTCCGATGGCCAAGTAAGACATGGTGAAATAGGACGCTGTTGACGTTCTAGACAGCTGGTTTCCATGGTAACGTTCATCCTCAATTCGTTAATTGGAAGGCACGGTTTCAAAAAAGCATAAATATACATGTATAGTCGGGCTCCGTGTTCTGTCTCCCCCTCTTCTTTTACCAGGTTAAAAATGGATGTAATAGATTAAAAAACACAGAAATAAATTCATACGTGCTACAGAGAAATTTATTTGACGTTTTTTCCTTGCGGAGATGCTGAGGAAATGACACCTTACACTTGACACTCAGTTTTTCCCTGATGAGTCACGTGACCCTGCCAAACGTTCCAAATGTGGATTGTGGTGCCCTTTTTTGTGTATGAAAAATACGGCTTGAGTAATTAATTGTTTTTTTTTTTTATTTTGGAAAAGAAGGATGAATGATGATACAGATATGTAGTTGATGCAAGGTCTATGAGCTTGGAATGCGCAATTTGACAATATACCAGTAGCCTAAATGTCCTGCTGGTATATGTTTACCGGGTGCATGTTTAGATAATTAATGGAAATATATATGCTAGACAGACTCGATAATGTTAAGTTATAATACATTTAGGGGACTAATGATGTCTGTCGGATGATATATGAAGGTGAAGGCGTTCATTCATTCTAAACTTGGCAAAGAATGTGAATAATACATGAGCAAAATCATCATAAGAATGCTTACCATGCAGTATAATGAAACCTCAATATGGCAAAGAAAACTTTCAAGTGTGTAACTTATATCGTAAACATTCTGAGTCATGTTTAGAGATACATGCACCATCCTTTCTTCACAATTCATGTACTTCACACTGGGGCACCGGTCCCTTAGATCCATTAATGTATTTATCCAACATTATTATGTTGGAAATGTTCTACTCAATGAGAGACCGTTTCTACAAAAGTTTATGATAACGTTATTTTGTGGAGTTTTATAAGCGTTTTTATAACATTTTGGAATGGAAAAAAATATTTAATGTGTTGAACTACAGTTAGCGGTTAATTCCAAAATGGGCTTGGGGCTAGTTGGCAACTAGAGCGGTGCGATTTGTAAAATATTCGGACTATCGTTACCAAAATAACCAGCATGCGATGAAAGCTTAAATAAACTATTATAACGAATACGCCACCATCATCCTGATGTTCTTTTGTTCATTACTTCCGAAAAAAATAATAAATAGACATCAGTACCGTAACGCATTTTATCAAAATATGAAAACATGTTTTAAAGTAAAACTGATGGTTGTTTCGTGTCTTTAGTGAAGTAGTGAATTTTCCTAACTTATATATTCCAACAAACTTCCTCGCAAGGTCAGTTAACACAAGGATGAATAAGTCCAGCTGTAAAGACAATGGTGTGAAGTGAAGGATGTTGACAGTTCACGGTACCCTGTTATAGATATAGATAGCTATAACCAAGAAGTTATAAAGAGACTCATTATAACTTCTTGCTATAACACATGAAGGTGACCGTGACTCCGTGTGTGTGTGTGTGTGTGACTAGAACAGTTGAAAGCCTTATAAGTTAAACAAATACACCCTTCATTTATTAGGCGTCAAATACGTCAAATCGTGTAACGAGTTAAGAGGCTAAACGTGCTAAGGGGCTAAACGCGTCCAAAAAAATGAGACAAAACAGGCGCTTAGAAATGTGTTTAGGAGCTAAACACTGTTTTTACAGTGTACATACATGTTTGCTCTCCTTGTTATAAAAAAAAAGAAGAATCAATAGAAATATGGTTTACTTTCATTTTCACACATGCACGTGGATGTTGCCCTAGTATCAATTCATGAATACTGACAGAGGTCCTTACCCAAAGAAAACAGCAGGACAATGGCGAGAAATGCGGTCATCTTCATATTGATCATGTCAATTTGAAGTAACGTGCTGAAAATCAGTATAATAAGCAACATTAAAATACAAAAACACGACACCGAAATGTGCTGTGTATAACAACAGTTTAAGTTTTTATTTGGAAAATACCTCTATTGTTCAATCTGGCATTATATATGCCTTAATGGACGAATAAATATGTCAACAAAATTGGTAGAATAAATCCACGGCTTCGTTGATATTTTGCACTGACTACCAGTTGCTGATGTTCTCCATTTTATTACAGTTGTTTTAAATAGTATTTTAAGGTAATATACAGTATCAGAAAGACAGTCAAAATATCCCAATTTGGCAAAGTCATAGTATTGCATTCTCTTTTATTCAAAACATACCAAAAGTAAAGAGATAATTTCCATAAGAAAGTATGTTGTGGGACCAAATGTATGGTTGATATGTTGTTCCATAAACATTGAACCACTATATAAATCGTATATAATTGAATTAAAAAAGAATCATTCAAATTATTGTCATTTATCAATCTCGGTTCTACATTGTAATCTTGACACACACACTTTGCGCAATTCTTCCACTTTAAGCCTCGGTCACAACCGGCCAAACGGGCTCTTAAGGCCTGTTTGCGTCCAAATTTTGTGTAGTATCTTGCGAAATTTGGAGTTCGCAGACATACCGTGAGTACGTACGGAGGACATTGGACATGTCCAAAAGATTCTACGAATAATCTAAGAACGCCGAGGCTGCAAGCGTAACGTGCTCCCCTCGCAAGGAGTTCGCAAGTGAGTCGTGCATGGTCCAAGACAGACGTCGCAAACAATGAAGGAGCAAGTGTCCTTTGCGTGTTGAGCACGGCGCACCCCCTCACAGCAAACGAACAAAGTCGAAAGAACGTTGGGAGTGCGTCGCACGAGCGATACCCCCACGCAAGGAGTATAAAAGGCGTGCTGACGACGCATGCTTGTGTCTCGACAATTAATGTCGACCGTGTACAACAATTTGAATTTTGCTCAATTCGGCTCCTAATATGCCTCCAAAAGGCAAGGGAAAAAAGCTTAAAAGGCAGAAAAGAAGGGAGGAGGAAGAGGAAAGAAGGAGAGAACAGGCGGCAAAATTGACGTACGCCGTCAGTAGGTCATCACAAGAGTGTGAGGCAAAAGTTACACAAAAGCTAGGGAACTACTTTCGTCGTGCGTTGCATTTTCTTCATAAGTTGTGAGTGCGTGCCACGTGCGCAAGTAGCAATATAAACTGAAGAAATTACAATTTCCACAGTTATAGCACCTTGCAATTAGCTTTACGACTCGCAAGGCATACTTGTGCCTTTCCGTTGCAATCTTTCCTCTTCCTTTAGCCTAGGTCCCAACTACGTTTTGGACGCACGGTTTTTAGGTTCCTTGCGTCCGGCTAGGACGTAGCTAGATCGCACGTAGCGGCTGTTGATCATGTCGAAAAGTGTCTACGTGCTGTTTGCGTCCTTCAAAAGTCGCACGATGGACGTGCTCCTCACGCACGAACTCCTACGTTTTCCCTATCTTTTTAGCCGTAGACCACACGTAGCAGCCCGTACGTCCAGTTATGACCGAGGCTTTAGTTTCTATTACAATTTGCTACATGTATATGTACATGTATCTGTCAGAATTGCACACATCTTACCTTTTTTGATTCACTGTAATATGCTTTGGTGTGTAAGCTGTAACTGAACAGTTAAATGAGAAAATATGCAAACAGGGTAGACTAGCGCTTTAACCTATGCAATGTTAGTACCGGTAAGTGACAGCATGCAGTGAATAAGAGCGGGGAGTGTTTGGTAGAGTAACTTGAGTTGATTGACATGCTCTTATTTTTTATACATGTACAACTGCGCGTAATGTAAACGGGGGAGAAGGCCGCTAGAGATTGCATGAGGTAGAAATAGAAATGAAGAAAGCGGCGCGGGCAACACTGGACAGTAGTTCCATAAATGATAAGGAAGATAATACCTGGGTTGTATTTGCTACCTCGCGTAACATCAGCAAAATATAAAGACAACGACTTCGTCACACCATAGAAGTACATTAAATACATGCACGTCATCCTGTCATACGTGCACCTTCGTAATGCACACAGTCCTGGCTGTGAGTACTGGCACAGTCGACTTTAAAAAGCACAAAAAAGCGTATCCCTTGGTTCTTTCTGAGGACTACATTAATGAAACCATGTACTGTACGACTGCTACTACACCTCTAATTGTGGATACAACTTCTCAAAATGTAGGTGAACTGTAATGCACAATTTAAAGTTTGTAATCTGGGCGTAAATATTAAATAAATACAATATAACATGGTATAATAGTGACAAGAAAATGCGTTGTAACATTGAATGCAAAATTAAATACTCAAAGACTTAATTTCTTTCTCATTTGTTAATGATGTTGAAATCCATCGGCATCTTCCATTATTCGCCAGTTTTTACAACTGGGATACGTGAAACTGGTGCCTTAATGGCTCGGCTTGCATCTGCAGAGGACGCTTAATAGTCAACTTCTGTATAACTATGGCAAGGATGTACAGCTTTAAAATGAAAAGATAATACCTAAGTGTTAAAACCATCAATAAAGAATTATATGAATCATGCCAGTTTTGGTCGTTCACTGGCATTATTTATTTCTTTAAAGTTGAAATTCAAGGTCTTTGACTTTAATTTGCATCATAGTTTTGCTATTATGTACACCACAAAGGTGTAAAATGTTAAGTTATAATGAGGTGTAATTTACATTAATGTTGTCATTAACACATTTAACGTGTCATTAAGCTAGGGTGTCTTATCGTTAGTTTTTTATTAACTTGAGAGAGAGAGAAAGAAAGAGAGAGTTCACATAGATAAATTTATTACCTCTGAATGGAGATTCACACTGCGAGAATCGTCAAAACTATTTCATGATATTTATGAGTCGATTATCCTTTATTTATTTATTTATTTATTTATTTATTTATTTATTTATTTATTTATTTATTTATCTTTTTTGTGTTTCTATTTAATTCTCAGTTCTTGAGGAGGGAACCTGGCATACTTATAACATATCTTTTGAAAACAGTTTTGCGCCGTTTGATATCAGATTCAACAATTTGTTTTAGGCATATACCAGCTGCTTATCTGATATCTTGCAGGACGTTGTTTAAGGAGCCATGGTATAGAATAATAACAAAAATAATAGTAATAACAATGGCAGTGTCTATCGGCCACTGATTTATTACATTACATGACATTGTTTAAGGAGCCATGACATGGAAGAAGTTTTCTTCTCAATAATAATAATAACTAGACTGCAACAGGCTGAAGCCAGTGGTGGAGGATTCCCCTGCAAAATAGGCGTGGAAATGCTTTCGTCAATCAGTAAAAGATATTTTGTAATGGTTTATTGACCTAATGACCCCTTGACTTAATTTTGAGTTATGATAACAAACTATTCTAAGGCAGGAGGTAAGACATAGGTGAAAGTGACAAATATCTTTTCTTTAATTGACCCAAGAGTAAAATGTGGTTGTCCCCGTAAATAACGAATTGAGACTAGGGGAGACAGGGGCTAGTTGGCCCACCTGAAATGATTTTTTTTTTGTCAAATTGTGAGCCACGTGGCCCCAGGGTCGGGGCAAGGTGGCACCATATACTTAAATAATGTATCAGAAAATGTATTTTTACGCATTTATTCATATTTAATTGATTTTGAGAATCTTTGCTTAATTTGTAGTCCAACCTCGTAGGTATTTTTCCAAATTACCCCAGGGTCCTACTAGCCCCGGTCTCCCCTATATTAAAGAATGTATAAACAGTTTTGCTCCGGGCAAGCGGTTACCTTATTTTATAATTCCACCACAGATTTGTCCAGAAAAAAACAGGGCTTAGGGCTAAACCAGAGTAGACAAAAGTCTTCAGCAGGTGATGTTTGATTGAACACTGATAAAAATATTTCCGCGTTCTTTTGGCTCTTTAAATTATCTGCAACCTGTTCTAGTGACGTCCCTAGTGATATCACTAAAGTTTTGTCTTATTTCCAGGTGTTTGAAGGTAACTGGCACCCCTTCGTCCCCCAGGTGCGTTATCTTGACCCCCCTGTAGTGGCCAGGTACGTTAGAATTAATCCGGTCAGTTTCCACAACCATATCACTCTACGAGCAGACCTGTTAGGTTGCCCTCTGTACGACTACTATACTACCTGTAAAACCATCATAGGATAAATGTGACTCTAACGATTGGAAGAAACAATTTGGGAATAAATCATTGCACTTGTTTACCGGGTACATGATTTGACGAATAATGAAAATAATAGCAACAGACTGGAACTCCCGTTGCCCATACGGAGTTATTTCGGTTAAATCTGGAAATAACAGTGACGGTGCAGACAGCCTGGAGAGCATCGCCACCACTACAGTGTTGGCTTTTTGGTCGTAATTGATCTTATGTTCAATGCAACGAAAACGTTATTAGAATTATTATAAAATTATTATATTCATAAATATTCTTAGTCAATATTAACAACCTGTTAACGTCTGTTTGTGAGATTGTCCCGCATGAATAAGATGTTGGTTATCCTGGGAGGAATGTCTTACGCTACATTTATTGTGTTTTATAAAAGCTTGAAGTATCCAGTCTTCTCCAGACATGAGTCTTCTTTGAAAATTCAGGAATTTTTCATATTAAATACTGTCTGGATAACTGACTCGGTCTGTATTTAGTCCTGTGAGATTGTCTTTTTTTTTTTTTTTTTTTTTTTTTTGCATTGTGTAAGTGAATTTCCCTTTATAAATATTTTTGTGTCCAGAAATAACGCAGCGAAAGAAGAAAGATTATGCGACTGAATTGTGATTAATATTTGATCTTTAAATTTGCCACTACCGTCACTTTTAGTGCAGAAAGTTCTTGTTTTTGTATTTATGCATATAGTAGCACATATTAAGAGTTTTTTTAAGTTACAGAAACGCAAAAATTTTACACACTCCTTATATTCTTATTGTGCCGTGGGCTCCAAATAACCAAAATTCATTTACCTAGAATCCACTTATGTTTTATTTATCAATTTCTGCATAATTCAATTCAGCAAAGATTTCAAACGTCCAAATTTCCCATGTAGATAAAGAGCCCTAAATCCTAGAATGTTACTTTTGCCAACGGTATAATACGAAATACAATAAAACTGTATTACAAATGATGGACTTATCATCGTCATCATCATCATCATTATAATACACATTATGAAAAATATATGGCGTATGAAAATAACTGATTATTCTAAAATACCGCTTCCATAATCCCTACAATTAACACTTTTAAAAAGTCAGAATCTAGGCTGCCACATCAGACAAAAGTTAGTTTGAAAAAATGAAACGACCACAAAAAGCTTTTTTTTTTTTTTTTTTGCCTTGGAATTTTTAAATGTCAAATTTTGTGTTTTGGTTTGAAAGGTTCGACCACTAGTGTGTATGCAATGGTCTCATTCTGCGATTTAAGATCAAATACGGTCTTACGTTGTCTTAACTATTAAGAAAATGATTGTAAAAGGTATTGACCTTGCTTTTAAAATCAAAGATGATCTTACCGTGTGTTAGTGAGACATACTCTCTGAACACAGGGAGCTCTATAGTAGTCTGTGACGAAAAAAAACTTGACAAGCGCCGTGCAGTGTGATTTTGTACAGTATTTTAGGGGCCCCATGATATCAAAGGGTAAGTAAGATTGTAATAAGATTGACTCCCACCTAAGTGGTTAAACAATTATATCCCCTCACATATTCAGAACATTCCTTTTAAGGTCAGAAGGGAAAACGTACATTTTCAATAAAGCACTGTTATCCATTGTCTCTATTTCGTGACTTAGAATTTTTGTTAGTAAAAGTGGTAAAGAGAGACAGAAGATGAGAAGAGAAGAAGGACATAAAATAGGAAAGACTGAATGCCAGTAGAAGTACTATGATAGAGGGAGAATATGGAAAAGCAATATTAAGTGAGTGCATGAATTGGAAAAAGGGAGAAATAAGAGAGACGAGAGAGGAAAGTGAAACACACACACACACACACACACACACAAAGTCAACAGGGCAAAGGAGAATAAATGGGAGACTGTGTCACTGCCTTAATAACTACTTCCAAAACTAGGCTGTCTTGTACAAATATGCAACATCACAAAGTTTTTTTTTCTGAAAACTCAATTGTGTAAGACACAGTAAATCAGCTCTTGCTTCAAGACATCTTTATTTGCCCAAATGCCACGTTGCAAATTAAAATTAGAATAAAGTATGACATTAGATAGAACAAAGCCTTATCAAACTTGTTTCCAACTTGTCCTGCACTTGTATCCAGATTTCATTTTGCCACGGGTCTAAAAAAGAGAAAAAAGTCAGCCCCTTTAAGTTTAAAGAAAGCTAATAAAACTACATTAAAATTTTCATTACAAATTTTTTAGTAACGTTGGCCAATCTCAAGCCTACTGGCTATGTATCCAGGATCATTCAAGAACAATGGTGACTGAAGGAGACTCACCTGTCTGTTTACTTCCCTTAGCACTTGTAGCACGTGCACGTGAACCTGTTGCAGTAGCCTCCGCAGTTGTCAGGTTTAGTGTTATACCTGCAGTGGTTATGACATCGATTCTGATCAAATGGACAGCCAA
Source organism: Lingula anatina (assembly GCF_001039355.2). The sequence continues at coordinate 142,957 of NW_019775974.1, forward strand.
ACCCAGCGTTTGCTTGGTCGACCACTGGAATAAGAAAAGCATGGCTGCTGTATTTTCATCATAAAACTAAAAAAAGGACTTCATTGTCCTGTTTGATATCTGCACCTGCTATAAACTGGCGGATTTAGAGGGGGGTCAGGGGGTCCTGACCCCCCCCCCCCTTCGATTTCTAAAAATATCACACCAGTTTCCCTCTTCAAATTAGAATTTTGACTAGCTGAATTATAGTTCTAAACCGTACCAAATGGCACCGTTCGCCCTCTAAAATACCAAATATTTCCGCCGACCCCCCTTCAGCGAGCCCTGAACCCAACGCCAAAGGGGAAGGGTCGGGTTTGCATCCGCGGACCCTCCCCACCTTCAAATAATCCTGGACCCATCCTTACTATACACGTGTCCTTTGCTTAATGCCAAAATGAAGTAATAAAAGAAGTATTGTTAAATGGTGTATATTATTTATGTTCCTCTAGTACCACTTCATAAACACTGACAGAGGTACTTACCCAGTACCACTACATGAACACTGACAGCGGTACTTACCCAGTACCACTTCATGAACACTGACAGAGGTACTTACCCAGTACCACTTCATGAACACTGACAGAGGTACTTACCCAATGAAAACATCAAGACAATGGCGAGGAATGCGACAACCTTCATACCGATGGCGTTAATTCACAATAGCGTGCTGCAAATTAATAGAATAACATAATTATATACAGAGAAAAATGATGACCAAATGAATTGTGTACAATAATAATTTTAGGTTTTAATTGGGTGTTCTGTATTTCTGGCTTTGTCGTGATGGATAAATTAATATGTCTATAAAAATTGGTAGAATAATTACACGACCTCCTTTATGTTTTGCATTGACTAGCAGCTGCTTATGTTTCTCCTTCTTATTACAGTTGTCTTATATAGTATTTAAAAGTGATGTAATGTATCAAAAGACAGAGTTAAAACGTCTCCAAGTCATACATGTAGTATTGCATTTACTTATATTCAAATCATACCAAAGAAACCCCGCAATGCATTTGCAGAGCCCGACTTAACCACTGGACCCATCAATTTATTAATATAACTTACAGTTTTAAAACGGTTTATTTGGATAAAATTGTTAGTAATTTACAAACTTTTCAATTTTGAAAATAATAATTACTCCTCCGTAAAATTATTACACCATTTGCATTCTCATATACTGATATATCAATTTCCTTTTTTCTCAAACTTTTCATCTTTAATTACACATTTCTCTCAACTGATGGCATCTCAGAAGAAAAGGATAAAGATAAAAACGTTTTAGACTGTAAGAATACCCTCTAGAAAACTTGTTTCCAACTTTTTAACAAATGTTATAATTAAAATACGCAATTTTGCAATATAAATTATTCCAAGTTTAGTTTAGTCACCGACTAGAAATTGACACAATCCTACAGATCTACTCAGCTTAACCGATGCTCCAACCAAGCAATTGTTTGCACAAGTGTTAAACATTGTCCTCCTTTCCACTGAATCAATGGCGCTCAAGAAGATTATTTTGAAAATATCTAAGTGTTTGCACAACGTGGAATATTACACAATAAAGATTGCATATTGAAGTATACTTTAGATTTCAATGATTTATTTATTGTAATAAATTGCAACATTGTCTAGTGACCACAGCAGATTAAAGGAAAATATAGCTTTTTAAAGCTCAGCAAGGCTTTTTTGTTTGCTTCGACCTAAAACTTGCTAGGTTGTCTTAACCGTTAGGAAAATAAAGAGGTACTGACTCTGCTTTTAAAATCAAAGATGATCTAACCGGACTTACTGTGTCACAGCCTGAACAGCAACCTTGAAAACTACTGGAACGTGTAGGTTGTCTTGTACATTTATCAAACTACAGTAGCTCTTCAAAATGCAATGTCGCAAAGTTTTTTTACTGAAAACTCAACCGTGTGCGGCACAAATAATAATATAGAGATAACGAAATCATTAAACTAAATAATATTTGACTTTATGAGCTCATTGGCCGGTCTTTCTACGTTGCTTTGCCTGATATCAAAAGTTTAAAAATTGCAGAAATAACTAAATAGAGTTAAATTATATCTCTATCTATGATGATTTTCAGTCAATTCACAAATACTGAGAGGTACTAACCCAGAGCAAACATCAAGACAACGGAATCAGGCCCGTAGCCGGGGGTTTTTTTATGGGAAAAGGTCCACTTTTTCAGAAAAAGAACCCCCCTTTTGAAATTGCTGGCTACGGGCCTGGCAATCAACGCGACAATCTTCATACTGATCATGTAAATTCCCAATAAAGGGAACCGGAGGAGGATTGTGCCTGCAGTGCGCGTTATATGACGTCAAGTGGTGTAAGACGTGAAGCTGCCTGGTCATTTTAGCGGGAAGTAGACAGCGTGGAGCCGCGACTGCGAAATTGAAGCGGATTTTCTGGCAGTATGATAAGATGATTTTTCTGCTCAAAATGCCGAAAGACAAAAAATATTATCTGATCATGACGTCAGAAAATCTGCTTCAACTTCGTACTCGCGGCTCCACACCGTATCCCTTTCATTTTTTGCCCTAGGCCAGGTTTCATTACAAGTTGCTACAAGTACAAGTGTATCTGACAGACATGCATACATTCTTACCTTTTGCTATCTCCTGTAATAAGCTTCAGCGTACAAGCTGCAACCGAATCACGGATAGAGAACAATGTGCAAAGAAGTTAGCTTTTATAGGGTGAATACAGCTATTACGTTGATTAACTAGCATGATGTGAAAGGATCATTAGATGAATCATCTGAAAACTTATCAGCTCTTGTTTATCAATCTTTCCCTCGTTATTTCAAGATTGTAATAATTACTTAAAACATTGAAGATTACTTTTATAGATATCAAAATTGCAGCATAATACCGCTATTACCTTGATTTACTAACATGGATGTAATAAAATCATTAGATGAATCATCTGAAAACTTATCAGCTCTTGTTTGTCAATTTTTATCTCGTTATGTCAGGGTTGTAATAATTAATTAAAACATTGAAGATTAGTTTCATAGATATCGAAATTACAGGATAATACCGCATTGGATGTACGCCAAGGTTGTAATAATTAACGTTGAAGAGCGATCCTGCTTATAATGACAGAGTGAAAAGTTTGTTTTTGTTAGATACCACAATTCGTAAACAGCTTGCAACTTCTGCAAACTTTCCAGGTCTTGTTTTTTAACCTCCACGTCGTGTTGCCAATTCCGTGATAATCAAAACAGCATTGCCCCTGTTTTAACTCAATTATTCAATATATAAGTATTGGAAAATGTTATCTATATCATGGATGCAGTTTTTTCTCTGTGCTCGTCATATTAAAACAGAATTTACGAATGATATTATTAAGATAAATAATAGAGGCAAAATATGCATGATGTAATATATGCTTGCAATTAAATCCTGTGGAAGTTCATCAAATCTTATTTGTTAACCTCCATCACGTGGTGTCAGGGCTGTAATAATTAACCTTTGCGATTGTGATTGTTCTCAATCACAGACTGCTGACAGAAAAAAGTTTGAAACAACCCGTATATTCTACCGGCATAGAGTGATAGAGCAAGAAACAAATGGAAAACTTTTTCCAAGAAATTGTCAGCCAAATCTCAATAAGTTTATGTAAATGATATAGACTGACAATGTAGACTTGTTGAAAGAGATATGACAAATACTTTGCTTTCAAATCGAGAGATGAACGCTTAATACCTTCTTTGCAAGAAGAATTACGGTTGCTGCAAATTTGTGGCACATTCGCAGGCAAATTAAAAGTTTGAGGAAATTTGCAAGAACCTCTTCATTTGCTTTAAATTTTTGCAACGAGAGAGACGCGTGCGTCTGGTGACGTAACCTGTGTGTGTTGCAACTCATCATTCATCATCATCATCATTTAGAGCCTATAGTGTTCCACTGTTGGACAAAGGCCTCAGCATGCTTTTTCCATTGTTTCCTATCCTGAGCCTCAGAGTTCCAGTTTGGCCAAGGTTTCTTCTTCCAAGACTTCCAGTAGTCATCTAATTCACCCCTCCATCGTTTGACCGGCCTCCCTCTTTTTCTTTGTCCATACCTTGGGGTCCATTCTGTAAGCCTGATTGCCCACCTATTGTCCTTCATTCTTTTGACATGTCCTGCCCACCTCCATTTCATTTCTTTAACTGTGAGCTGTACGTCCTTAACTTTGGTCTGTTCACGTAACCATACATTTGTTTTCCGCTCTCTTGGACTGATGTTCAACATAATTCTTTCCATCTTTCTCTGAGCTACTTGTAGCTTGTGTTCTATGGAGGCATTCAGTGCCCAGGTCTCTGAACCATAGGTGATTGCCGGCAGCACACAAGCATTGAACACTTTCTTTTTCAGGCAGGTAGGAAGGTTGCTCTTGAAGATGTCATTGTGCTTCCCATATGCTGCCCATCCTGCTTTTATCCTTCGTTGGATTTCTTTCTCCAGTGTTCGATCACTGAGGCTGAACCGTTGCCCAAGGTATATATACTCTTCTACTGCTTCTATTTCTTTGGTGTTGACCTTCACTGTGCAAGGGGTGGTTAGTGGTCCGAACATCACCTTTGTCTTGCTGCTGTTCATCTTTAGCCCACTTTTTGCGCTTTCATCTGCTAACGCCTGTAGCATTTCTTCGAGGTCTTTTGCATCATCTGCTACTATTATGATGTCGTCTGCAAACCTAAGGTGATTGAGCCATGTACCGTCTATGTTTATGCCCTTGTCCTGCCAGTCTAGATCCCTGAATATACGTTCCAATGCTGCTGTGAACAGTTTAGGAGAGATTGTATCTCCTTGGCGTACATCTTTCTTGATCCTGATCTTATTGGTGGTCTTGTGTAGTTTGACTGTTACAGAGCTATCGGTGTATATGTCTCTGAGGACGCCTACGTATCCATCTTCGATCCCTAGATCTTGCAGGGATGCCAGTATATACTGGGTTTCTACTGAGTCAAAGGCTTTTTCATAATCAACGAATGCTACACATAGTGGAATGTTATACTCGAGACATTTCTCTTTGCAACTACAGAGAGCGATTTACTGGACTTTTTATTACAATTTTGGTTCTTAACTTCAAAAGAAAAGTAAACACCAAAGTGTTAAAATCATCATTAAATAATTAAATGAATCATGCCAGTTTTTGTAATTCATTGTCATTATTTATATCTTTACAACACTAGTGCAAATTCAAGAGCTGATGTTTTAATGTGTAGGCCTATCACAGAATTGCTCACATGTACAAAGGTGTAAAATATTTAGTTATAATGTGGTGCAATTTCCATTAATGTTGCCATTAACACACTGAACATGCCATTAAGCTAGGGCGTCTTGATGTTAAGGTGGCAACTAGAGCAAGAACAGCAAGACGCTAGTTGATAAACTCAGAACTTACCAGTACACGACAACATGGCGACCGTCTTTTTGGTGTCTGGTGGGGTTATTGTTTGTAGGTTTTGTTGCGGCACAAGATGCAAAAGACGCTAGTAAGTTGCACTCTTTATTTGACAAAGAGAGAGAGTCCACATAGGTTTTTTTTTAAATTACACTACCGTACTCTTTCAGATAAAATGAACGAAGATTCCCACTGCAAGAATTATCAAAGCTATTTCACGATACTTATGCACCGATTATCCTTTTTGTTTGAATTTATTTATTCATTTATTTAGCCTTTTTGTGTTGTGTTTTTTATAGTCCGGGTCTGAGGATGGAACTTGACATACTTTTATAAACAATTTTTGCGCCATTTGATATCAGATTCAACAATCTGTTTTACATAGAGAGATACACCATAATATATGTGTAACTCTTTAATTTGGCAGTTGACACAAACATCTGTATCCTGGAAGATGACGAGCTGGAACACGAAAACAGGCACAAGGTGGTCCTGACGGACTGCTCTAAGTTCATAGCATCATGTGTGACCATCAAGATCAAGATCAAGGTAAGCAACACGGAGGCCGACGTCACCAGGCCCGTCAGATCTTTTTTTTTTTTTTTTAGTTCACAAGTAACGGAGGCAAAGTGCATGGAAGCATTATACCGGTATGATCTAAATGACAGGACAACGATTGTATAATTTGATTCTATCGTCGAAGTCGACGTTATGTATGATAGAAATATTTCAAAGCAAGTTTTGAATACTTTTACTGGGTATTATACGCAGAGACTTTTCGGTCGAAATATAGTTATTATTGCTATATTAATTCATTAATGATGCATTTATCCATGCATTGATTAATTTCTCCATTCTATCATTTGTTATTTATCTATAAATTCTGCTTGTTGCGCCTTTTTTGATCATGAGTTCCATGTATACGAGCAAAGTTCCGGTTGAGGAATCGCGAGGCAAGCCACATACTTGATAATGGCCAAGTTAATCTCAGTGACGTCACGTCACTAGTCTTCTACACTGAGGTGGGAGAAAATACATTATGCATTGAGTCTATTCATTTATTTATCAAATTACTTTAACTTCATTTATTGATTTATTTCCTTTTTTAATTCTATAAGAAGACACAAAGGGATGCACTTGTTTTATGATTCCATTCATATCTTCCAGATATGTCCAAACAACACGCTATTTCACCCGGAGAATTTGTACTGCGACTACTGTGTCAGCATAGACTGTGGGCAGTGTCGAATATCGGATGACCACTGCGGAGTGACCAGTCATGACTGGACAGTGTACAACAAGTAGGAAAACTGTTGACAGTGAATAAATACAGGGGTTGCTTTTATCAGGAAAATACCAAAGCAATTTGTTTATATAGTCTAGTGGGATTTCCACAAATGATGAATAGTAGGGGCATTTTGGGGTAAAAGTTGGGAACCAGGCTTATTAGCATAATTTTGGGATGCTGAATCCGATTTACCCGGTTCCCAAGCAAAATTTTGCGTTTTTAACGGTCTAATTTGCAAAAAAACAAAATGGCCGCCAGATTTCCTATTTTCTGCAATATCTCTAGG
>NW_019775975.1:0-22873 GCF_001039355.2 Lingula anatina
TTCTTTTCATGAATTTCGGCCAGAACGATCTTTTCCCAAATTTAATTATTTTCTACTGTTCGAAATTCATGGCACATTACCGTAGGCAGTCAGACTACACTACCCAGACCTACTAGTCAACATTCAATGTCAAGGCAAAGTCAACCGCACGTGGATGATGGGGTGCTTGTCAAAAGTCCAAAACGATCGATTGATATATAAACAATGCATACTTATTCGTATGACTCTTGGAAGGTTATAACATACCACAGCCTTACATAAATTACCTTTTTAAAAGGTATTCGCAACAAGTAATACCACGCTAGGATTTCACATGGGCGCAACCATGACACATCCGGGATCTTCCACACCACAGGCAATATGGCTGCGCCCATGAAGTCATGATGTTTACAGTGGTTTTGTTTTTGTAAACTTTGTTCGCGTGTAAATAAAACTAAGCGATGTTAGAAAATATTGTTAGTGGACGGGAGCAGTCAGGCAGTATACTGATCAAAGGTAGTAACCATTTTTATTTAGGGTTTTGAGTTAGATTTATACGAGGCAAAATGTAAGTGTTTATGATCGGGATTTACTGATTGAATGTTGAGAGTGGCGATTTTCATAGAGGCTTTCACAATTTTAAGTTTCATTGGAAACATTTTCAGGTATATAGCTGTGAAACAAAAAGAGATGTGTACCGTGAGACTGCAGATGACAGTGGAAACTTATTTGACTTTTTTTTTTGTATTTTCAGATAGTGTTCAACAATATGGAAGAGGTTTACTGAAAGCTTTGATAATACAGGTGTCAAACAGGTAAACAGAAAGCATCAGCCTTCTTTTGGTTGCCAACTTGTTAATAAGTATAATTGCTCAATCTCGACTTTTTGACACATGTCGAATAGTGTATCATAAGTAACAAAATTCAGTTAATAATACTGAAATTGTACATACAGATATTCAAATTTGTTCAGATTTATCAAAATCATTATAATTGAACTCAGAATGTATTCATTGTTCAAGGGTGGATCAAGTGCATATATTCAGTTTTGACCCAAATGCAGATGAAAAAAGCCAGGACCTCTCGGGCCATTTGCAAGCAAAGTATGTATTTATTACTTCTGTGATTTAATTTTCTGCAGTTGCTTAAATATTTAGTATTGTCAATTCAATAATTAACACAGGGCCCCATATACCCTTTGGTGTTAATTGCCTGGCACAAGCAATTTCTGGAGTCCTGCAACTTGAATTTAAGCCATACTTAACAAGTAATCCAAATGACTAGATAATGGATAACTTGTTTGAGGTGGAATGGATTTATTAATAAAATAATCTTTAAATTTCTAACTGCTGTGCATTTCAAAATGGCAGCTTGTTTATTAGAATATTAATATTGCATTATTTTAGTGTCCAATACCATGACTGTAGCTCAGATCCTCTAGGCTGGGAAGGGACACCTGACTGCTACAAGCTGCAGCAAGACTTTGTGCTTTATGCCAAGGAATCTGTGAAGCGGGTCAAAGACAAGAAGGTTCTGATAGTGCTGGACTCTCTCAGTCCTCTTCTGCTGCACAGGGTGACGCCTTACACTTGTCAGGTTGTCAGCAGACTGAAGGACCAGGATGTCATCGGTGCTGGTAGGTTGTCAGCTAGGATCCTGTCAGTTTTCATTTTTATTTTGCTTTATTTTATTTTTCATAATTATTTTTTCATTTAATATTAATTTAATTTGTTATTTTATATATTACAGGTGCCATTTATTTGATATTAGATGATAAATTCTGTCATCAGATTGTTTTGGGAGACCATTTTTATTTATTTATTTATTTTATTTTATTTTTTTGCTTTCCTAAAACAAAATATCACCTTGAAAGGAAATGAGCTCTAGCAAGTCAGCATTTGAACTGTCAGTAAAAAATGACCAGAATTTGATATTTCAGAAAGTGTCCAGGTGATGGCTCTGCTGCATGAAGATCTCCATGACGAGCCCACCTCCAGGCTGGTAGAAATGGTATTTTCCACAGTGGTAACAGTGCTGCCCCCTGACAGGACAAACTGTTATGCTGTTTGTGACATTCTACACAAAAAGCAGTCAGGGAAAGTTATGAAATCAGTAAGTGATACGTCTGAGTTTTAAGGGGATGAGGGATAGAATGTTTGGTATGATGAGCCACAAATGATGAAAAAGAATTGGCGCTACAAGTCTCCTTTTATTGTGAAGGAGGCCCTCTGAAATTCTATCAAGTCTTGACTACTACAACATGCTTTGAGTGGAACTAGCAATAGGTGGCTTTTATGCGTAATTTTATACAAAAGAAAGATCGTGCATTAAAGAAAGGTGAATTCAGTGAGATTTTAGTAAAGTTATCGAGAAAATCATTATCATGTTGTAGATATTTCAAAATCGGTAAAACATGATACTACTTTTTATGAAATAGGTTTTTCATGGTCTTTAGATTAGATGATACAACTTAGTTATTTCACTTACAGGCTAAATATTTTCTGTTAATGAGATGTTATATTTCCATGTTTCAGAAAGAAAGATTTTCAATATCCCCGAATTTTGAAATTCAGGATGTGGAAGCTGTGATAATACTTACAAAAAGGAAACCAGAGGGTGCATCAGATACTGTAAGTTAATGTCATATAAAAAAATTGTAAAATATATTTAATAAACTACTTTAGTGATTAGTGAATAGTATGTAATGCCTAATAATATATATTAGAAATACTATAACATTGCTAAACACAGTCAAAAATAAAATGCTCAAGAACAAAAGGAACTTAGGGAGTACCATTGATTAAAGAATAGACACTGAAAATGTTTGCTGTTAAGACTAAATTGTATTTTAAAGACTCTTGTATATGAGACCATGCTTGCAGTCTTAATGTTGCCAAAAAAAAAAAAATGTTTATGCTATAAAGAGTTTTTGTCAGTGCCTTAAAACTTGAGGTACTACAAAGCACCACTATGAATAGAATATTGCAGCCATTTTTGTGGAGAATCACCTGGTTCAACCGGGATTGCCTCAGTTAGGAGAGCAGTCACATGGTTTGTGAGAGTCCTGGGTTCGAATCCCAGTCAAGCGAGGTGTTTTCTTCCCCCAAATTGCTACAATTAGTGGCAGCGGTGGGATTGGAACCCACATCTAGTGCCAGCCACTACAATATGAAGCCTTACCAACACTGTTTTTCTAGCAGGCCGATCCAGCTGCCAACTTGACCTTTAACCTCAGTTTAACTGATGCAGAGAAGGAGGCCAGAAGTCAGCTTAAACTGCCATATATGCATGATGATGAAACGTGAGTATTATAGGTCATGCCATTCTCAGATGCTCACTAAATTTTGTAGAAAAATATAGTGTCTAAAGTTGTATTTTACAATAATATTTCGCTCACAGAAATAAAAATTGTAGTGTTGTGGAAAAGGAAACAATTGACAAAAAAGGGTGGGTGATTTTTAAGAGGTCTAAAATTTTTAAGAGATCTAAAATTTTTCAGGCAAATGTTAAGTTGTCATGGTCTATTTCTCATAAGTTTTAATGGAAAGCAGTGTTGAAAGTCTGTTCATTTCATATTCAGAAAACATGGTATACTGCAGAAAGGAACTGCTGTCCACAGTAAAATCTTTTACCAGCCTGATGAGGCAGACGACTTTGATGAAGAAGATCCCGATGATGACCTTGACATTTGACCTGATGACCTTTGATCTGAATACCTTGACCTTCATTTTGATTCTTTGACCACATGTGAAAGAATGGATTGAAGTATATTGCAAGCATGTTTTCTGCTTTACCAAGCTATTACAGTTGTGTGAAGAAGTTGGAAAAGGAAAATATTCTAGACATCTGTTAATTTGGTTTCAGGCAGTATGTGGTGTTCAGTTACTGGAAATAAAATTCTGTGTAGCATTTCAAGTATTTGTCCAGTTCACCTTTCCCAAATCAAAACAAATGGGTTTTAATTTCAAATATCCACATTGCACTAACTTGTTAAATGTTCTACAGAATGTTTGCACTCGTTAACCTTTTAAAATGTAACATTTGTAGAAATTATCATAAACTTACGATCCAAATTTTGATAATTCCCTTTTCTTTTTCAATGACATTCAAATATTATGTGGTAAACTCAAGATGAAGAGCAACTTTAAAACAACTGTGTTAAAAAACATTTTATTAGTTTTCATTTCCCTCCAGGAATTTAACAGCACAGCACAACATTCAGTGAGGCATTGTTGACAGAATCCATAGCACCCCATATAAACAAACAGCTCCTATGGTAACTAAAATACTCCTGTCATTGTGATCATGGTAACTCACTCTAAGGTACAATTCTTTTTAACCTACCAGCCCTTTCTTCTACTACACATGTATGAAAGTAACAAAATGAATATTATGTCATTTGCAGGATTCTAAACACCAAGTATAAAGCTTAAATGCCTAATTAATCTTTTCTTCAGATAAACTTAATTTGAACACAGCAAAGCACCATAAACTAGAACATGCAACTTCTCCTTGCTACAACAATATTACCACACACTTATGAGAAAGGAAAAAGCAAACTCTGTTACAACTGTCTTTGGTTAATTACAAAAAGACGTTAAGGGAAATGTTAGCAGCCACAGCATATTTTAATGAGAACAAATAGAGTTGATTCTTTGGCTTTGTTTCCAATAGATTTATTGTTTTACCTGGAAGATAAAGTTCACCAATTAACTGGTAATTATACTTAAGTTTGCAATAACCAAGACCAAAGTAGTAACATATGACCAGATGTTGATCAGAAGTTCAGGCAAACTTGATATGGAACTAACAGTAGTGCATTTAGGTCATCCTTATTATGCTAAACCAGCTGTAAGCAGTATAATAACCTAGATACAAGTATACAGGTCAATTATATTGACAAATATTAAGGCTAATGACCTTAATATATAGGTATGAGATACAGATATATTAGTCAGTGACCTATATACTGGTAAATATAGGTCAATAGAAGGCATTAAGCAGTCTTAACTATCTCAAGCCAAGCACCACATCCCAACATTCTACTGTTCTTTTCTTTGTCCACTTCTCTTTTTTTTTTCAACCTAAAACTGTCTGTGAGTGTGGTAGGTATTATTAAATTTAACCAGTCCATTAGAGCTGTACTTGTGACTTATCATCAGATGTAAATTTAAAATAATAAGAATATGGGTTAAACTTGATAAAGCTTGTGAGGGGAAACAGAGGTCCTCCTCTCACAGTACATATACCTAACAAATATATTTTAACCCAAAATGATAACAACAGTAATATCAAGATAACACTGTCTCTTCAATTAAGTTGTTCTATGTGTTATAATGAAACTGGGTGTTAAGGAGCTGATAATAACAAGTGGAGAGAGAGTGAAATTGTTCTTACTAATAACATTCATACACTGTAAATATACTGTACTTTAGTAGTATAGTACAGTACTTGAAGTCCTTCTCAGGTATGTTACAATGATGACAATACAGAAAGCCTATGCATTGGGTTTTCTGTAGCTCCTGCCAGCGTATTTGGCGTTGGCGCCAAGTTCCTCCTCGATTCTCAACAACTGGTTGTACTTGGCCAAGCGCTCTGAGCGGCATGGGGCACCAGTCTTGATCTGAAACAAGAGCAGGTTTATCACAAACGAGTCATCTCGTAGGTAACAAATTAAAGTGGTTTGGAATCTATGAAAGAGGGTTTTCACGGTCTATAAAAATGGATGATAAACCAGGATTATTCATTACTTAGAGACTTGTGTTATTTAGTCTCCAAGTAAAGAATGATTCTATTTTATGATTCGGAATTACTAGGGTACAGTTGAAACAATTCTCAATTTGTCATTCCTTCTCTTTCCATTAAGAAATGTGCATGATGGAATGAACAGATGTAACAATCAACAGGTTAATCTAATAATGTGGAACTATCATAAATGAAAAATTTGTAACTGTCAAAACTGAGATCCAATGAAACCAAATTAAAAAGAGATGGTGACATACCTGTCCAGCACAAAGCCCCACTACCAGGTCAGCGATGAAAGTGTCCTCTGTTTCTCCGCTGCGATGTGACACCATGACACCCCAACCATTAGCCTGGGACATCTTACAACTGAAACCAAAGATTTAACAGAAAATACAAAATTGCTTTCCTTTTTTTTTTCAGTTTAACTTTTATCCATTGCATAATATCTTACATGTAGGTACATGGTTAAATTCTATCATTAATATTATAAATATATGATTGCCCTATATGACAGAACTGCCTACTCCAGGAGCACTGTGTGCCTAAGAGCCTGCATATGTGTGTGTCCATGTCTGTACGTGTGTTTTTGTGCATTTGTGCGTGTAAGCAATGCTAGTTGTTCCTGATATTGCCCAACTGTACTTACGCCTCAATGGACTCTGTGACCGACCCAATCTGATTGACCTTCAGTAATAGAGCGTTACAAGCCTTGTCCTCAATGGCTTTCTTAATACGCTTGGGGTTAGTCACCAACAGATCATCTCTGCAATAACAAAAGTCAAAATGTTTGTTTTAATTCAAAAACAAAAAACAAAATTCAGATGAAAATATATATATGCAGGTATATATTTTAAAAAATGCTCAAAGTTCCTAGAATCCCAGGCCCTTAATGATTCTCGGTGCTGAATGGCTTTATGTACTGTACATAACACTGACATGTTTGTGAACTGCAACTTATTAAGAAATAATCAGATATTATCACTATGATCATATTACCCAACAAGCTGGATGTTGGTGCCAGCGTTCATTTTGGCCCAGGCTGCCCAGTCGTCCTGATCAAAGGCGTCCTCGATGGATTCAATGGGATAGTTGGTGGTGAAATCTGTGTACAGGGCGTTGAGCTGGTCCGAAGTCAGCTGGAAAAAAAAAAATGGTCAGGAATGATTTTGATCTTTGTACATTAAAACACTTCTGTATTTTTTGGTGCTAGCAATGAGAATATTACTGCATGAACTTAAGTGGACCACAGAGGTCCAATCCTGATGCAAGGTTATTTCCAAGTCTTTTGTGTGTCTCAATTCCATGGATATTTTTCATATTTAATGAAATTGTCACAGTAACCGAATTGTTGAAATCTACATGATCATAATTTTAACATATTACAGCACGTACCCACTTGCTCTTGTCAGAGTTGGGGTTCTTGAAGTCCAGATCATACTTCCCATCCTTGTAGAACTCGGAGGCGGCCACATCCATGCCGATGACCACCTTGCCAGTGTAACCAGCCAGCTCAATGGCCGTCTTCAGGAGCTCCAGACCTGGGGAGAGCAAGGGAACAAGAGGTAAAATATATCGATTTTCATTAAAAAAAAAAAAAAAACAGCATCTTTAGAACTTGATAGCAGTCGTATTTGTGCAAAATTGTCACTTTAATACCGTGAGCGGCCATTTTCTTGGGCGTAAGGGAAGAGTGAAGCCCAAGACGGAATACACTGGAAGAAGCATGCTGGGGCCTTTGTCCAACAGTGGAACACTTTTGGCTCTGAATGGTGGTGATGAAGGGGAAGAGTGATAGAGCTTTTTTGTAAATAAATTGGTTCTTGCTGCATCCTGTAAAACCCAGAGAGCCCCTGACTCACCTTCTTTGTTATCTTGGATGTTTGGTGCAAAGCCACCCTCGTCACCAACATTGCAAGCTGGAAAATAAGACATTTTGAAGGCAGTGTTTCTTAAAACGGGGAAAATGTACATAATGTCGTTTAGAATTGCAATCTGTTTCCAAATTTATAACCATTTTTTTATATTCTGTTGAGGTACAGAATCCCCCTCCCTCTTCAAACCAACTCCTTTTTAGTCAGAATCTTTCCCTCCATTCAAACCCTAAAAATACTGTAAGAAATTAGATAACCATTGCCATGAAACAAGTTAATATATAATTAATTATTGCTGGTTCATGCTTACCATCTTGTCCATACTTCTTCTTAATGACACTCTTGAGGTGATGGTAGATCTCACTGCCCATACGCAAAGCCTCAGAGAAGCTGGAAGCACCTGAAGATACAAAAATATGTTGGATGTGACAGTGCGCTAAATGTGACAGTGTGTTAGACGTGACAGTGGACTAGATGTGACAGTGGACTAGATGTGACAGTGCGCTAGATGTGACAGTGTGTTAGACGTGACAGAGGACTAGATGTGACAGTGTGTTAGATGTGACAGTGTGTTAGATGTGACAGTATATCAGATGCCACAATGCATTAGATATGGCAATGACTAGGTTTTAACTGTATGTCAGAAGTAACAGTTTGAGGTGTGATAGATGACCAAGTATTATAACTATTATGTAATGGCATGTCTTATGGAGGGACTAAAAGACTTCAAAAAGCATGTCATAAGGGCTTTTAAATAGGGAGGAAAACAAACAATTACCTGAAGGCAGCAGCATAAACTCCTGCATGGCCAGGTTGTTACCAGCGTGACTTCCGCCATTAATGACATTGAATGCTGGGACTGGAAGGATAACATTCTTGTTTCCCGCAAGATCAGCAAGATGACGGTACAAGGGAACGCCCTATACATCACACATTAAATGTTGTCATTACTGACGTGATTAACTAAAATTTCCTTCAAAATCTGCACACAGTTTTACTGTTTCAAGATAAAAAATAACAGAAAAATTAAGAGTTGCAACTAAAAAACTAATTAAAATTTGAACATTCCATGCTATCGAACAAATTCACCAGTGATTTTCAGCATAACACTGCTGTGTACTAGAGTCATATTTCAAAAAGAGCTTACATGATATTAACATTGGATCTCTGTTGATTTTATATTTTTGGAACTCATCTATGTACCTTTTTTGCTGCACCTGCCTTGCACACAGCCAGAGAAACACCTAGGATGGCATTAGCGCCGAGCTTGGCTAAAAAAATTGCATTATTTATCAGTCCCATATTTTACAAAATAGCCTTTATTAAAATAATGCAAAACAATGCTCAACTAAAGGACATACAATATATTTGTTATGGCATTTTTTTTTTAAAGATGAAGTAATTAAGGTACGTAGCACTTCTTTAGCTTCAAGGGTGTAAAATGACATAGTAATCAAAATTTAATTTCTTCTTTTCTGGCTTACTTACATTTATTATCTGTGCCATCCAGTTCCATCATAAACTTGTCCACCTCTGTCTGGTTGGTGACATCAAGGTTCTGAAAATTTTTAATGACCTTTTAGCAAGAATGTTAACTTGGCATTATTATACTGAGATGGAGAGAGAAAGAAAGAGAGAGAGAGACAGAGTGAGAGAGTGAAAGAGATATAATTTATAAAAAGAAAACATTTTCTTAAGTATAAAAATTTACATGGTAACGTATACTGCTTATAATGCTTATATATCAAATTCAGTGTGTACCTTAGCAATCAGAGCAGGAGCAATGATGCTGTTAACATTGTTCACAGCTTTGCTTACACCTGAAAATAACATTATAAATATCAATATTCAATAATTTTTTTTTCTCTAGGTATTCACAGCAAAAATTAATGGTAAAAAATTTATTACTAAATTTTTTTTTTATTTGACAGAGCACATAATTAATTAATCATAACAAAACCTTATACATGAGCACAGATTTAACAGTTATTACCTTTTCCATGGTATTGTTTTGGGTCTTTATCACGCAGTTCCAAAGCTTCATGGACACCAGTTGACGCTCCACTGGGCACTGCTGCCCTGAACAGGCCTACAGTAAAACATACACATGTATTCTATTTCTCAAAAAAAAAAAAAAAAAATAAATAAATAAATAAAATAAAATAAAATAAATAAATAAATAAATAAATAAATAAATAAATAAAAACTGTAAATATTCTTTGGTTATCTGATATCAGTGACTACCACAGTTATGAAGAATATGAAAACTAATTAACTGCATATTTTTTACATCTGCACATAAACCTTCTCATTTAATAATAATCAAAACAGTTTTTTTCAAAATCATTACTTTTTTTTCTTAATATCAAAAATAAATAGAAAGTATTGATATTTCAGAACTTGAATCAATTCTAGATGATGCTCTGACACATTTTCACCAACCCACATTGTGGCACAACCAAACTACATTTGTTACCTATATGTCGTCTTTTCTTATTCAATACTGCACGAGTATGAACTCTTCATTTCAGTATGTAAATGAAACATTTTTTCTTAAGAGTCAGGAATTGCTTACCATGGCTAGTGGTGACATCTACCTCCACTGTGGGGTTGCCACGACTGTCAAAGATCTGGCGAGCATGGACCTTAGTGATGGACATCTTGGAGATTAAGCTGGTGAAGACTGGGGCAGAAAATAAATGACACATTTATTTCAAGGGGTTATAGCCCTCCTCATGCTTTATATTCTGTACTATAGTTGGAAGTGCATTTAATTTTATAATAATCAGGGAAAGGAGGAGACTTAAAAACCCTTATGACTACAACAGGGCCAAGGTCACTTCCGGGAGGGAAAATTTCCTGTAATCTGTTTATTGTAAGAAAATTATACAGCTATCGACAATAGCCACCACCTATGATTACGTGAACTTAGAAAAAAGATAAAAAATAACACTTATAAGACTGGGGGGGATAGCATAAGTGCCAAATATATGAACAATACAAGTTTGCCATGGTAAACAATTTTGTATGAATTAAGAAAAACAAAATAGTACTCAATCTGTCAGATAATATTTCACCCAGTGTCTGGCAGTCAAACAATGAGACCTGTCTTATGCTGAAGATATCAATTTACATGGACCAAAACAAGAAACCTGCTATAGTGAGGCACCTATGAAATATTGTGTTCAAGCTCACATATCCATGTCTGCAAATCATTACCTGTCAGTGCTGTCTGGCATGAGCACCTGTACAGGTAGACTAAAGTATACACCTGAGCACTGCTTTACATCTGCCTTGAAAAGGTTGCACATACACAGTGCATAGACAGGTGATTGTATTATACTAGGTCAATCATATCAAATCTAGTTTCCTGGTATGATTGTATGATACAGGAAGTAAAGTGTATATATATATATATATATATATATATATATATATATATATATATATATATATATATAGCTAGATTATTTAATTACTAAATATTTACAAACATACATATATAAAGCCTGAGCATTAAATGCGTATTCTACAGATGCTACCTCTCTGGAATCATGACTTTCTTAAAATTAAGGTAAAATTCTAACCATTTTGAACCATTCAAAAAGTGAACTTTAATTTCATGTACCAAATAAATAACTTTCTAATTCACTAAAATGATTTGTAGCCAACTTAGCTGCAGCATATATATGAAATATTCCACGCTGAAATTCAGCTCATGCTGGACATGCAGTCAAATCTACTTGCCTATTGTCAGTTAGCTTCCAGACTCATTTACCTTACTAGTATAATACCTGACAGACAACATGATTTCCAAAATATCCTTGTCATAAAGAGTGACTGAGTTGGCTGAACTTCCTGCCATGACTCAATTCACTCAGCACATGTGGCAGGTTTATAGAAAAAGTGCCAGAGTGAAGATATTACAGATTCTTTAGACACATTATACTGCAACTCACTGTGGAATCTTTGGATCAGTACTATTTGTACCTGCTGGACTGTTAGTTAGGACCTTTGTTAATGGCATTGGTAAAATAAAGGTCAAATACTAAATTATGCAAAACTGTAATAATGTTTATTTAGAGAGATCATATTAAAAACTAATAACACCACATATAGACTTGTTTGAAGGATTGCAGATGTGTCCTACTTAGGCAAAAGAGAAAAAATACTGTCATTTTAATAATAAAAACGTGGAACTTGTCACATGAGAAGAAAAAAAGGAAATTAGACCAAGGTCGAAAAACATATATCCTTGCATAAAAACAAAGAAAACACAAAAAGTTCGAAATAACATTTCCCTAAATTGGAACACAGTATGGACGAACGCTATGCAAGCTGATATTACTGAATAAAGTTTTAATTTTCTCATGAGTTTAAGATATTTAAGGAGTAATACTTACCGGCAAAATGACCTTGTAGCTGTCTGCAAACGATATGGCGACTGTGACCCCCGAAGGTCATTTTCACGCTGAGGTCAGAGAGGCAGCTGGCTAAAGCCAAGAGGCAGTCATATCAGAACCGGAGCCAGCTGTCATTCCAGGATATGTACTTTATCATCTAAATACTTCTTGGAATATGGATTAGAACTGAGTAACTTTTTTCATCTGTGAAAGACAGTATTCTAGAAAAAATATATCATTAATTGTGACAAAGCACTTATAAACCAATTTGCTGTCATCACAATCATGCAAGGATTAGCTCGTGATCGGCATCCCCCTACATTTTAAACTTGATACTGAGTCATTAATTGAAAATTTGCTGAGAGGAACTACGTAAGATGATTTAAAAGCAACAAGAATAAAGAACAGGACATATGAAATATAACTATGAAGGACCTGCCTACTAAGTCTGGCCTGAAGTGACATATTCCGCCATGTTGAGACCTGACGTTACTTATCTCCGGCCTTCAGTCAGTAGTATAGAATTATGGCCACCTCTCGTTGTGGGTGTTGTTGTCCCCTCCGAAGAAATAGACACTATTCTCGCTTCGATTGTGACGACGAGGAGGTGAGTTGAGACTCATATAAACAGAATAGGATATCAACTTATTAATTCATATTTCAAAAATGTCACCAGCTTTTTCAAACATGCCAAATTTTGTACTACATTAAAAGCGTCTGCTAGTTCAAGTATACTGAATACTATCCTCGTGATAATACTGATACGGGTGGTTTTAAAAATTACACAACAGATGTTGGTTCCTAGCCACTTCTTTGCCCGTATGGCTTTTGACTTATAATTACCAATCTTGAATCGCCTGTCATAATTTTTCATAAGAAGGAAGTGTTTTTTTTTTAGTTTAAAAACTATGTTCACACAGTGCTTATCAGCTTGACTGCTTATCAATAGTACATGTATCATCTAACACGGAAGGAAAACTTGTTTGCATTTATTGCTTTAATCATACATTTTATACCCTTTTATGACCTAATGCTTATCTTAGTTGAACAGTGCATTTATTATGCATACTGCATGAATTGTCATACACTTTTAAAGTTTCTTTAAAGTGTTGATTAAAAAAGGAAGAAATTGTTGTCATAAAGATATTTCAAGTGAAAGTGAAAGTAATTAGTCTGGAAAGTTGTCCATATTTTTTTTTTTCTGTAGCAAGTCTAATAAATGTCAAGGGCAGAGCTTGTTACGATATAGTCATATGAGTTACATATGCACTATTAAGTCATATTATGTAGTACCTAATGATAATAGCATTATATCTATATCAGGTATTATCTGCAGAAAGCTGATAATATATCCCCACTGTAAACTTTATTTATCTGACTTCTGACCTTTTGTATTCTGGTTTGGAGTCAAATTTGATCAAAATAACTGTCTGTGGCTGATGCTGATGGCCATGCATATTTCTAGCCCATTGTTTCACATGTTTTTATGTACAGACACAGATGTGTCTGTACATATAGCCATCATCTGCGTCTGTCGTCGCCGCCGTCGCCGTCGCCGTCGCCGTGCACTTTTACCGATAATACGATAAGTGGAAAACCATTTTGCCTTTTGATTTGAAACTTGCAGAACTGATGAATATTCATAATACGCAGGTCAAGTTCGAAAANTTTTCTTCTTTTTTCCATTTTATTCTTTTGTAATGACCTTTAAAAAAGTAAATAAATGGCCATTAAAATAATCAAAAATCTGTGATGAAGGGTCATAACACCAATCATGAAAAAAAAAAACATATTGTAACATATTTTACCTGGAAATTTATTGAAGTATTTTTGTTTTTTATATGCAATATTTAATATATTCAATTTTTTGTGTGTACTTTTGACAGTTTTACTGCCTTTTTGTGCTTTATTTGCAGACCCCACTCTTGTCCAGCGGAGAGTCAGACCACCATGGGGATGTGCAATCAAGTAGCAATAAAGATTATGAAGTGAATATTATCTTTTGCCTCTTATAAGAACTATAATTTTGTCACAGATATGTATACATGTAGTTATTTGAAATTGATTATAGTTGAAAATGATTTTTGATTATATTTGAAAATTTTTCATGAACACATTTGGATAGTTTTATTTCTTGAGAACAATACAATAGGCTCGTAATAAATGATTTATGTATTTTTAGTATTCTTGAGAAATAATACATTTTTTTCTGATAAAAGATAATATATTTTTTATTATTAAAACTTGACTTTTGGATTTCATTTCTTAAAAATATATTTTAATTTTAAAATGAAAAATGGCTATTCCCCATCAGGCAAGTCTGATTTTTTGATTATTTTTTATTTTTTAATTATTGAGGAATTTATATTCTGCTTATTTTTATGTGTCATGTTGCTTTGCTTGTAGAGTCTGGATTACAATGATAAGCTTGTACGCAACCTTCCCTTCGACTTGCTACTACAGGAACATGAAAGGGACAAGGTAACACCTCTGAAATTCTTATACCTTTAAGATTCCAAATATTTTCACAATGTTTGTGATGGTACATTTCAACTTTAAGAAGCTCCCACCATCTTGGATTTTTTTTACTCTTGTCCTACAACCAAAGTTATTATGTTGAAAAAAGTTTTAACTTATTGAATTGTTGTACAATTGGTTTATCAAAATACATTATCCATTTGCGTTAATTTTTTAAATTCAATATAAACTCTGGTTTCATTTGTTTGAGTGAAAAATTATCATTATTTATTTATTTATTTATTTATTTATTTATTTATTTATTTTTGCAGCATTTCTGGATCAAGCAGGAGATTATGAAATGGGTGGTCACCTTCATGATAGGAGCTGGAACAGGCATAGTACGTGTGTACTAGTAAAGGCACTTTCATGATATGTGTGCCTTGTTTAGCCACTGTATTTTTCTTCTCCAAATTTTGAGAGTAAAATGTAACAGTCAGTTATTTAAATAATATAACTTAATTGGTATATGCATTATAATCAAACTTTTCCTCCTCAGTGTTCAATTTTTTTTTTGCTTGACTTAAATGACATAATGTGTATTTCACTCGACAGTGTGTGTAACTTAATGCCTTTGGTTTTCATTTCTTTTCAGATTGCCTTTTTAATAGACTTCATAGTGGGAAAGTTGTCTGAATTAAAGTTTATGGTGGTTGAAAAATGTATCCATAAATGGTAAATTATTTAGTGTGAAATTTGAGGTTTTTAGGGCTTTTTGGTTTTGATTTTGTAAGGGTTTTATCAGTCGGAGTTTTGGGTTTTTTTATTGTTACAGTTTGATTTTTGGTTGAGAAAAATGGTAGGATTGTTTTATTTGACTTTGCACTATCGTAACCTTTATTTCTATATCTAATTTGCATTGTTGTTGATGCTTTGAAGAATTTTAAAGGTGTTTAAAATTTCTTGCCTTTATGTTGAATTTTGGAGTGTGTTTTTAATCAATTGTTCATGTGTTTTTATTGACTTCTAAAGGATCTACATATTAATGAGGTCACTAAGTTCTCATTTCTCCTCCATCACAGATATAAAATTGTTGCAAGTCACTGGCCTTTGTTAAGAATCCAAAATCTTGATTACATGAATTGTAACAGAACTGATAAATTATATTTTCCAAAATTAATTTTTATAAGCTAGTCTATTCACAGTATTGATTAAAACAGTTAGTAAGTCCATTTCCCCATGATTTAGAATTGAGAACCTTGTAAAATAGTACGTACATGTAGATGCCTTTGTATACTGATACAAGTTTCGACACTCACACGTTTGCTGTGTTCTTTGTTCACCTTAACTGAGTGTTAATAAGCCATTAATGAGTGTTCAACAGAAGGATGTCTGGCTATTTCTCTTCTCTATCTACTGGCCTTCAATGTAGGTTTTGTCCTCATAGCTGCCGTACTCACTGTAATAGAGGTAAGGTGTGGTCATTATTCGATCTTTTCAATGGGCAAAAATCATCAAACTTTCAGATACATTATTTTATAATCACAAAAATTATATCTTTGTATTTCTGTATGGAATTTGTGGTGCTTTTACTGCATACAGTACAACTTTTGAGTAGCTTGGTTTTTAATTTTGTTGCAAATACTGAATTAGACATGTTCTAATTTAAAAAAATTATGACTATAAAATATGGTATCTGAAAAATTCACACAACCCCTCCCTGTTGAAAAGGCCGAGTTATAATTATCATTGTATGGTAGGGCTGGGTAACATGCTATAAGTATATGCATATGCATATGTGTCAGTAAACATGTGAACAAATGGCATTCACTCGCACATATACAGCAAACAGCACAATGAACACAATGAACAATGAATATACAGCACAATGAACACAATGAACAATGAATATACAGCACAATGAACACAATGAACAATGAATATACAGCACAATGAACACAATGAACAATGAATATACAGCACAATGAACACAATGAACAATGAATATACAGCACAATGAACACAATGAACAATGAATATACAGCACAATGAACAATGAATATACAGCACAATGAACACAATGAACAATGAATATACAGCACAATGAACACAATGAACAATGAATATACAGCACAATGAACACAATGAACAATGAATATACAGCACAATGAACACAATGAACAATGAATATACAGCACAATGAACCCTAACAGCCAAACTCAAATCCTGTGCTCACTGGCACCTACGTGCAGGCAGACAAGCATACATACGTGTACACCCACATGCATACACCCACATACATGACAAAAATACAGGGAATCCTGATAAACCACCAGTGCATTCATTTCAATTCAATTATATGCCAACATGACTACAATACATGCACACAAATATTTGAATAACATTCTTGGGTTATTCACTGTAGAACATGTTAGATATGGGCATACTTAAACAGGGGCGGATTTAGGCCGTCTTCTGGGTCTTCTGGAAGACAGTCAGATTTTTTTTTTTGTGTGTGTGTGTGAGACAAGGAATCATACTGATACAGATGTACATTATTAGATGTGATATTTTCACATACAGTCTTGTACAAAAGTGTCAGGGGGAAAAATCAAAATCTAAGACTAAGAAAAGTAAACATTAAACATAATTCAAATTCTTAAATTTACAATAAAAAGTTTTAGACCAGTTTAGTTTTTTTTTTTTATCAAAATTTAAAATATATTATTATTATTATTATTATTATTATTATTCAGCCAATAGCTGCAGGCTCGGGTATCCCAGAGATCAAGTGTTATTTAAATGGGATCAAGATGCCGAGGGTGGCCAGGATGAAGACGCTGGTGTCCAAGGCAGTCGGAGTGCTCTTCAGTGTGGCTGGAGGTAAGTGTTGTCTTCATTTTGGCTGATGTAGTTTATCTCGTTAGTGTGGATGGAGATACGGCTTATTATTTCATAAGCATTGCCAGACTGCTGATGCAAAGTGGAAAAATGGGGTCATTTCATAGTTACTATCATATGCTTTTTTTAAATAAGTGGATAACATTTAAAATTTTTGATGTCCCCATATTATGATGTTCCATTAAATTTTACAGTAATTAATTTTTCTTGTGCACTTTAATATTCACCTTTTTCTCTCATTAATTTTTTTTCTAGTTAATGCCATTGCATATAGAGCTCTCTTGCAGAGACTTCTGACACATTGTCAACTAAAATGATCATCATAAGTCTAGTAAGAGATTAAAAAAAAAACAACTTTATATTCCAGGTCTGTTTGTTGGCAAGGAAGGTCCTATGATCCACAGTGGTGCTATACTTGGTGCTGGAATCCCCATGTTAAGCAGTACCACCTGTAAATGTGTCGACTGCAGATATAAACACTTCAGAACTGACAGGTACTTCTGAGTTCTTAAAACTGTGCCCAACTGCTTACATGCATGCACATGCCTTTATGAAAACACTTGCACACACACACACACATTCTTGTTTTCATGTATCTACGTACACATGCACGCATACATATCATTACTTCAAGACTGAAAGGTACTTCTGAGTTTTCCAATTGTACTCTTAACTAACACACATGAGGGCATACACTTATGTATGTAATTTCACACACACACACACACACACACACACACACACACACACACACACACACACACACACACACACACACACACACACACACACACACACACACGTGATGTGCGCTGTACGTACACAGATATAATTGTTAATTTTATTGCTATAATAACACTATACTGGTACAATGTATTTCTCATGCTTGTCACTAATGTCTTACATAGTAATTAAATAGTGTTCTACTTAGAAGAGAGGAGATACATGCGTAAGATAGAGTTTGTTATAAACGTGATTGTAAGTATTTATGATAGTACATACATGTATGTCATACAATTGTTTGCATTCTACTCAGTTATATTATATCATATTTGGCATTTTAATAACGTATTAAAATTATTTCAGAGATAAAAGAGATTTTGTGTCATCAGGAGCAGCAGCAGGTGTAGCAGGTCAGGAAATATTACCTACTGGCTTATATGGACAGTAAATTGCAATCATAGTTTTGTCATATTAGAATTGATGGATTTTAAATAATTTTTTTCTTTTTTTTCATTTCTTCCTTCTTCCTTTCTTCCTTATTATTCCTTTCTTTCTTTTGTAACAGTAACCGATTTCCCTTGCTTAAGTCATAAACTTAATGGAATATTTTCACCACGCCATTTTTCTCTTCAGCTGCATTTGGGGCGCCCGTGGGAGGGGTGCTCTTCAGTCTGGAGGAAGGATCCTCATTCTGGAACCAGAGTCTCACTTGGCGATCCGTGAGTGATTTTTGTTAAAAAGTATTTTTATTTCATGAGTTTAACTGGGCCTCTGCCTACGAGGTTGATTGATTTTCATGAAGTTGATGTGTCACGTTTAATAAAAATACTACAACAGTGAGTGAAACACTTGCACTTGGTAAAGATACAGTATTTTTCAGGCTGTAAGTGCATCTGCCAGGTGCTGTATATAACAGTTATGTTTGCCCATATGATTTTAAATCTTTCATGACCTGAAAGCCATTTGTACATGTATAATGAAATGAATAATATTTTTCTAAATATAAGTTAATGTAATTTTACAGAATTTGTCCAAACTGGCAATATTGCACTGAGAATTTTTGTCTGTTTCAGTTTTTTTGTGCAATGTCAGCTACATACACCCTGAATTTTTTCCGCTCTGGTGTTGACTCAAATCAGTGGGGATACTTCTTCCTGCCGGGACTGGTCAACTTTGGGGTTTTTAAGGTAGTCATTGGTTATTTTACCTTCAAATATTATTTGACTGCCTTATCTTGTTTTTATTAAAATATATTACAACTTTTTGTGACATCAAAATTATATAGTAACCGGTTTGTCATATTAGGCAAATGTGCTTGAAAACATGCACATGCACCCACCCACACACACACACACACATACACGCACACATGCACACGCACATACACACGGGACACAGAAAATTAATCTCCTACTTGTTACATGTATCTTATTTTGATTATTTTAATCTCAGTGCAAGACAGGTGATGAGAACTGCTTTCTTTGGACAACGCCAGATCTTCTCGTGTTTCTTATCATGGCTGTTGTTGGTGGCCTCTTGGGGGCGCTGTTCAACCGTATCAACCAATCCCTGACTGAGCAGAGGATGCAGTCTGTGCAGCAGAGAGGCAAAAAGGCCAAGTGAGATCAAATATTTTGATTGAAAGTCTATGCAGAAAGACTATTAAAAATTATGATATAAAGATTAATGTCGAGTCCAATCCTTTTGATTTTTGTGCTGGAATTTATCTTCAGCCATTACAGAGTTGTATATAATTTTTATGATTTTATACATTATCATAAGTGTTGAGTAAGAAGTTTGTACTAGACAAATATATAAAATATTCCTCCTGTTAATTGTAGACTGTTCCCTTCAGTAATAGAATATTTCCCTCAGTAAATTTATTGCTTGATCTCCCAAGGATCCTGGAAGCTCTGCTGGTGGCCAGTGTCACCACGACCTTGACCTTCATAGCTGCCATGACACTAGGAACGTGCAGTCAAATTATGGTGAGAATTTCAGATAGAGATTGTAAGTTGAGAGGCTGTTTTGTGGTAAATGTATGATAAGGCAAATAATTAAGTCTAGGTCATAATTTGGCTCTCAGTATATCTTTGGAGAGAGAAAACCATATACATTAAATTATGAAGGGATAGAGAATTAATTAGCTGTCCATTGAACCCTCTATTCTCACCTTCCTACTAAATTTAAGTTTAAGTGTGCCACACCTGATGTGATATATTATATTAGGTATGTCCCAGTTTCTGTATCACCTCTCAGATTATAGTCTAAGAGAATGTCTTTATATAAAACACTGTTTTATTGTACCATTTCTAGATTCCTATCGCCACCAATAGCACTAACAGTGGCAGTGAGGGGGTCAGGAAGTTTTTCTGCCCAGACGGAATGTACAATGACATGGCCACGCTGTTCTTTAATTCAGAGGAGATTGCAATCAAGCAGCTTTTTCATCAAGATGGTAAGAGGGCCGGTACACTTGCACCCACCTAGCACGCACACATACATGTACACACACACACACATACACACACACACACATGCACACACACACACTTATTACATTTTTTTCATCCCACTTCGAATTTGTAACAATTAATATGGGAGCTTTGTTCTTCAAGAAGTACAAGATTGTTGTCAAGACATAAGACATATGTGTGCAAGATAGCATGGCCCATAGGAGCAGGATTAATTCTTTGAAAACACAAAAGAGCTAACTTCTATGGGCCATAATGTATGGTAGATGAGAGCAGTTTTGTCACTGTGTTAAGTAGTTAGTATACAACGTGTATGCGTGCATGTATACAACGTGTATGTGTGCATTGATAGTGGTTTTTCTACTCTGAAAAGCTCTGTTTGAAGTTAATATGTAATAAATCTTTGTTTTATCAGCTTTGACATTTGTATTGACCTTTAAAGATAATGTGTATTATTGCCTTGATGTTACAATTTCAATTGATTTTGTAATCTGTCTTTTTCATCTCTCTCTCCAGGACGTTTTGGCATTTCAACTTTGGGGATCTTCTTTATCTTCTTTTTCTTCCTGGCGTGTTGGACGTATGGTGTGGGAGTGCCCAGTGGTCTGTTTGTTCCCTCACTGCTGTGTGGGGCCTGCTATGGGAGACTTGTAGCTACTGTCCTGGTAGAGTAAGTAGCACAGGATACATTGGTGCCTTTTGAATTATGTATTTAATTATGGTAATAATAATAATGATAATAATAATAATAATTTTATTTTGTTGGTTTTATGAATTATTCATAGAAGAGCAAGCAGTGCTGAAAATGGCTAATTCTTGCATTGAATGTAAATATTTCACTTTAATGAAATCAAAATTTTCAAACTTAAACACCCACAAAAAAAAAAAAAAAAAAAAAAAAGAAAGAAAGCAGAAAAAAAGAACAAAACCAGTGCCTCTGTAGGTTATCATAAAGATAAACATTACCTAGCAATGAATTCTGTCTTTTTTTTTTTTATTTTTCAGTTATTTCGAATTTGAACACTCCCACCTTGGCACCTTTGCCTTGGTGGGTGCTGCAGCTTTTCTGGGCGGAGTTGTTCGCATGACCATCAGTCTGACTGTTATCATTATAGAAGCCACCAATGAGATTCAGTACAGTCTGCCCATAATGTTGGTGCTTATGGTAAGTAAAGTGTATACTGAAGGGGTTGAGAGTCACTGAAGACAAATACTGAAACTCTTGCTTTTTTTTTTTTTTTTTTTTTTTTTTCTCTCAGGTGAGGAATGAGAAAGTGAAGTAGATTTAATCATGTTTAAGTTTACTATTAATTTTATCGTCAAAATTTTTAGAATTGGTTGTGTGCTAAACCTATTACTACTCTATACCAAAATTTGAGTTATTTGATGTTTTCACTTTGATTTCAGGACCTTTGATATAAATTTCACTTTCATTTCAATCCCTTGGATTCATTTTCCTTTTCTACCATTCATTGGCCATAATTTGATATACATTTCAGGTTGCCAAATGGGTTGGGGACTTGTTCAATGAAGGACTGTATGACATTCATATAGAACTGAAGCATATCCCACTGTTACACTGGGAGCCACCTACTGGCCTTGACAGGTGAGTGGAACATGTGACCTACCAGTAAGTTGTGTTAACACACAGCTTAGGCTGGCCCAACTTGGTTTAACATCAGTCTTCTGAGCTGAGATTTAATCTGTTTCTACCGTCTTGGTGCGTGTAGTAGACAGAGAGACCATTAGTGGTTTAGTGGCATCACTACATCTACCCTTACATATATTATATCTACATCCATGTACATAATTATGTATTATTCTCATTATATTATCTATATCACAGAGTGGCTGCGACTTCTGTCATGTCCACAGACCTTGTCTACATCTACCCTCACACGCGGCTGCAGTCCATCATCAACATCCTGAGAACCACGGCACACAACTGTTTCCCCGTGGTGACCCTGGACACGGCCAAGGATGTGGCAGACAGCCAGCAGAGGACAACACTGGGGAGACAGAACCTGGAGTTTAGGGTACTGCAATTGTGTTTTTTTAGCTTGATGTTAAGACTTGTGCTAGGAGCTGTTTGGTTATGTATCAGTCTGTCTGTCTTTCTGTTTGATTTTGAGTTTATCTGTGTCTGTGTAGTTGTTTTTTTTTTACATAATTTTAAAAATCACATTATCATTTGTTGACAATATTTTCAGGTAAGAAGCACAGTGACAAGAGAAAAGGAATATGAAAAACGCATGAGTCACAGGCATCAGCAGTTCACAAGACTTACTTTGCCGTCATCCTTCAGCTCCCTGAGACAGAG
>NW_019775975.1:23783-134165 GCF_001039355.2 Lingula anatina
AGAGAGAGAGAGAGAGAGAGAGAGAGAGAGAGAGAGAGAGAGAGAGAGAGAGAGAGAGAGAGACTGATAGAGAGAGAGAGAGAGAGAGAGAGAGAGAGAGAGAATGTGTGTGGGAGAGAGATAGAGAGAGACAGGAAGAGAGAGGAGGGGGCAGTATGGTAAAGTAGAGAGAGAGATAATGTGTGGGAGAGAGAGTTAAGAAAAAATAATGAGAAACATCACATGGTATACTTCAATGATCCAGTTTGGACTTGCTGACTTTGAGCTTCATGCTTTGAGAGACTGACAATTTTTTAGGTTAAAATAGCATGGCTGTTATTTACAGAGTCACCTACATGGAGTACCATAATGATCGATTGGTATCTTAACATCAGTAAACAAAACTTGTGATAAACTTGTGAAAAGGAGAACCTTAAAGCCCATAGCTGTTGCATAAGTACAGTTTAGGACCTGTCATAATGAATGGGTGCAGACTGGATCATTGAGTGTACCACTCCATGATAAAAAGGGGTTAATGTATCAGTGCAAAAGTTTACTAGGCATCAAGTTCTTGTATTTTTACACATGTATTTGTATATAGATATTCTACACTCTATTTTCTGTACTATTTCAGCCCACCGGGCTCTGCTAGTCATCAGTAAGGCCATCACCCTGTCACTGTCTAGTTTGTTAATTTTATTTCTTACCCATTTCTTGTTAAAATTGAAAATCCGTCTTTTTATATACATATCATAGTGCATGCTGAACCTACAGAGAAAATGTGTGTCTGCAGTTACTTACACTTAATACTCAATACTTAGATGTATGTATGTATGCATAAATGCGAATGCCTTCATGTGCAAACATGCATGCACTTTTGTTAGCATCCTTTGCTGCAAAAAAATAAATAAATAAATAAAACTGCAGAAATGTAATTAGTACGTGTACATGCAAAATTGCTGTCTGCATGTTTACACGAATAAAAGCTTATTCTAGGTAGTGTTCAGGATCATAGATTTTTGTTTTTGTGTTTCTTTTCACTTGTGAGTATTATGCATTCACACAATATTTACCACCACGCATACACACATATATATTTGTGCACACACATGCAAAACACACACACACACACTTTAAATAAAATTGTACGTTTCCTTGCCTATATGATTAGTCCAAAGCTTTGACACTTTCCTTACACAAAGCTATTTAACTCACTGAAGAAAGTTTTAGCATTTTTCAAACTCCTATCAGCTTTAAATTTATTTTAAACCCAATAGTTTCCTTGCATATAAAGTTTCATAAGCTTTATGTATTGGTTTTCAGATTCAAAAACAAGTGACTGGTTCATTATATTAGACTGTTTTATTTTATCAGCTTTTGTATGTACAGTTCTTTTAGTTTTTGTTTTTGTTTCACTGCTTCTGACATCAAAGTTTAATGCTTATGTCATGCCTCCAGCCCAGTTATTGCCCCGTCTTCTTGATTTTCTTTAATTTAGGTTAATCATTATGCATGTTATTATTACTATAATACTTTGGTTACTGTCACATTTTCATAAACAAGCATATGTTTTATTTTATTTTATATTTGTCTTGATCTTTGAATATTTGAATTCATCACTCAGAGATATCTTAAAGACAACTTTACAAAGCACCTTCTGGACTGAATATTGCCATTTGAAAAGAAAGACTGCATTCACAATGAGTTGAGCCATCGCTCTATGGCGGACGTACATGAAAGAAAAATCGCCTTATCTTTTAATAGTCTCTCCGCCTCTCACACGCCTCCCCACGCGTCGTCCCTGCGGGGGTACAGTCATTAAATCTCGGCTCCATTGGGACGACACATGGGGAGGCGTGTGAGAGGCGGAGAAACTATTAAAAGATTAGGCGTTTTTTCTTTCATGTATGTCCGCCATATTTAGTTCTTGGATTTGTAGAGCCATGGCTCAATTTTTAACTCGTTGTGAATGCGGTCAAAGAGAAGCCTTTATTATTTTAAGCATCTTGAAACTTGTATGTAAACTTTGCATGACATCACACCTGCTCCCTTTTATCTATACTTTTGTTTTTGGTTACAGTAGCCACGAAACTGTGACAAGAGCCCGGTCAAGCGAGGATAGTTTTGCCCCTTTTGACTTCACTTATGACGACACCCTGGAAGAAATCATAGACAAACAAATCCCATCCCTAAGGTTCCATGGGATCATTAGAAGGGATGAACTGGTAGCCCTGATCAAGAATAGGATATACTACTTTGAAAGTAACTTGGTGAGTGAAAAGTATTTGAACACAGCTTCCTAGAAGTTTTCTGTCACTTCAGTTTACAGCTGGTGTTAATTATTGACATTTTTATTTTTATAGTTCCAGCATTCAGATGTCTGTGTGTCTAAATGGGGTTGGGTTGGAGGAGGGGCATGACTGCTTTCATGGTGGTTTTGGAGAAACCTTGGGAAAAGGGGTCAAGTTTTCATTTTCAGATAATAATGAAGGTAAACAATGTAATTTATCCAAATCGAACTGGTGAGATGCACTGGAAAACATTGAACATTGCAGAATTTTTACACAAGTGGTTATTGTTTAAAGATAGGTGGCTCTATACATCAGTAGGATCCCTACTCTTGGCACGTGGAATTCTTTTGATATAAACTGAAACAATTTTTTGTGATTCAGGGCTTGGAATAAGGGATTTAAAGCCAGGTTTTTAAACTCCAAATTCATTTTCTCACTGAGACAGACTGTCTGGACTCTGTATGCTGTATATGATAAAAATATTTAAAAAATGGCCATCCAAAATAGGAGTGCAAAAGATAGCTTGGTAGCTGTCTGACTAACCCCCTGCTTGAAATTGTATTTAGTAGATATGGTCCATTTTCTGCTTTGTATCCAGTGATTGTGTTCAGGTGTCTGTATGTTGACAGCCAACTACTGAAATGTGTTAGATGAGATTTCAATATTGTGTTTTGTGAATTGTGAGAGCTAAATACATATGCGCATTGGTATAAGATGATGTGTTGTTGATGTCATGAAAAAATGTAGTCATCAAGGAGAATCTGTTCTGTTCTGTTTTGAAATTTATATCCTCAAATCCAACTCCCCCCCACCCTCCACTTCCTGGAGTTATGCTATATTGTTGAAAACTGTGGAGGGCTGGGGGGAGGCGGAGATATATGCACTCCTAACCCCTTACCACTCCTTCGTTAAGTGAACCATTGCATGCATTCTTTACATTTTCACACTGCATAAAAATGCAATTTGGCTATCACAAAAGGAAAGTCGACAAATTAACGCTATGAAAATCTTATATTATTCCTCTGTAATAGGCACTTAGAGTACCTGCTTTTGCCATATTTCTGGTGGTAAGCACTTCAAGGAGCCCATAGTTTTCAGTGTCTTCAGCTTATCCTATATCTGGCTATTTTTTTATATTCATGGGTAAAACAAGGATATGGGTATGCTTGTAGAGTACAAAGTCTGGGTCATGTGAGTGGGGAGAGATGAAATTTAAGCGTCACGGTTGCACCATCATCACGTTCTGTTTTCAGTTTTTGGAGGACATATTTTTGAGACAATGCATGTACATCTGCCATAACACTACTAGTAAATGTTATTCTGGAGATTATGAAGTGCAGATTTGAAGACTGATTGTGCAGTTTTCAGGTTTTGGAAAAACGTATTTATGATATAATTATAATTTTGAGAAATAGAATATTAAAATATCAAAGGCATCATTAATTTTATCTATCTTCTATGCCAACCAACCTTTACAATTGGGATTTTTTGTTTGTTTGTTTGCTTATAAATGAAGAAATTAAAAATTTTGTATTTTGTTATATTTTACTTTTTTTTGTTAAAACACTGATTAATGAATGAAAATATTAGTCTCATGGCAGAACATTTTAGTTTGCCATCATTTAAAATATACTCATTGTAAATATTTGTTGCCAATTTATAAAAGTCCTTGTTCTTAGAATTGCTTTTAAATAAGGTAAATATTATATACAGTATGCTGAGTCCAAGGATAAGTTTGATCATGTAGTATAAGGTGGATGAGGTTATGGAAATATCACTTCTTTGAAACCCTGAAGTTTTCTATGACCGTTCTGAAATCATGTCACATAGGCAATAAGCAATAAAATTACACTTTAATGACATCTAAATCTATGACAGTACAGCATATGCAAGGAGAAGTCAAAATGTTCACATCAGCAAGAAAGCTTTACTGCTATTTTAAATTTTTATTACTCACACTGCTAACTGGGAACTTAAATAAATACTAGTTATATGGTTATTTGGCAAATGAGATAGCTTTATATATTAAGTGACCTTGAATTATGAAAAAGCTCTGTTTTAAGAGGTTCTCTAGCTGTTAGTTCATTTCTTGATAACTCCAACAGAGACCACTACAGCATACAGTGTGCACGATAATACATTAAATGCATGTTTATAACTGAGTTTTTTTTAATTCCATATGAAATACAGTGCTGTATCTAAAATAAAGATCATAAACTATTTAAAGATGGTTGTTATAAGTTTAAAATCTAATTTATCCGGAACAGCTTAAATAATGTACATGGACTCAGTTTTAGTGAAGAAAATTTCAAAACTATTAAAATCTCGAGGTCACTCTAAATATGGTTGCTGCGACTCTTTTTTTTTTCTTTTTTGTTAGTTACATACTTGTACTTTACTTGTATGCATCGTCATTGCTATAACAAATCAAAATCAAGCATTTACACAATCGAAGAAAAAAAATTTACAATACTAAGAATGATTTCCATATCTTTACAAGTGTTTTCTCTGAGCTCTAATATGTCAGTGTATCATAGAGGTTAGAAAGTTGAGTAACGTTTTGAAAGACAGGTCAAGGACAGAGGTGCCCCTTTAAATTTACTTGTGAAATTACATACAGGTCAAGGTCACAGGCTCCATTAAAATTTTATTTGTGAAGTCTTATTTGATGGTTTCACAAAGGTAAAACTTTCTTGAAACGTTTCATCTTTATCATAATAAGCATATGCATGCAAACAAATAAAGTTTCAAAATACAAGTCTTTTTGTTAGAATCAGTGGAGTGTCTTGTCCTTTTTTCTTCTTTTTCTGTTTTTTGTCTCGAGTCTTGATAGTTTACACTTGGAAGAAAAGCAGGCAGAAAATGAATACAGGTATTTATACCATGTTCAGTAAAAGCAACTACTACTTCTTGAGTTGTCATCTACAACTTTTTCTATGATTAAAACTTGTGCCACAGGCTGTCGTGAAGTGCTTTCTGTGTTGTCCACTAGGTGTCAGCAGTGCATAGAGAGATCACATGTCCTTTATTATGCTGAGTATCTGGAAAAATAAAAGAAAAATATTAAGGACTTGGGTTTATTCATTATTTATTGAAGTAGGAGAGGATAGAGGGAGTATGACAAAAAAAATGAATGCATGTGTGGTTGTGTGTGTAAGAGAGAGAGAATGAGAGAGAGAGGAAGAAGGTTGGGAATAAAAGAAAAAATAAAGAGCAGAGAAACATAGGGATTAAGTATCATTTTTAGATATTTAATTGGCAATGCATATTTTCTTTGCCATACATGTATATCAGATATGGATTAAGCTTATGGTAGAAAATATTTTCAAGTAGAATTATTTATCTTAGACAACCAAGTTAAGTACTAGTATTGTCTTTCTGGCAGAGAATTTTTTAATTAAATATTTAAATCTTAAATTAATTTAAATTTTACTATACCAGACCTGTAGCAGACAAGACATGACAAAGTCTTTTTTTATCTAATAATTACTGCTACAATAAAAATATATCTGACTCAAAAACATACTTACATAAAATATCTCTGAAAGTTTACAATCATGGATACATTCTCAGATGGTTTTCTTTTCATAATAATCTCTCAGCACTGCGTAGACATGTTTTAATGTATCTTCGGCACTGGATTGGGCTTTTTTCGAAACATCTTTGGAGGCGGCCTTTGATAAGTTCTCGTCTTTGGTGTCTGCATCGTAGAGCCGGCGCAACAAAGAGACCAACTTTGTATCAGAGTCTGAAGACGCGTCTGAGTTGGAAACTGTAAATGTAATTGAAATAATGGAGTGAAATTATCTTGTGACACAAGTATAAAGATTTATATCACCTTGTACATCATTTTTATGTAAGGAAGGTGAGGCTNGAGAGAGAGAGAGAGAGAGAGAGAGAGAGAGAGAGAGAGAGAGAGAGAGAGAGAGAGAGAGAGAGAGAGAGAGAGAGAGAGAGAGAGAGAGAGAGAGAGAGAGAGAGAGAGAGAGAGAGAGAGAGAGAGAGAGAGAGAGAGAGAGAGAGAGTATGTGTGTGGGAGAGAGAGAGAGATAGAGAGAGACAGAAAGAGAGAGGAGGGGGCAGTATGGTAAAGAGAGAGAGATAATGTGTGGGAGAGAGAGAGAGTTAAGAAAAAATAATGAGAAACATCACATGGTATACTTCAATGATCCAGTTTGGACTGGCTCACTCTGGGCATCATGCCTTGAGAGACTGACAATTTTTTTAAGTTAAAAAAGCATGGCTGTTATTTAACATAGTCACCTACATGGAGTATCATTGCCTGACTTGGCCAGTTAATTATCTTAAGATCAGGAAGCAAACTTGTAGAAAACTTGTGAAAAGGAGAACCTAAAAGCCCCTGGCTGTTGCATTAGTACAGTTTAGGACCTGTCATAATGAATAGGTATATGCAGACTGGATCATTGAGTGTACCACTCCATGATAAAAAGGGGTAAATGTATCAGTAAAAAAGTTAACTAAGCATCAAGTTCTTGTATTTTTACACATGTATTTGTATCATAGGTATTCTACACTCTATTTTCTGTACTATTTCAGCCCACCGGGCTCTGCTAGTCATCAGTAAGGCCATCACCCTGTCACTGTCTAGTTTGTTAATTTTATTTCTTACCCATTTCTTGTTTAAATTGAAAATCCGTCTTTTTATATGCATATCATAGTGCTTGCTGAACCTACAGAGAAAATGTGTGCCTCCAGTTACTTACACTTAATACCCAATACTTAGATGTATGTATGTATGCATAAATGCGAATGCCTTCATGTGCAAACATGCATGCACTTTTGTAAGCATCCTTTGCTGCAAAAAAATAAATAAATAAAACTGCAGAAATGTAATTAGTACATGTACATGCAAAATTGCTGTCTGCATGTTTACATGAATAAAAGCTTATTCTAGGTAGTGTTCAGGATCATAGGTTTTTGTTTTTGTGTTTCTTTTCACTTGTGAGTATTATGCATTCACACGATATTTACCACCACGCATACACACATATATACTTGTGCACACACATGCAAAACACACACACACACACACTTTAAATAAAATTGTACATTTCCTTGCCTATATGATTAGTCCAAAGCTTTGACACTTTCCTTACACAAAGCTATTTAACTCACTGAAGAAAGTTTTAGCATTTTTCAAACTCCTATCAGCTTTAAATTTATTTTAAACTCAATAGTTTTCTTGCATATAAAGTTTCATAAGCTTTATGTATTGATTTTCAGATTCAGAAACAAGTGACTGGTTCATTATATTAGACTGTTTTATTTTATCAGCTTTTCTATGTACAATTCTTTTAGATTTTGTTATTGTTTCACTTCTTCTGACATAAAAGTTTAATGCTTATGTCATGTATCCAGCCCAGTTATTTCCCCGTTTTCTTGATTTTCTTTAATTTAGGTTAATCATTATGCATGTTATTATTATTATAATACTTTGGTTACTGTCACATTTTCATAAACAAGCATATGTTTTATTTTATTTTATATTTGTCTTGATCTTTGAATATTTGAATTTATCACTCAGAGATATCTTAAAGACAACTTTACAAAGCACCTTCTGGACTGAATATTGCCATTTGAAAAGAAAGACTGCATTCACAATGAGTTGAGCCATCGCTCTATGGCGAACATACATGAAAGAAAAATCGCCTAATCTTTTAATAGTCTCTCCGCCTCTCACACGCCTCCCCACGCGTCGTCCCTGCTGGGGTACAGTCATTAAATCTCGGCTCCATTGGGACGACACAAGGGGAGGCGTGTGAGAGGCGGAGAGACTATTAAAAGATTAGGCGGTTTTTCTTTCATGTATGTCCGCCATATTTAGTTCGTGGATTTGTAGAGCCATGGCTCAATTTTTAACTCGTTGTGAATGCGGTCAAAGAGAAGCCTTTATTATTTAAAGCATCATTGAAACTTGTATGTAAACTTGGCATGACATCACGCCTGCTCCCTTTTATCTATACTTTTGTTTTTGGTTACAGTAGCCACGAAACTGTGACAAGAGCCCGGTCAAGCGAGGACAGTTTTGCCCCTTTTGACTTCACTTATGACGACACCCTGGAAGAAATCATAGACAAACAAATCCCATCCCTAAGGTTCCATGGGATCATTAGAAGAGATGAACTTGTAGCACTGATCAAGAATAGGATATACTACTTTGAAAGTAACTTGGTGAGTGAAAAGTATTTGAGCACAGCATCTTACAAGTTTTCTGTTACTTCAGTTTACAGCTGGTATTAATTGCACTGATGACTTTTGTCGGAATTCTGACTTTTTCAGGGTCATTTGGGTCATTCTTGTGAATTGTGTACCCTGGACCCTCAGCCAATTTTCCTACTTTTTCAGTAAAGACTGGTCTCATCCCTGTAAATGTCAAAGCTTTTATTTGTTTAGCTCCAATATTCTGATGTCTGTCTGTCTGTCTGTCTGTCTGTCTGTCTATTGGGTTGAAGGATGGGCATGACTGCCTTTATGGTGGTTTTGGAGCAACCTTTGAAACAGGGGTCAAGTTTTCATTTTCAGATTATAACAGTGGTATAATTTATCCACATCAAATTGGTGAGATGCAGTAGAAAACATTGAACACTGCAGTATTTTTACGCAAGTGGTTATTGTTTTAAGATAGGTGGCTCTATATCAGCAGAGTCCCTGCTCTTGGTGGAATTATTTTGATATTAGCCAAAACTTTTTTTTTGTGATTCAG
The DNA here is from genome assembly GCF_001039355.2 of Lingula anatina. The sequence continues at coordinate 32,778 of NW_019775975.1, forward strand.
GGCTTGGATTAAGGATTTTAAGCCAGGGTTTTGAAACTTAAAATTCATTTTCTCGCTGAGACAGACTGTCTAGACTCTATGCTGTATATGGTAAAAATATTAAAAAATGGCCATCCAAAATAGGAGTGCAAAAGATAGCTTGGTAGCCTGACTAACCCCCTGCTTGAAACTGTATTTAGTAGATATGATCCATTTTCTGCTTTGTATCCAGTGATTGTGTTCAGGTGTCTGTATGTTGACAGCCAACTACTGAAATGTGTTAGATGAGATTTCAATATTGTGTTTTGTGAATTGTGAGAGCTAAATACATATGCCCATTGGTATAAGATGATGTGTTGTTGATGTCATGAAAAAATGTAGTCATCAAGGAGAATCAGTTCTGTTCTGTTTTGAAATTTATATCCTCAAATCCAACTCCCCCCTACCCTCCACTTCCTGGAGTTATGCTATATTGTTGAAAACTGTGGAGGGCTGGGGGGGGAGGCGGAGATATATCACTCCTAACCCCTCACCACTCCTTCGTTAAGTGAACCATTGCATGCATTCTTTACATTTTCACACTGCATAAAAATGCAATTTGGCTATCACAAAAGGAAAGTCGAGTAATTAACGCTATGAAAATGTTGTATAATTCCTCTGTAATAGGCACTTACAGTACCTGCTTTTGCCATATTTCTGGTGGTAAGCACTTCAAGGAGCCCATAGTTTTCAGTGTCTTGAGCTTATCCTATATCTGGCCATTTTTATATTCATGGGTAAGACAAGGATATGGGTATGCTTGTATAGTACAAAGTCTGGGTCATGTGAGAGGGGAGAGATGAAATTTAAGCGTCACGGTTGCACCATCATCACATTCTGTTTTCAGTTTTTGGAGGACATATTTTTGAGACAATGCATGTACATCTGCCATAACACTACTAGTAAATGTTATTCTGGAGATTATGAAGTGCAGATTTGAAGACTGATTGTGCAGTTTTCAGGTTTTGAAAAAACGTATTTATGATACAATTATAATTTTGAGAAATAGAATATTAAAATATCAAAGGCATCATTAATTTTATCTATCTTCTATGCCAACCAACCTTTACAATTGGGATTTTTTGTTTGTTTGTTTGCTTATAAATGAAGAAATTAAAACTTTTTTATTTTGTTATATTTTACTTTTTTTTGTTAAAACACTGATTAATGAATGAAAATATTAGTCTCATGGCAGAACATTTTAGTTTGCCATCATTTAAAATATACTCATTGTAAATATTTGTTGCCAATTTATAATAGTCCTTGTTCTTAGAATTGCTTTTAGATAAGGTAAATATTATATACAGTATGCTGAGTCCAAGGATAAGTTTGATCATGTAGTATAAGGTGGATGAGGTTATGGAAATATCACTTCTTTGAAACCCTGAAGTTTTCTATGACCGATCTGAAATCATGTCACATAGGCAGTAAGCAATAAAATTACACTTTAATGACATCTAAATCTATGACAGTACAGCATGTGCAGGGAGAAGTCAAAATGTTCACATCAGCAAGAAAGCTTTACTGCTATTTTAAATTTTTATTACTCACACTGCTAACTGGGAACTTAAATAAATACTAGTAATATGGTTATTTGGCAAATGAGATAGCTTTATATATTAAGTGACCTTGAATTATGAAAAAGTTCTGTTCTAAGAGGTTCTCTGTAAGTTCATTTCTTGATAACTCCAACAGAGACCACTACAGCATACAGTGTGCACGATAATACATTAAATGCATGTTAATATCTGAGTTTTTTAAAATTCCATATGAAATACAGTGCTGTATCTAAAATAAAGATCATAAACTATTTAAAGATGGTTGTTATAAGTTTAAAATCTAATTTATCCGGGACAGCTTAAATAATGTACATGGACTGAGTTTTAGTGAAGAAAATTTCAAAACTATTAAAATCTCGAGGTCACTCTAAATATGCTTGCTGCGACTCTTTTTTTTTTTCTTTTTTGTTAGTTACATACTTTACTTGTATGCATCGTCATTGCTATAACAAATCAAAATCAAGCATTTACACAATCGAAGAAAAAATTTATACAATACTAAGAATGATTTCCATATCTTTACAAGTGTTTTCTCTGAGCTCTAATATGTCAGTGTATCATAGAGGTTGGAAAGTTGAGTAACGTTGTGAAAGACAGGTCAAGGACAGAGGTGCCCCTTCAAATTTACTTGTGAAATTACATACAGGTCAAGGTCACAGGCTCCATTAAGATTTTATTTGTGAAGTCTTATTTGATGGTTTCACAAAGGTAAAACTTTCTTGAAACGTTTCATCTTTATCATAATAAGCATATGCATGCAAACAAATAAAGTTTCAAAATACAAGTCTTTTTGTTAGAATCAGTGGAGTGTCTTGTCCTTTTTTCTTCTTTTTCTGTTTTTTGTCTCGAGTCTTGATAGTTTACACTTGGAAGAAAAGCAGGCAGAAAATGAATACAGGTGTTTATACCATGTTCAGTAAAAGCAACTATACTTCTTGAGTTGTCATCTACAACTTTTTCTACGAATAAAACTTGTGCCACAGGCTGTCGTGATGTGCTTTCTGTGTTGTCCACTAGGTGTCAGCAGTGCATAGAGAGATCACATGTCCTTTATTATGCTGAGTATCTGGAAAATAAAGGAAAATATTAAGGAGTTTATTTGTTATTTATTGAAGTAGGAGAGGATAGAGGGAGTATGACAAAAAAAATGATTGCATGCTTGGTTGTGTGTGTAAGAGAGAGAGAACAAGAGAGAGAGAGGAAGAAGATTGGGAATAAAAGAAAAAATAAAGAGCAGAGAAACAAAGGGATTAAGTATCATTTTTAGATATTTAATTGGCAATGCATATTTTCTTTGCCACACATGTATATCAGATATGGATTAAGCTTATGGTAGAAAATATTTTCAAGTAGAATTATTTATCTTAGACAACCAAGTTAAGTATTGTCTTTCTGGCAGAGAATTTTTTAATTAAATATTTAAATCTTAAATTAATTTAAATTTTACTATACCAGACCTGTAGCAGACAAGACATGACAAAGTCTTTTTTTATCTAATAATTACCGATACAATAAAAATATATCTGACTCAAAAACATACTTACATAAAATATCTCTGAAAGTTTACAATCATGGATACATTCTCAGATGGTTTTCTTTTCATAATAATCTCTCAGCACTGCGTAGACATGTTTTAATGTATCTTCGGCACTGGATTGGGCTTTTTTCGAAACGTCTTTGGAGGCGGCCTTTGATAAGTTCTCGTCTTTGGTGTCTGCATCGTAGAGCCGGCGCAACAAAGAGACCAACTTTGTATCAGAGTCTGAAGACGCGTCTGAGTTGGAAACTGTAAATGTAATTGAAATAATGGAGTGAAATTATCTTGTGACACAAGTATAAAGATTTATATCACCTTGTACATCATTTTTATGTAAGGAAGGAGAGGCTCCATTTCAAACCTCTCTCTTTCAGTGAATAAAGAAGCGAATGAATGAATAAAGAAACTAAAAACTAATTAAGTACAATATTATAAAATAACAAATAAGTAAATGAAAATGAATAAGTGAAGAAATAGAAAAATAAATAAATAAGTAAACTATTGTATTTTGAAAACAAATGGTTAGGAGGCTAATATGCATGCTTATACCATCTAGAGGTTCTGTTTCTTTAGAAGGAAAAAAGATAAAATGTGATTGTCATGTTACACACATATTCAATCAGATGGCTTTCTGACATTCTTGTTTTTCATATGAATAGCAACTTCTATCAAAATAAGGTGATAAAATGTAATTGTGACAAATATTAATGATTCTTTTTGACACATGAAACGGAGAGAAATGAAGCAAAAGGAAATAGAAATTGAAGCATTGATCTGTCTGATATCAAGGAAATTGTGTTAATAAATATTCTCATGGTTAATTAAAACATGTGTATTAAACGCAGCGGTGCTAAATTGAGTGAGGTAATTGATGGAATATGCAGAATGAAGCAACTACTAATTATACATCTATACTGCAGATCATAAAAAGTTACACATCCGCTTTGAACGCAGTGATAACAAACATATAGCCTCTATCTGAGGGGACATAAAAGTGCCAACAAATCATATGGTGTCTGTCATTGATGTCTCTTTGAATAAGTCACGGAAGCAAAAGAATAATACTTCCAGAGCACCTTTAAGCAAAAACCTATAAAAATCGACTTGGAGTGCAAATTTTGTGACGGATTTTCATTACGTGAATTTTTGTGCTTTCAGTATGTGAATTAGATCGTCCAGACCCAGTATTCTTGGAGCTTTTCATTTGATCACATGGGCGCCTTTGACTCATGTCGTTATTGTCTTTCAAGCACAGAGTCTATTGTGTCCTGTCTCTTTGCTCAATAGAATGAATCCAATCCCACTTTGTCTCCCAAATCGGAAATTACAAATAAGACCGCCACAGCTAATTCAACTCAATCAGATGACGGAGTTTGCTTGGGATATTATATTGTTCTTCCTTCAATCTATTTCCAAACGACAAATAATGGAGTAACTGCTAATTCAGCTGAACCTGATGACAACGTTTCATGTGTAAATATTATTCCTTCAATCTGCGTCTGCTTAATTCTAAGTATTGTCCGTGGTCGCAGAGTTAATTACCGATGTTTGTCTATTGGATATTGAAGAGATAATGTGATGTTTATTCTGATACTGTAGATTTGGTTGAAACACTCACTCTTACATCAACTTCTTTTCAGTGGTTCTTAATTTTTTTGTCTTTTTCTGAATCTTACAAAATTATAAGGGAAGACAAGGAGTGAGTGTTTGTTGTAACTCATAACTCCTTTTATTTATTTTTGTATTTATGTAATGTAAGCAAGATTCCATAAATAGAAAAATAAATAAAAGGAGTTGTGATAAAATACTCAATATCCATCTGTCAGTGATTACTTTTTTCTATAATAGCCTATTTGATAAATATCAATGTCTTTCAAGTGATATATTTGTTGCCTTGATTGAACTTGTGACAAAATCATTTAATTATACAAACACTATTCATAGCACATACATGGATGATATATAAGGAAATTCAATGCATTATTAGCATTCTAAAAGTTGTCAGCTATCAAGATGTGGGTGACATATGTATCTTGTGATTATTAATTAAATAATAGTACATGCAAATAGAAGAGGTTTATTTGATGAATCGCAAAATTGGGGTCATAATTTATGATGTCCGTCGAAGCAATAAAGATGATGCATATTAATTAAGGACACCCACTTTGACTTTTTACTGACGTCAACTGACTTCTTGAAATAGAATATACATAGGTATGATTATAACTTTGCTTTGTATGAAAGTTCTTAATTGAGTGGAAATGTTGATTCTTTATATTTGTTGCAATATTTTGTTCGACTCTTATTTCTGTGGCATCATACAGGGGAGTGGAGGGGGGGGGGGTTTGAAGCTGTTGAAGGCCTGCAATACAGTAAGCATGATGCTACAGCAGGTCCTATGTACTCTCTCTGATATTGATATGAATGGTGACTTAAGGAAAAACAAGAGACTTGTGCTAAAACGGATGAAAGGCCCCTCCCCCCAAAAAACTCTTTTCAGATATTTTACAAAACTCCACAGGGGAGAGGGCGGTGGTGGTATAGTCCTGGAAAATCTTTTAATATCTTGTAGTGCTGTGACATTAGATCACTTTTACTGTCATACTCAAAACATTTATCATTATTTTATTAAAATGTTAAAGTATGTTTCAGTATATTTGTGTTCAAATTCTTCTAAGGATTCAAGAGCTGCAGCAGCAAATAAATAAATAAATAAATAAGTAAATAAATAGATAAATAAATAAATAAATAAATAAATAAAAGGAAAATAAAGCTTGCAGCATTATATCCTATTGCTAACATATGCACATTTAATAACAAACAATACCTATTCTAAGTGGGAATCACTTATATTCCATTTCTACTGTAAAGGAAGAAAGAGTAGTGGGGTGGGGGGTGGGGGGGAGACAGCATGCCATCAAATAAAGCTCCAGTAAAAAGGCAAGAACTTTGTCCGTATCTACTGTTTATCAAGTGTGGTACACCTGGCCCATTTCACATTCAAGTCATTACTTTTTAATGTGCAGTCCATTAGAACTAAAATGTTACAGTAGCTTAAATGATGAAGGAACAAATTGATTTTAGGGTAAGTGGGAAAGCAGCTGATGCAGATCTATTTCATTTCGAGCCTTGCTTGTTGATGGAATGAATAATAGAGGCCATCAGAGATGCTCTTAACCCACAGGCCCGGCATCCATTTTTGATTAGTTCAGGTAAAAAAATGAACCAAAATTAACAAAAAGGGACACAGTAGAAGTCATAAGTAATTCAAGTAATCCGGATGAAAAGGGTTTTAGATTTGCTTGCTCAGTTTTCATTTGTTTGGTCAATTTATCGGTAGAAATGAGAGAAGACCCTGAAATTATCAATTATACCTTTTATTGTTGATTTCAGGGAAATGTATTCTTTTAACATGTTCAAGGTAATTTCAGTTTGAATAATTTCATAGAAATTGATTGATTTGTCGATTCCAAGAAAATGAACATTGTTTTGTGGTCATGGCATGATATGAATTATTTAAGCTGATACTCACAATATTTAAAACCCGAAAGCTTGACAGAGTGCTTTGAATTTTAGTAGTTTTGAGTACCGAGTAGCATTTTAGATTATTCATATGAGAACAATATGTTGATTCCTGTGCAGTTTTTGCTTATTTTGAAGCAATTATTTGATTTGCTTGCTTTAGTTCTACAGAATTTAACTAAATTTGAATGCAACTATAGTTGTCATTTTATTGTATTTTTTTTCAATGTGTTTTTCATTATTTATTTATTTATTTATTTATTTATTTATTTAGTAGGAAAGGATTCATTGGCAGTCTAGTGAGTCATTCAATGATAGTCTTCTGCCTTATCAGGTTGAATCAGAGAGGCCAAAAAGCAGTTATGTTAAAACAGTTATCTGATGCATCTCTGTAAAATCATTCATTTGTAATTTGTATATTAGATTTATTGGATTTCTTTTTCATATCTTGGCAAAAGATAATGCAGGATTTGATGATATAATATTATTTCCATGCATGCTACTACTAATACAATGTACAAGTGCATTTTACACACTTTGCACTATATTGACCCATGCAGGGGTAGATTGAGGCGGTCTTCTGGGTCTTCCGGAAGACGGTTAAATTTCTAAGTTTACATTGATGAGTACCTAATTTTTTCTGTCGGAAGACGGTCCAAAAATGGAGGATGGATCAACAAAGATAATGTGGAAGACCGTCAGAAATATCTCTGGATCCGCCCCTGCCATGAAATTAGCTTTGAATTTTAGAGAAATTGAATGTCACCTGATATTGAAAAAATGCTAGCATTTTCAGTCTTGATAGGTACTCATCAACATAGTGAAATTTCTTATTGTTTATTTGCTGTGCTACTGAGAGGAGGTCTAGCTCATAGAAAAAACTATTTCAAAGTATTTAATTTATAATTTCTGCTTAAGGGTACTTTTTGTCTACTCATAGTAAAATAACCCAAACAGTTTAAGAAACCTAGAGACCATTTCAGAGTATTTATGTTTTAAAAGTAATTTTCCTCTCCTTTCTTTGTAAAACAAAAACTTTTAAATATATCAAGTTTTTTTTTAACAAAGTATCCAGCAAAATTAAAATTTAAAAAAATCAAACATATATAGGAGTGCAAAATTTTCTTTTTTTTTTCTTTTTTTTTTTTTTTTTTTTTTTGTACACTCCTGTTACAACACAAACATTTATAAAAACCTAATAAATAATAATTTAAAAGTACTCACATTTGTACAATGGGGCTCTCTTTCCATACCACACTGCCGAATTTGCTGTGCAGATTAGGGCCAATAGGCAAATAAGTAGCACTGGTCCATTCATATTGCCTGTTTCAAGCTTGCACTAACTCTACGACCTTAATTTTTTCAGTTATCAAAAATGATTCCGATTATCTCAAGTCAAAAGTTACAACTTGCTTCTTCTACTGTATGATTTCTAAGTTTTTCTTCCTCTGATAAGATAAAGAACTAACTGCAGGATACTCAGAGCTTCAAACTTGCTCCTCTGCACTTGCTTCAAAGTTAAAGAATGAAGTCCTTCGAGTCTCTGGTGATTAGTTATTATGTACTTTTGCTCTTCAATGATTTAGTCTGTCACAATTGACGCGCTTCTTCTGTACACGGTTTATTAAACCAGTAGTTATTGGTTTCCTAATCAGCCACGGGTTATAACTGCCTGCATACATTGGCGGGAGTCTATTTTATACGCTTAATGACTAACTATGACAGTCATCCAGCATTGATTAGTGAAACAATAGACGACATCGTGCCGTTTGGGAATTCAGCAAAAGTTGGCATCTATGGGCATTGTTTAGGAGGTGGTATAGCTGCTGATGAAAGTGTGCTATTGTGATGACGAAGTTGAAATCGGGGGTGTGTGTTTGTGTATGTCTCCACGCACGTTTTAAGGTGACTGCGCAATTCACATTTTAAAGTTATTGTTTCAGTTCAGTTTGTTTTCATCATAGTATGGATTTATTTTATTTTCACAGCCCTCGCCCAGTTTTGCCCAAGGGTGTTAAATCTGTGTTTAAGGACAAAGCTTTTAGCGCATGATTTAAGTGCTTTATTATTTTTTGATTCCCTATACATTTAAGAGGTCCATAATCTATAAGTACATAAGGACTATACGGAAGACATCATGACTTTGCTTCCTTTTATGGTAAATTCTGTTTTTGTTCCTCTGTAATTAGAGAAGACCCTTTGCCATCGTGTGGCAATTTTTTTCGATCTATTTTTAAAATTCTCTTCATAATTCAACTCAACATAAGAACATCATTCTGCAAGCTAAAAAGTTCATTTATTATTTACTGATGCATTTAGACTATTAGTGTTGGTCTTCTCAAAGAGAAACTATTCAGATATCTTCCTTTTGTAATATCTATCTTTTCATTCATGAGTACTAGGAACTGTGTTTAGCATTTATGGTGTAGAGATGGAAAGACTTAATGTGTCCTATTTTTTTGTGGTCTCAAAACAAAATACCTGTGTATCTCATTTTGTTCATATATATATATATATATATATATATATATATATATATATATATATATATATATATATATATATATATATATATATATTGCAGCTAGTGCACAAAGCCTGTAACCTATAATATTGAAGAGCGGATTTTTTTTTTTTTTTTTTGGGACAAAAGGGACTACTTTTTTTACCTCAAAACCTCCATATGTTCATAGAACCTAGAATGAAATTTGATGCAGAGCAGACCTTTTCCTGGTCAGGACCCCCCCCCCTGCTTCCCCCCCCCGAACACACACACACACACACACACACACTTTCTGGCACAGTCATGTCTATTTTTGTTCCTGTATTCTAACTCAATAACCCTTTTCCGTCTCCAAGTCATTAAAGATTCAAACTAAGCACACAACTGAAAACTGGACACTCTTCACTCCTTTGCCCTGTCAATACAGTAATAATTCTGGAATTGTCAGTATAGAAAGTTGTAAATGTCAATGGCTTCCGATTTGATTGAATTCTTTTCTTTCTCTTTCTGGAGTGCTTTACAAGTGTAGGCTGACAAAAGTGAATGCTATCTTGTGATTTAAGTGTGGGCATTGAATTGATGCTTCATAGACTGAAACTTAATTGTTGAGTGGACAATTGGATTGTTCAATGCAGTTATTACTCAATCTTTTCAATGGGAGGAAATTGTGAATTTCACACTGTATTTTTTTAGGTCATCGTTTCTTAAACTTAACCGTAACTATTGTACGGTAGCAATAAATTTCAAAGCAGGCTGGTCTACAGTACATGCTATGCAGTAAGAGCACCACAAATGTTATTTGTAGAAATATAATTTTGTAATAATTAAATTCTGTATCTGAAAGTTTGACACTCTTTGTCCAATGAAAAGATGGAGTAATTACCTTATATATTTTTCTACATATAACACCTGTCACTGTTTATGGGTACTTTTTGACACCTGTGGTAATTTGGAGGGGTTTTTTTTGTGAATTAGATGTGGATATTTAATTTATTCATAGAGGAGGGTTAATTGTAGAGCTAATTATCGAACAATTTAATAGTTATCGCTGAATTGTTGTTTACATTGTACTGGCACTTTCTGGTAAATGTGCCTTTTGCTCAGATGAAATCAAGCTATTTTAATTTTTTTTTTATTTACTTAAATACCTTGTAAATGGTTTACTTTTGAAGTGGATGATGACTATTCACAGAGCTGTTGTNTTGAGCTAATTATCGAACAATTCAATAGTTATCGCTGAATTGTTGTTTACATTGTACTGGCACCCTCTGGTAAATGTGCCTTTTGCTCAGATGAAATCAAGCTATTTTAATTTTTTTTTATATACTTAAATACCTTGTAAATGGTTTACTTTTGAAGTGGATGATGACTATTCACAGAGCTGTTGTTCTGTACAGTTTGGCATACTTAATCTCTCTTAAGTGTTGTCAGTGCAGGCGTGTCAGTGTTATGGAAAATTATACTCATTGTTGAACGGACTTTTGGCAGTGACATGTCATTTGGTTTGAGTATATCATTTCAAAGGAACATTTAAGGCTTCATTTTTCAGCTCACTTCTTGTGTTTTTGATGACACCAAATATTTTTATGCTGTCAAACTAAAATTATTGTCTCCCAGATTTTTTTTATGACCTGGAAACTTAAGAACCTCCCTCTTTATCTTCAAGAAAGATTTCTAAATCAGTTAAAACTGATGATAAGCAGTGAGTTCTAAAGTTGATAAATGTGATTGACATCATATTTATTTTAAACTGCAAAACTTTTATGTATCTGCCCTGTTTTCAAAACAATAATATACACTGATGTAGAAATGGAAAAGCAAAACAATGACATGAAAAAGCAAACTTTTTGCAAAATTTAGATCAAAGAAAATGACTATAAAATAGTCTCGCATAGCCGGCAGCAGTGACACAGTCAATATTAACGCGTGTACTTTGAAGCTGATTTAAAAAAACAAAGCATTTGCATGTTTAACGCGCTAAGAGGAAATTACAGGCGCGTGTAGACAGAACATTTAGATTTTTGCCAATAAAGCCTTAAAATCAGTTCCGTATAACGTATTAAGGGCTCAGACATACCCTGGAGTAAGAGATTGATTTAACACATTGTTGGCAAATAGTAAGAGGGTGTGGAGGAGTTTCAAATGTTGTGTTTACTCTCAAAGTTTATGTCCTATTCACACTAACATGAAATAGAACCATTCTGCACTGGTCTGAGCCTATCTGACATCACCGTAGTTGCAAGCCCAGCAGTGGGCCACCTGAACACAGCTGAAGTTATCTTAGGTGGTATTTTGCTTGGCTGGCAACTGTCAGATATATAATATAATGCATAGCTCTTTTCTTGTGTGTGAACAGGTTCTGAAAAGGAAACGGACTTCATTTTATCTGATTTATAAATAAGCACAAAATGAAAATTGATTCTGTTTTTTAAACTGTTTCCTATGTGGAAAAAGGGATAATACATAATTAAGAGGAGATAATAAATGTACCTTTTTTTTTTTTTTTTTGTTATTATTATTTTCCCCAGTACAATTGCATCATTGGAAAATGTTGTTAGTCCAAAGGGACAGGATTGTCTACAGTTGAATGTAATACCGGTAAGTGTGAGAAATGCTATTTAAGTTGGCAGGTGTATTTTTTGTATCAAAGAAGACCGCTGTAGTGTTTATCGGACAGAGGGAGTTTTGTGCAGGTGGCGCAAAATAGTTTCCAAGAACAAGTCAAAGCTCTGCAATTTTTTTTATATTCTTTCAAACCTGAAATTTGATTGATATGTTTGAGTAATTTGCGGCAATGTGTTGTGAGCATTATATACATTGTAGAAAAAAAAAAGATGTTTCACAATACAATTTTGGTTTATTATTGGTAGTTTTGATTGTGTAACCAATAGCACCTGCTGATGTTACACGCCTGTGTATTGTTAGCTTTATTGCATGTGCGTGACATTGTGTGAATGCGCTCGTATACTCGCGTGCATGTGAGATCAATATTTTGCCTGGGGAGGTAGGCGGTAGTTATATTTATACACAATTGTTTGTAAAAAAGTTTGCAGGAGTAAACGTCCCTGAGTAAAAATAAAGAAGGCCAGTTGCATTTCTACAACAAGCCAATATGTTTTACATTTTATGTGACGTAGATGTTTATATATATATATATACCAATACACACACAAACCATGAAGTTAAACTTTAAGTCAGTAGTATTTTAATAGTGGATGGTGACGAATTAATGATATCATTATGTATTATTAATTGGTGTATCAGGCATGAGTCAGTGTTCATCAATAACAGACCTCTTTGTATGCCAGGTTAAGTTAAAGTCCACCTCCCATGGGATGAGTCGGTCCCTCAAGACATTTATCAGCTTAGTGAAATAAAAATGTGGTCTTAACAAGGGCCGATCCAGGGTTCTTCAATAAAGTCAATAGAGATAATTGTGCTATTATATATAGGGCACAATTGAGAATTGGATATATTTGTTTAGTTTTGTCTTGTTTCGATCCTTTCTACATTTTTTCCAACCTTTCTACATTTTTTTCATTATTTTTATTCATTTTTGTTCTTGTTTTGGGGGGAAAGGTGAAGGAGCTATGGCATTACTAAAATTATAGAACACTTTTGGGGTATTAAGAGGGTCTTTAAGTATATTCAAACATCATCGATGAAAATCTTTAAAATCATGCCAATTTCTACCAAAAACCCCATACCCAGTTCTCTATATGAGAAAACTCTTTCTTAGCATATATACCCCAGTACATCATTCCCCTGCAGCTACAAGCTAAGTACCAGGTAGCTTGTTTGAAGTTACTAATATTCTAATTGATTGGTTAATTGTTTGCCATGCTTGGTAGGCTCAGGGGATGTAACTGATTATACAAGGTACAGAGATATGCCGCAATACAATTTTGTCTTTATGATAAATTTATTGGCTTTTTTTTGTGGAAAGCCATTACTAACAGCGAGTGGGAGCAATTCATTTGAGAATAATAAATACTTGTTTAGGATTTTGCTTGAGGCGTGTTTGTTTGTTGTCAATTTAGTCACAAGACTGATTTTTTAAATTACTTTTAGTTTTACGGTTGTTGCTGTTTTTTAGGTCTTTGGTGTAGAATTATTTTCCCAGCACCATAATCAATGAAATTTAGACTGTCAAGTTTGAGGTTAAACTTTAATTCCTTTTAAGAATTCTTGATTAACCATCAGATAAAATTTTATTGAAGAAAAATGAACAGTTATATTGTATAATTAAAACTTTGTAACTATTTTAATGGTTTTGAGTCTAGTTTCCAGGCCTCAAAACTTTTAGCTATCTTATAGTAAAGATTTGCGTAAAACTGATACGTTTACAGGAAAAGGTTTAGGCCAGTGGGACTGAAGAAATGTCACAGTGTAAGGTTATATGTTGAAGAGAGACTTTTTTTCATTTGTTTTTGTTCATTTTTGTCTCTCCAGAGGTTACATCCGTAAGGGTTACTGTAGTAGGTTGTAATTATCTTGTTATTTTTCATATATTAGGACTGCACTGCTGATTATCTTTATTTTATTCCCTTCCAGAACATGATGAAAAAAAAGCAATGTTTTCAAGTTATAAAATTATAATATATATATAGGATATGAAATATTTCTTTTGCAACTTTAAAGGCCCTCCAAGTCATAGAATCTTCATGTATACATGCATTCACTCTCTCTTTCTCTCTCTCTCTCAACAAAGAAAAAAAAAACTGTAATATATTTTCTGGCCTGCTTTTATGGACTGATGACTGTTTTGCGTAAGGATTGACCTTTTTTAAATGTTATATTACGTACACTCTTTGAATATTGACTGCAATTTAATTATTTCAATCCACAGGCCTATCCCACTTGACTTTTACAGCATCATTATCCATTGTGGTTGGAAAATGTAGGCAAGCACAGCGTGAACAATAGTGATACTTTCCACTTCTCAAATTCCCAGTAATTATAACATGAAGTTGTCACCGTTATTAAACAGTATCGGTTATTTCAATTATCCCTGTTTTTGGGATGCATGGCTGAAGAGTATCAATTGCAGAAACCCCATCTCATCAACGTGTAGTTAAGATGAGGTGACAACTCTCTCACGTCCGTGTTTAAAACATGATATTTTAATCTCTAAAAGCCAGGATTTGGAGGTAGATATCATATGATGGCTTAAAAAATACACTGCCAGCAGATTATGTTTTGTGGCAAATAGGGGCATAAAAAAATCTGGCACAGAGATTTTTAGGGAGGAGGGGGGGGGGAGGGTTTATAAAACTGACCACACCCGATTTGAAATCGGGGTTGGATTTTATGTTGGACCCAGTAAATTTAAATTATTTTATTTGCATTTTGCTTGTTCTATGGTCATTAGCAGTATGCCGTCCTGGGTGCTGTTCATTGATACTCCATTTTTTAATGTTTTTTATGTTTTTTTTTCAATCTGCAGGCCCATTATAAGGTTTATGGTGCCACTCAGCACATTAGTACACCATGATAACAAATATTAATCATCAGCTCCAGACTGTAGACTTAAGGTGGGAGATCTAGGGAAAAACTGCCCACGCGTCCAGCCAGGAACCTGAAAGTCCAAATAGTTTACCAAAAAGATACTGATTTTATGGATTCCTAATGTGCAGACTTGAAGGGGGTGAGGGTGGAGGGGGGTTAAGTCATAAATTCTTGGTCTTTTTGGGAAAATACCCCTTATACTCCCTTAAGAGTGTCTTTAAGTAGAAATGTCCATATTAAATATAAATTCAATCTGACTTTGTCCATTCATTCATTCTGAATAGATATTACCTGTACATTGTGAGAAATGAACTTGTGAAGAACTTGCAAAAAGGAGTAAAAACTCCTACATGTTTGCACCTCTGAAACTGTACTCGTCTAGACTGGAGCAGTGGACCTATTACTACCCTTTATGTCTAGACCCCCCCCCCCCCCACCCCTTCACACCTCCATCTCCTTCGGGAAATCATCAGAAATGTAACCGTCCTCTTAATCCACTCCAAGTTGCCCCCTTGAGATAGCTTGAGGACTTGTACTAAGTTTCTCTCTAATGGCTGCGCAGTGCTTTGGGAATAGGTGATAAATTCCTGGTGTAAATTTTGCGTAATATCCAGAACACATGACTTAACAGTGAGTTGATGTTTTTTTTCTGCCATGTTGCAAACTTGTGAATGTAAAAACTTGAGAAATGCGTGAACTAGCGCCTTTTAAATTGGAGAGACGTGTGAGAGGCAGAGAGACTATGACAGGATTAAATGGTCTTCCTTTCTTGTAGGGTCCGCCATATTTTAGCCTTGTTCCATTCCGAATGGCCCCATTGATGTCTGGAGCCAACTTTTTTAAAGATAAAAACTAAAATCACAATTTGAGTCAAAGTCAAGTTTTTTTTATAATAATTCATTGTGAAATAATTAAAATGGAAAAACACTTCTAACTTTTTCAAGAAGCAAAAAAAAAAAAAAAAAAAATTTCAAAGTATCTTTTCTACAAGTGGGAGTAAACGGTCTGTATCTACCACCCATATCTAGGACATGACATGTTTGCTGAACAGATGAAGTACACTCATTCTGTCTCCTACTCCTTCCCACCGAGGGTTTCATTTCACAGTTAATGGAATCAATGTATTAACTTTGTAACCGAGCCCAGGTTTATGACAGTGTTTTCTCAATCTATACAAAATATTGACAGCACCTTTGATGAAATGATACAGTACTTAGTATAGAGATTGGAGGGGAGATTCAGGACAGATACATTGATAGAGAGAGTGAAGAAATAATAGAAGTAAATGTTGTATAAATCAATGTTTTAACAATGTAGTTTAGGACTGAATTACCAGCTAGGGTAATTAAGGATAGGTGTAAGAGTGGAGATGAATTAAGGTTTCAGGGTTAGGTGAATTAAAAGAAATTGGATTCCATACTCATAAAAGTTACACATTTGGTGTATTTAATGTAAAAAGTGATAGACAAACAAGGAGAAAATTTTTTTGTATGCATTGATAAATTACAGAGGTAGTTGTTTATGTGTGTTTATAACAGTGCAAAGTACTTACAAACAGCAGTTGAATCAAATTCACTGTCCTTGACCAGCCCCCGGCCTAATAGATTCAAACACTTAATTCCCCTTTTCCATTATCTTATTATTTTAATTTATCAATTTTTGTTACTAAATAAAAAAAAAACAAACTATTTTCTGATTTAGACCTTATGCCCTACTTGAAAATTCTGTTTTTTTTTTTTTAGATATATTTAAAATGTCACTGATTTTAAGCAATATGTTGGATAAGTTTCATTTTGATGAAAGTTTTCACTCCTGCTGTGGGCAGTGAGTATTGTGTTTTGTCTCAACCGCTAAAACCTCAGCACAACACATTGTGTGCTGTCACAACTAACACAATGTGCTATACTTTTACATGCTTTGAGGGTTATTGTCATCAGAAATTGTAACAAAAATGTTAATCAAAATGTTGAGAAGTAATACCCACTAGTCAAAGAATTTCATCAGTTGCTGTGTTGTGCACTCGCAGGATATAATGATAAAAGTTCTTCCAATTATGTTCATTATAACTTCGGGGCTTCAAAAGGATTTTGGTGAAAAGGGTATCACAAACTTAATGCATAGATTTGTCTTATTGTTTAATATACGCATACATATTATCAGCATCAATTGCAACCCACATAAAAAAAGAACAGAAAAAACNTAGAGCTAATTATCGAACAATTTAATAGTTATCGCTGAATTGTTGTTTACATTGTACTGGCACTTTCTGGTAAATGTGCCTTTTGCTCAGATGAAATCAAGCTATTTTAATTTTTTTTTTATTTACTTAAATACCTTGTAAATGGTTTACTTTTGAAGTGGATGATGACTATTCACAGAGCTGTTGTTCTGTACAGTTTGGCATACTTAATCTCTCTTACGTGTTGTCAGTGCAGGCGTGTCAGTGTTACGGAAAATTATACTCATTGTTGAACGGACTTTTGGCAGTGACATGTCATTTGGTTTAAGTATATCATTTCAAAGGAACATTTAAGGCTTCACTTTTCAGCTCACTTCTTGTGTTTTTGATGACACCAAATATTTTTATGCTGTCAAACTAAAATTATTGTCTCCCAGATTTTTTTTATGACCTGGAAACTTAAGACCCTCTCTCTTTACCTTCAAGAAAGATTTCTAAATCAGTTAAAACTGATGATAAGCAGTGAGTTCTAAAGTTGATAAATGTGATTGACATCATATTTATTTTAACCTGCAAAACTTTTATGTATCTGCCCTGTTTTCAAAACAATAATATACACTGATGTAGAAATGGAAAAGCAAAACAATGACATGAAAAAGCAAACTTTTTGCAAATTTTAGATCAAAGAAAATGACTATAAAATAATCTCGCATAGCCGGCAGCAGTGACACAGTCAATATTAACGCGTGTACTTTGAAGCTGATTTAAAAAAACAAAGCATTTGCATGTTTAACGTGCTAAGAGGAAATTACAGGCGCGTGTAGACAGAACATTTAGATTTTGCCAATAAAGCCTTAAAATCAGTTCCGTATAACGTATTAAGGGATCAGACATACCCTGGAGTAAGAGATTGATTTAACACATTGTTGGCAAATAGTAAGAGGGTGTGGAGGAGTTTCAAATGTTGTGTTTACTCTCAAGGTTTATGTCCTATTCACACTAACATGAAATACAACCATTCTGCACTGGTCTGAGCCTATCTGACATCACCGTAGTTGCAAGCCCAGCAGTGGGCCACCTGAACCCAGCTGAAGTTATCTTAGGTGGTATTTTGCTTGGCTGGCAACTGTCAGATATATAATATAATGCATAGCTCTTTTCTTGTGTGTGAACAGGTTCTGAAAAGGAAACGGACTTCATTTTATCTGATTTATAAATAAGCACAAAATAAAAATTGATTCTGTTTTTTAAACTGTTTCCTATGTGGAAAAAGGGATAATACATAATTAAGAGGAGATAATAAATGTATCTTTTTTTTTTGTTATTATTATTTTCCCCAGTACAATTGCATCATTGGAAAATGTTGTTAGTCCAAAGGGACAGGATTGTCTACAGTTGAATGTAATACCGGTAGGTGTGAGAAATTCTATTTAAGTTGGCAGGTGTATTTTTTGTATCAAAGAAGACCGTTGTAGTGTTTATCGGACAGAGGGAGTTTTGTGCAGGTGGCGCAGAATAGTTTCCAAGAACAAGTCAAAGCTCTGCAATTTTTTTTATATTCTTTCAAACCTGAAATTTGATTGATATGTTTGAGTAATTTGCGGCAATGTGTTGTGAGCATTATATACATTGTAGAAAAAAAGATGTTTCACAATACAATTTTGGTTTATTATTGGTAGTTTTGATTGTGTAACCAATAGCACCTGCTGATGTTACACGCCTGTGTATTGTTAGCTTTGCATGTGCGTGACATTGTGTGAATGCGCTCGTATACTCGCATGCATGTGAGATCAATATTTTGCCTGGGGAGGTAGGCGGTAGTTATATTTATACACAATTGTTTGTAAAAAGTTTGCAGGAGTAAACGTCCCTGAGTAAAAATAAAGAAGGCCAGTTGCATTTCTACAACAAGCCAATATGTTTTACATTTTATGTGACGTAGATGTCTATATATATATACCAATACACACACAAACCATGAAGTTAAACTTGAAGTCAGTAGTATTTTAATAGTGGATGGTGACGAATTAATGATATCATTTTGTATAATTAATTGGTGTATCAGGCATGAGTCAGTGTTCATCAATAACAGACCTCTTTGTATGCCAGGTTAAGTTAAAGTCCACCTCCCATGGGATGAGTCGGTCCCTCAAGACATTTATCAGCTTAGTGAAATAAAAATGTGGTCTTAACAAGGGCCGATCCAGGGTTCTTCAATAAAGTCAATGGAGATAATTGTGCTATTATATATAGGGCACAATTGAGAATTGGATATATTTGTTTAGTTTAGTCTTGTTTCGATCCTTTCTACATTTTTTTCCAACCTTTCTACATTTTTTTCATTATTTTTATTCATTTTTGTTCTTGTTTGGGGGGAAAGGTGAAGGCGCTATGGCATTACTAAAATTATAAAACAGTTTTGGGGTATTAAGAGGGTCTTTAAGTACTCAAACATCATCGATGAAAATCTTAAAAATTATGCCATTTTCTTCCAAAAATCCCCCACCCAGTTCTCTATATGAGAAAACTCTTTCTTAGCATATATACCCCAGTACATCATTCCCCTGCAGCTACAAGCTATGTACCTGGTAGCTTGTTTGAAGTTACTAATATTCTAATTGATTGGTTAATTGTTTGCCATGCTTGGTAGGCTCAGGGGATGTAACTGATTATACAAGGTACAGAGATATGCCGCAATACAATTTTGTCTTTATGATAAATTTATTGGCTTTTTTTGTGGCAAGCCATTACTAACAGCGAGTAGGAGCAATTCATTTGAGAACAATAAATACTTGTTTAGGATTTTGCTTAAGGCATGTTTGTTTGTTGGTCAATTTAAGCATGAGATTTAATTTTTTTTTTTTTCATTTTAAGTTTTATGGTTGTTGCTGTATTTTAAGGTCTCTGGTGTAGAATTATTTTCCCAGCACCATAATTATTGAAATTTAGACTGTTAAGTTTGAGATTAATATTTAATTCATGTTAAGAATATAAGATTAATAGTCAGATAAAATTTTATTGATGAAAAATGAACAATTATATTGTATAACTTGAACTAGTTCTCAGGCCTCAAAGTTTTTAGCTATCTTATAGTAAAGAGATGCGTAAAACTGATACGTTTACAGGAAAAGGTTTATGCCAGTGGGACTGAAGAAATGTCACCGTGTAAGGTTATATGTTGAAGAGAGACTTTTTTCATTTGTTTTTGTTCATTTTTGTATCTCCAGAGGTTACATCCCCGAGGGTTTCCGTAGAAGGTTGTAATTATCTTGTTATTTTTCATATATGAGGACTGCACTGCTGATTTATTTTATTTTATTCCCTTTCAGAACATGATGAAAAAAAAAAAAAAAACAATGTTTTCAAGTTATAAAATTATAATATATATAGGATATGAAATATTTCTTTTGCAACTTTAAAGGCCCTCCAAGTCATAGAATCTTCATGTATACATGCATTCACTCTCTCTCTGTCTCTCTCTCTCTCTCTCTCTCTCAACAACAACAAAAAAAAAATCTTTACATGCATGTATTTTCTGGCCTGCTTTTATGGACTGGTGACTGTTTTGCGTAAGGACTGACCTTTTTTAAATGTTATATTACGCACACTCTTTGAACATTGGCTGCAATTTAATTATTTCAATCCACAGGTCTATCCCACTTGACTTTTACAGCATCATTATCCATTGTGGTTGGAAAATGTAGGCAAGCACAGCGTGAACAATAGTGATACTTTCCACTTCTCCGATTCCCAGTAATTATAACATGAAGTTGTCATCGTTATTAAATAGTATTGGTTATTTCAATTATCCCTGTTTTGGGGATTCATAGCTGAAGAGTATCAATTGCAGAAACCCTATCTCACCAAACGTGTAGTTAAGAATGAAGTGACAACTCTCTCACGTCTGTGTTTAAAACTTGATATTTTAATCTCTGAAAGCCAGGATTTGGCGGTAGATATCGTATGATGGCTTGGAAATAACACTGCCTGCAGATTATGTTTTGTGGCAAATAGGGACATAAAAAAATCTGGTGCAGAGATTTTTAGGGAGGGGGGGGAGGAGGGTTTATAAAACTGACCACACCTGATTTGAAATCGGGTTGGATTTTATATTGGACCCAGTAAATTTAAATTATTTTATATGCATTTTGCTTGTTCTATAGTCATTAGCAGTATTCCCACCTGGGTGCTGTTCATTGATACTCCTTTTTTTACGCTTTTTTTTTTTAATCTGCAGGTCCATTATAAGGTTCATGGTGCCATTCAACACATTAGTACACCGTGATAACAAATATTAATCATCAGCTCCAGACTGTAGACTCAAGGGTGGGAGATTGAGGGAAAAGCTGCCCACGCGTCCATCCAGGAATCTAAAAGTCCAAATAGTTTACCAAAATGACACTGATTTTTGGTTTCTTAATGTGCAGACTTGAAGGGGGTGAGGGTGGAGGGGGGGGGGGTAGGGGTAAGTCATTCTTGGTCTTTTGGGGGAAAATACCCTAAACCCCTTTAAGAGTTTTTTTAAGTAGAAATGCCCATATTAAATAAAAATTCAATCTGAATGACTTTGTCCATTCATTCATTCTGAATAGATATTACATTGTTAGAAATGAACTTGTGAAGAACTTGCAAAAAGGAGTAAAACCTCCTACAGCATAGTTACATGTCTGCACCTTGTTACGTGTACTCGTCTAGACTGGAGCATGCAGTGAAGTGTGGACCTATTACTACCCTTTATGTCTAGACCCCCCTTCACACCTCCCATCTCCTACGGGAAATCATCAGAAATGTAACCATCCTCTTAATCCACTCCAAGTTGCCCCCTTGAGATAGCTTGAGGACTTGTACTAAGTTTCTCTCTAATGGCTGCGCGGTGCTTTGGGAATAGGTGATAAATTCCTGGTGTAAATTTTGCTTAATATCTAGAACACATGACTTAACAGCGAATGGATGGTTTTTTTTTCTGCCATGTTGCAAACTTGTGAATGTAAAAACTTGAGAAATGCGTGAACTAGTGCCTTTTAAATTGGAGAGGCGTGTGAGGGGCAGAGAGACTATGGCTGTATTCCCAGAGCTTTTAGATGGATCTATCCCCGCGGGGAGTCTCACTAGATTACTGTCAGATAATCCGGCTTAAATGTCCGTCCCGCCTACTACAAGCTGTAAGGGGGTAATTAACTTTCGTGTCCGCTCGGCTGACAGCTATTTAGCGTGAACCCCCAGGGAGTTAGGTCGATCTAAAGTAGATCGATCCAATCTCTGGAAATGGGGTCTATGACAGGATTAAATGGTCTTCCGTTCTTATATGGTCTGCCATATTTGATCCTTGGACCAGTTGATACTCGGATCTTCTATTCTGTATGGCTCCTTTGATATCTGGAACCAGCTTTTTTAAAGATAGAAACTAAAATCACAATTTGAGTCAAAGTCAAGTTTTTTTTTATAATAATTCATTGTGAAATAATTAAAATGGAAAAACACTTCTAACTTTTTCAAGAAGCAAAAAAAAAAAAAAAAAAAAAAATGTTTCCAAAGTATCTTTTCTACAAGTGGGAGTAACAAACTCAAATGGTCTGTATCTACCACCCATATCCAGGACATGGCATGTTTGCTGAACAGATGAAGTACACTCGTTCTGTCTCCTACTCCTTCCCACCGAGGGTTTCATTTCACAGTTAATGGAATCAATGTATTAACTTTGTAACCGAGCCCAGGTTTATGACAGTGTTTTCTCAATCTATACAAAATATTGACAGCACCTTTGATGAAATGATACAGTACTTAGTATAGAGACTGGAGGGGAGATTCAGGACAGATACATTGAGAGATAGAGAGTGAAGAAATAATAGAAGTAAATGTTGTATAAATCAATGTTTTAACAATGTAGTTTAGGACTGAATTACCAGCTAGGGTAATTAAGGATAGGTGTAAGAGTGGAGATGAATTAAGGTTTCAGGGTTAGGTGAATTAAAAGAAATTGGATTCCATACTCATAAAAGTTACACATTTGGTGTATTTAATGTGAAAAGTGATAGACAAACAAGGAGAAAAATCATTTTTTGTAAGTATTAAAAAATTACAGAGGTAGTTGTTTGTGGGTGTTTCTAACAGTGCAAAGTACTTACAAACTGCAGTTGAATCAAATTCAGTGTCCTTGACCAGCCCCCAACTCAATATATTCAAAAACTTAATTCCCTTTTCCATTATCTTATTATTTTAATTTATCAATTTTTGTTACTAAAAAAAAAAACTATTTTCTGATGTAAACCTTATGCCCTACTTGAAAATTCTGTCATTTTTTTCTGATATATTTAAAATATCACTGATTTTAAGGAATGTGTTGGAGTGTTGGATAAGTTTCATTTTGATTAAAGTTTTCACTCCTGCTGTGGGCAGTGAGTATTGTGTTTTGTCTCAATCGCTAATACCTCAGCACAACACATTGTGTGCTGTCACAACTAACACAATCTACTATCTTTTTTTTATTGGAGGGTTGTTATAATCAGATATTGTAACAGAAATGTAAATCAAAATGTTAATGTGTGAAACTCATCAAAGAATTTCATCATTTGCTGTGTTATGCACTTGCACTATATAATGATAAGTTCTTCCAATTATGATCATTATAACTTTGGGGCTTCAGAAGGATTTTGGTAAAAAGGGTATCACAAACTTAATGCATAGATTTGTCTTATTGTTTAATATACTCATACATATTATCAGCATCAATTGCAACCCACATAAAAAAGAACAGAAAAATCTTTCCTTTTGCAAAAAAAAAAAAAAAAAAAATCTCAGTATCACCTCTGATACATGTAGGCATGCATGTGTAATAATTATGTTACCAGTGATACATTACAGATAGCAGCTATCAGTGGCAAAGAGTAGTAACCTTTAAGTCACCTGAGTTCATATGTTACATCTTTTGATAACAATAAAGCAGTAACTGTTGTCCCCCATAGCCAGTGCTTGAAAAAAAAACAAGATAACTGACAAGATGATTGAGATACTTTTACTTTCTGTGTATTTCTAAACTAGAAAACTATGTCTTAAAATAGAATAAACCTACAGGCTAAAAGATGTATACATATTAAAAAGAGAGAGAGGTAAAGGTTATGGATGTTAGGTTTTACATGCACAAGTGTCATTTCTCACCAACTGTTGACAAAACTTATTATTTAAAAAATTTTGTTCAAGTTCAATAAGTTTTTAGAGAGCACTCGGTGACATATATATATATATATAGATCAGAGAGTACAGAAATCTGCCTAGGCAATAGATATTCTATAAAAAATAATGTTAGGAGACCTTGGTCTATTTTAAGTTGCTGTCACTTCTTTTCATGCTGCAGAATTGCATTTTTTTGACAATTTGATTGAGGTTTTATGCCATTTTTCATATCTGATCATTTACGTGGGGGGAGGAGAGGGGGGTAAAAAGGGTTCACTTTCAGAAAAAAAAAACTCCTTTGAAAAACCTGCTTACTGGTCTAGGGAGGGTATACACTGTACCTACACTTACCCACACATACCCACCCACTCAAGATGAGACAATGGCATAGAATGTGGGTATGTTGACTATGGTAAATGCAAGTGCAATATATCACTCTATTGAGATGTGCAAAATATATAATTACTGCTTTCGGAAGTCACGATTTGTGCACAGGCACTCTTTTGGCTTTAGAATTCACAGGTCCTAAATCACTATAATATAGTTTTGGTTATCAAACAGTCAAATGTTCAAGTCTGAGACAGTGTTGTCTCAGAAGTCGTGATTGTTCGTCAGTCTGTCAGACGGACAGACAGTAGTCATCAAGTACTTTATCAGAAACGTCATTAGTAAAATTTGTGTTGTTATTTTATCTTTTTGTCTTTCAAATTATTTGGTCATCCCTTTGTCACCTAAAATTCCAAAAATAATGATCGATGTGACAGGAAGTCATGA
Source organism: Lingula anatina (assembly GCF_001039355.2). Next base: position 57,548 of record NW_019775975.1, read on the forward strand.
CTTGTCACCACATTAAGTCACTCTTTGTCTGTGAAATCAGTGGTCATAAATTTGGACGTTTTTGGTCCTAATTAAAGGGGTATGCCTCTACTGTACATGGGCGTCATATAAAGATTGCTTACGGACATCACTTCTTGTCTTCTGGTATAGATCCCCCCCCCTTGAAGACCCCACCCCCACCCCCATCCTCATAGCACCTATGGTTATGATGATCAAGGTGTATTATTTATTAATAAATTAAGGCCACATCGAACATTATATCTTACCAGTAGAGGTTTAATGGTACGTTTTATGAGATTGACAATTTGATAGGTGCTGGGTATTATGTAACAGAGAAACCTGAATGGACCCCACCCCCCCCTCACCCCTGCCCAGCATGGCCAATGATATTAACTGCAGCCTGAACAGCAAGTAACAAAACTTTGAAAGATAGCCATTAGTACCCTCTAGGGGAAGCACATCGTACAAATAAGACCTGTCAAAATATACCGATATACAGCTCTATCACTAAAATATAATGCTCCATATAAAAAAAAAGCCTTATAATGCAGTATATCTTTGTGAATTGTGGCTGAAATTTACGATGATGTTAGAGTTAACTCAGAAGATTCCCTCCTAAACCTGAGGCAGTCTCTTTAAGTCAGACGTGAAGTTAAACAGTGTCTTATATTTCAGTATTAGCGAACAGGTCTCAGGTAATCAGGTCTCATCTTACCATTTATTTGCAGGCCCTGAGCTTCCATTATTGTCCACAGCAGCAACTTATAGATAGATTTTTATCATGTTTGACAATGGAGGGTGGAAGTGACAGCAGAGTCTAATATTTCAGAACTTTGTGAATGGTTTGGACATTGTGCAACTTCTGGAGAGTGAGGAATGTTTTTTCTTGTATTGTTACTATCCAAGTCATCTTCAGGATCTTAGCCGATCTATTTAGGTCCCTCAGTCAGGTTCTTAGGAGTTTTGTGTACTTTTTCACACCCTAATGATTTTGGTTTGATAAGAAGAGCCTTAGTCTCTTTCATTGAAAACTATTATACAAAGATAAGAAATGATTTATATATCCCTTTATGATAATATTTTGGAATGTTGTGATATTTTTTGTGGTTGCATGGGATGGTAGGAGAAATTTTGTCATTTTCAAGACAAAATTTGGTTAATTATTTAGCTGCCATGGATCTCTTTCCAAAAAAGAGGAAAATTATGCAATTTTATGAAATCAATACCCCACACCTCCAACACAAAATAAAAGAAAAGTTTAATGCACTTTTTAAAAAAATTCTTTAGCAGTTTGGGCATGGGGGGAGGGGGAGGGGGGGCACCCCTTTCAATCTACTGGACTAGAAAATGAGATGTGTACTGTGACAAAAATGTCCTCAAGTATCCATCTTTCAAGGTTTGTGCGAGTGGCAAATATTATCAGTATAGTGTTTTCTATCACCGCATAATATTTTAAAGGTTCAACATGTTGATCCTGCTGGTACAGTGAACAGAGCATCAGAACTTCAAAAACATTTTTCCTTTTGTGTATTGGCCCATTATAGGGGCACATTTCGATGTTTTTCTTCATCTTTTAGGAGACTTTTAGAATTTCCTTCACATATTTACACTATGTTAACTGTGATCAGAAGGGATTGAATTCCTGAACTAACTGGAAAGCACTGTAGGCCTGAAAGCCCGAATGCGGCTTTCTTCTATTTCAAACAGCAGTAAAAAATATAATAAAACCCGTTTCCCCTTAGTTGGTAATCATTACTTTAGGAGAAAAAAAAGGTAAAATCTTTTTCAAAGCAAAGTTTAGAATTTGCAGAATTTGGCGCCATTATAAAAACTCAGAATGTATTAAAGTGGTGATGTTTATGAAAATAAAACCTTACAGTTGCTTGAGGTATCACCATAGGAAGTTATATCACATTTCTTTGAAAAAAAAAGTTGACAAATCTGAAGTGCAATTTATCTGTATGATGTTTTAAAGGGTAGGCCATGCATTTACCAACAAAGATTTTAAAGATTTGGAAGCTTTTCATTTAAAGAATGTGCATTTCCTCCCTTTACAGAAATTGTAAGGTTCACTGTCGGCCATTTTTTATCAGATGTTAGGCACTATAGATAACTGAATGGCTTTGATGTGAAGAAATGTGAATAATTTATACACAGGTAGGAACACAATAACAGACAAAAAAGAAAGAAAAAAGAGGGAATGTGTCTGACTTGAGAAAGATTTGTAAGCAAGTGTAGTAGAGATGTTTAAAATACTGACAAGAACAGGAATTCATATCTTCTATCAGCTTCCCAAACTTGACAGTTTTTTTTTTACAACATTGTCTGCTAATTTCAGTAATAAGATTACAATCCAATTTATATATATTAGGGTTTATCCTAAACAGTTATATACACATACTGGTTATTATCATGAATTAGAAAGACATTGATCTGAGAATTTATTCTAACCCCTAGCAACCAAATATGTTGGTGTAGTAAGGGTGCCTCCAGGTATAATAAATTTCAAAATAGTTCAGGCCTGTAACATGCAGTCATTGATGATTCTAAATTAAGTTTTCTTTTGTCATACAACAAATGATACTTTCTTCTGATGCCACACATAGTTGTCAGTTGTGCTGTGAGTGTGGAAAATGTTTTGGATTGTGCTCAGAGAAAAAGGTCTTAAAAACCAAACTAATATTTAAAAAAAAAAAAAAAACTTGAATATACGTATGTTCAATTTTTATTGTTCCCATTGAGACTACAGTTGAAAAGATTTTTTAAAATTTTCTTGAAGAACCTTGTTAGACAAAAATTATGAAGGAAGTTCCTTTAATTTGTTCAATTTTAAAGTTACTATTAAATTCTTCCACATTTTAACTGCATAAAATTATATAAAGTTCTACATGAATAACAATGGGTCGAAAGGGTTGAGGATAATTGCACCTTTATGACATTCAAGTGCTCCACGTAAAATAGAGAAGAATGTCTCCTTTTGTCTAAGTTGACCATGTATTCATGTCCAAGAGCAAGTCGTTTTCTTTGCATGGCCACACCTGTGTGTATGTGTGTACAGTTTTGTGTTGGATACAACCAATGTTTTTACAGAAGTGGGAAACCAAACCTGTGACTGAGTCAGCATTTTTTTAAAATGTCTGAATATGTGTGTGTGTGTGTGTGTGTGTGTGTGTGTGTGTGTGTTTTAAGTGTTTGAATATGTTTTTAGTTCACAAAACAGTGTAATATGTGGTGATATGATATGTGTGTGTGTCATAATGGTTCTGTAAAGTCAGATACTTAATAGTACTGTCTACGATATGACAGTTTGTGTGTGCATGAAAAAGTGGATAAATCTGAATATTTCTGATAGAAAAATAATTGAAAATTCAAACTGATTGTTTTTTTTTTAATATAGAGAAAAAGAGAAAATTCTGGCCCTTTTTTCTTGTGAAAAGGTCAAGCAGCTTCATTCATTTCATCTCTTAATTGAAATACACACTGAGAAAAGTTTGACAGAAAATGCTCAACTGTTGCATATAATTCTAAAAATTAAACTGAAATGATAAAGCCTTAATCATTCTACATGTACATTATGTTTAATTTTCCCATGTGTCTTGAATTTACATTTTTGTAGTGATAATTGCCTGGAGCTTTCTTATAGTCACGAATCCTTTTTCAAGAAGAGAACAAAGTATTATTTTTGAGGGAAGGGAGAGCTCTGTTTGTACACGTCACCACGTCACCACCGTGAGCTGGGAATTCAACCGTAACTAAACGTGGCCTGGTTTTGGTGTTCCGATGTATGCTTTGTTGATTGTTTTCTTTGGAAGTGATCTGGTAATCTTACGCTGCTAACTTTACTTCTTTTTACATTGAATGAAATGCTTTTTGTTGAAATAGTTTTGTGCATTGTACTGTAGTTGGATATATGTGTTGTGTAGGGGAAGGATATGGAATTTGGTATAGATTGATTTCTCTTTCTCTCTCTCTCTCTCTCTTTCTCTCTCTCTCTCTCTCACACACACACACACACACACACACACACATTGAAACCAACATTAAATCAACTTCTGAATCATATGCATTTGCTTGATCACTTAAAATCATTTTCCATGAATGCTGGGCAAACCAGATATTGTTGTAGAAAGTTTCAAGCCACAGGTTGGGTATATTGAACCACTTTCATCGAGAGCTCTTTCATAAGATTTAAAAGTTTTGACTTCATCAAAATACCAGTATAGATGCTCACAAATATCATCTATACTAAAATGAGCAAAAATGTACATTAGTTCTTTAATGATCATCTATACTAGTATATATAATATATACATCTCGTGGGTAGGAAAAGGGGGGGGGGGTAATTTGGCTGAGTCGAACAAATCTCTTATTTCACAAGAAAAAAGTAAAATCTGAATCCAATTTCGTTCTAGGTTCTATGCAGAATTTTCATGTTGAATGGACTAAGAGTATTAAAAGGTTTAATTAAAAAAAAGAGAGAGACCCAGCAGGCAAACGACATTGATTCTACGTTGATTGAACGTTGATCCACCAAAATTAACGTTGATTCAACGTTGAATCAATGTCGTTTGTCTTCTGGGGAGAGAGAGAGCCTCATTTTGAAATAACTGGCTACAGCTGGGCCTGTATCTTAATCCAGTAAATGGTACTAATACTAAGTATAATACACATCTCCACGCAATTAACATTTGAGGACCTTCATCACCTTTAAAGAGGCACCTTACCAACCTTTGTCCCCGTTCCCCCTGAACTATATAAATATAACTATAATAATAATATCACACCTGTGAAATACCATGGACTGAAAAGAAACGTCGAACAAATGCCACTTTAACTAATCCTTTTGCAGTGAATTGTTATGAAGGGTGTGTGACCCTGAAAAGGTCTGTTCTCTCTATAATGAAGTACTTTAGATTTCAGATTTATTGATATTATAGGGTGGTGTGGTTGGGTTTAAATCCCCGAGTATGAATTCTGATAACATTTCTTGTGCCTTTAGAACACAATATTATGTAAGAATAATATTTTCATAAAAGGAATGAATTTAATTGTATTTTGAGTTTACTTTACAGAATATGGTGCATGTTTTGTCTCAAATCAACACGATGCAAATTATATCATGTCTTTGATTTTCTTCGTGTGATATATCTGTTTATTTTGTGCAAACCTACATGTAACTATGTGTATGCTAAGCATGAGTGTACTAGTACAATCAGAGTTCATTATCTTTTTTTTTTTTCTATTGAGTCAATCATTTCTTACAAACAGCTTTCTTACAGTGTATAATTACGTCAAATAAAGATTGTTTAAAAATGCAAGCACGATGATTGCATTGAAATTTAGTTAATTGATTAGACTAGAAATAGGGCAAAAGAATCAAAAATTAAATTTTTTAGTTATAAGTCTGAAGCTTTCTGGGAATTCCCATTTACTGTACTCTGCATGGTTGGTTTGAAATTTTATTAACAATCTTTTGTTCTCATGGTTCTTTTTATACTCTGGTTGTTACAAAACAAATTTGGAACTAACTTCAAATTTCCAGCTTGCCTCACCACAATTTTGTCAACATTTTTCTTATCTTCTTGAAAAAATTGGTCGAAAACTTATACTTCTGTGCATAACTGTCGCTGGTGACAGGTTACATGTGGTTGTGTGATTTCTTGAATTAAGGAGGTAGCACTTCAGATAAAGGTACTAGAATACTCCTGTTTTGAAGAGATTATGATTATGAAGGTGACTGATGTTCAATTTCAGTTAACTAAACTTTGATATTTTTACTGTTTTAAGGGATTGATCATGTTGATTATGGTTTGGATACTAGACTATTGAAAATCTTACAAATAAAATTTTGATATCAGATCCTTATTAAATGTAATTATATGATTTGGAAATTGGTGTTTAGTTGAGAGATAAAAGCTTTTTAACAAAAAAAAAAGAAAGATTTTTTACGAATGCTATCCCATTGTGCAATATATACATATTTTTAATTATTTTTATTTTATTTTGTTTTATTTTATTTATTTTTTTTTTTTTTTTTTTTTTTTTTTTTTTTTTTTTTTTTTTTTTTTTTTTTTTTTTTTCTTTTTTTTTTTGTATGTGGTCTTCAATTTTGTGCCAAGTCATCAGCAAGGGCAAAGCATAACTTGCAAAATATATGCATACATGCTGCATACATTTGAAATATGACAGTTACTCTAACAGAAACACTCATAATATTCATTTTACATAAATACTAGTAGCTAAGTTTGTTGCAGGGAGAAGACCCCAGCCTCTGCCATTACAGATATGTAATATTTTACCGCCAGACCTTGGCATTCCTCAGGAGATGACCTTCGGCAACTCTTAAAAAAATTCTATAATCTGTTGTTGAGTTTATGGTAAATATTGGAAGAAGGTGTGTCAAGGGTTTATCAAAACAGTACCTCTGCGGCATCGAAGGAATCTCCTGATTTATATTGTTGGGGTGTTTCTGTTAACATAGTGCAATAAAGACCCATTTTATAATCACTGATCGTTATTTTTTAATCGTCTTCAAACACCTACCTGCTTGAGATCTCCCAAACCAGTGATAAGCCTCGGCTCTTTGGTTGGCGATCGCAATGCACATCACAACTAACGTGACACAGAAGCAGACGACAGTCTTCATGATGATATTTTTGTTGTTCCTTGGTGAATTATTAGTGACAGTTGGATAAGGATTGGTCAGTGGTTTACTTTGTCTCTTGCTGCCACAGGAAGGCCCTTTTAATACTGTGGCATTTCTTTTATATGTGGATCTTTAAGGGGTGGGGGACAGGTCTCAGTGAACTGATTTCTTTTTTACTCTTGTGCATTGATTGAGTAGTTTTGATATGCAGATCTCTTTATGAACTTTAATGTTGTCAAAATGTAAACAGTTTTATAAAAGTTGCAGTGAGATTATTTTCTACTCCCACAATTTTAAAAAAATATATGAATTGATATACAAAGGTCCATTTACAGTTTACAAATTGTAGTAATTTTAATAGATAATATGTACTAGTAAAGATTTTTAGACAAAAAAATCTAAGCTCCAACTTCATTGAACAAAAAACACAGTTTAAAAATGCTTTGTGAAATAAAACTCATCCAATTTATATGGCAAGACAGGCAATGCATTGACTCAGTTCTAGAGATGCAGTCTAATTTCAGTCACTGTAGACTCAGTGTATAATTTATCAGTCAGTTGAGACCTGTCAGGGGGTCGTGTTGCCAGGTAGAGGTATGAATGGGTATGTTACATGACTAAGTTCAAATAGCCTACAGGGTAGAAAATTATTTTCTTATTTATTTATTTTATTTCATTTTTTTTTTTTTTTGTTATGTATTTATTTGTTTATCATTATTTTAGGGGGCTTAAATCCTAATCTTTAGTTTCTTTGCTCTCTGATACTTTCTTTTAAAGACATTAATCTGTTGTTAATATAACAAGATTAACTGTGAATTTTCACCCATTATATGTATCCTGTAATGTTGGCACCTTGGATGGGTGTGGAATGTTTATTAACAAATAAGCATACTTCATTGAACATCTTTACTGTATACATTAATGTTTTTGTGCTTATAGGGGTTGGAGTGTTTGATCATAAAACTTGCCTTATGTATTGAAAAGAGAATGAAAATATTCAAGGTATTCTAAGGAGGACAAAAGTATATATCATAGGAGTTGAGTAAAGTCTGCCTTGTTGTATTCAGTGTGTTTCTAAAATACAGTGTAAAGATGTCTCCACCCCCTTTTATTCTTATATTAATGCTTATTTACTTATGTGTTTGAAACATTTTTGTATCTGCTTTTTTTTAAATTTAAAAAAAAATTTTTTTATGGAAGCTGTTTTAATAAATGAAAGAATTAGAATAGTCCAGCTAGCAGCATATGCATATAATTGACTGAGTTTTATATGCACAGTAAGTGTTTGTTTGGTCTGCAGTAGTCCACAAGTTTTTAAAGCATGAAATTTTGTCTTAATTTCTTTCACTTGAAATTTATCATTTTTATCCTGTCACTGTGTTTTTAAGTAAGAGCTTCAAGATAAGGTAACATATCTCGTTATATACATTTATCATTTCATCATCATAATGATTTTAGTTAATCCAGGTACATCATTTGTCACTTTAGATCCACTTTATCAATCATCAGTCTTTAGAAATGGATCTTATGGCATACTATTCATCTCAGTACTGTATTTTTTTCATCAGTCGGTGCAGACATGTTTTTTTTTTTTCATCGGTCAGTGCAGACCTGTTGGCTAAAGTATCAGCAAGGTGGGGCAGGCACAGGAACTTGAACATTTCCCGAAAAAGTTAACAATGACATGAAGAAAAATTTTCTTTGTAAATATGGGAGCCTATCTCCAGGTTGGGTCTATTGTTTGTCAAAAATATTATTGTATTACAGGATATTAAAAATTTTACAATTATAGTATTTTATTTTTAAATTGGATACAAATAGTTATATTTGCCTGAAGACCTTTTATTAAATTCTTAAAAATAAAGCAGGAAAAAACTAACATTAATGTTTCATGCTAAATATCCATTTTCTGTCAAAAACAAAACGACTCTGAATAATTCCGATGTTCAAGAATTAATGCACACTTTTATTTCTAGGATACTGATTCAAAACAGATTCAGAAGTTCAGACATGTATACAAAGTTAAAATGATCAATAATAATATTATCATATAGTCCATCATCTTCATAGGGTAATGTCTCACATATATATATATATATATATATATATATATATATATATATATATATATATATATATATATATAGTTTTTGATATTGTATAAACTAAGCTGTAACTTTATAACTTCATTGCCACATCGCACTGGGTAGACTGTCATTATTTCTGGTCCCACTCTCCAAATCCCACAGAACCTCACTCTTTTTACACTAAATTGTGAGACTATGGACTATCTGGGATTATTCCCATTAAATTGATGACTACTATATATATATATATATATATATATATATATATGTATGCACACACACCTTTGACTTCTGCAGGTAACATATTGTGCACAATAATATTATATTATATAATATTCACATTCTTAATATAATTCCCTTGAGATGAAATTATGGTAATTACTTAATGAAGCTCCTCATTTATTCTTATATAATTATATCTTTTTCAGGATTAATTATTTTAAGTAACTCCCAATAAAATACATTCAGGTGTAGAACCATCAAACTTTTCAGAACTTCTAAATCAACAGCTTTAGCTTTTTTGAACAAAGCAGTGCTTCTGGTGCAGTTACTTAGAAATTGCTTTGTCATAATTAAAATGAGTAACCCCTTACATGTAAAATGATCAAATAGTACGGTAAAGTCTTGAAAATTTCGTCGCTTAAAAATTAATTAATATTTTTAATTGTGTAAATCCGACTAATTTTTCAAAATTACCTCTCCCTGACTCCTGGGCATGACGAAATTTTCAAAAATCCGGCCTTTGGGCTTTTATCCTGAGCGACTGTTATCTTTGACCCTCCTATATGGTGGGATATTTATTACTACTTCGTAAGTCATTTTCTAGTGGTAAATAATAATCTGTTTATTAGTGCATCTTGATTAAGTTATACTTAACTTACTGTACCCGAAAACATGTTGAGAATCTTCTCGGTAAGAAACATACCTCCTGATAGAGGAGAAGGATCAAGATAAGCCTAATTGCAACCTTACATCATAACCTGGACGCGACATATTAAAAAAATTACGCAATTGGGAACGTTTGTTGCATGCAGGGCTTTTCCCAGGAGTGAGTGTCAGGCCTTCTAAAATTACCATCTGTAACTTCCTAAAAATTTACAGGGAGTTAAAATAATGTTCTCCCATTGACGATCTTCCGCANGTTAATTATTTAGCTGCCATGGATCTCTGTCCAAAAAGGAAGAAAATTACACAATTTTTTGAAGTCAATACCCCCCACCTCCAACACAAAATAAAAGAAAAATTTAATGTACTTTCTTTAGAAAATTCTTTAGCAGATTGGGCATGGGGGAGGGGGGGGGGCACCCCTTTTCATCTACTGGACTAGAAAATGAGATGTGTACTGTGACAGAAATGTCCTCAAGTATCCATCTTTCAAGGTTTGTGCGAGTGGCAAACGCTATCAGTATAGCGTTTTCTATCACCGCATAATGTTTTGAAGGTTCAACATGTTGATCCTGCTGGTACAGTGAACAGAGCATCAGAACTTCAAAAACATTTTTCCTTTTGTGTATTGGTCCATTATAGGGGCACATTTAGATGCTTTTCTTCATCTTTTAGGAGACTTTTAGAATTTCCTTCACATATTTACACTATGTTAACTATGATCAGGAGGGATTGAATTCCTGAACTAACTGGAAAGCACTGTAGGCCTGAAAGCCCGAATGCGGCTTTCTTCTATTTCAAACAGCAGTAAAAAATATAATAAAACCTGTTTCCCCTTAGTTGGTAATCATTACGTTAGGAGAAAAAAAAGGTAAAATCTTTTTCAAAGCAAAGTTTAGAATTTGCAGAATTTGGCGCCATTATAAAAACTCAGAATGTATTAAAGTGGTGATGTTTATGAAAATAAAACCTTACAGTTGCTTGAGGTATCACTGTACATTGGAAGTTATATCACATTTCTTTGAAAAAAAAAAAAGTTGACAAATCTGAAGTGCAATTTATCTGTATGATGTTTTAAAGGGTAGGCCATGCATTTAGCAACAAAGATTTTAAAGATTTGGAAGCTTTTCATTTAAAGAATGTGCATTTCCTCCCTTTACAGAACTTGTAAGGTTCACTGTCGGCCATTTTTTTTTATCAGATGTTAGGCGCTAGAGATAACTGAATGGCTTTGATGTGAAGAAATGTGAATAATTTATACACAGGTGGAAACACAATAACAGACAAAAAAGAAAGAAAAAAGAGGGGATGGGTCTGACTTGAGAAAAATTTGTAAGCAAGTGTAGTAGAGATGTTTAAAATACTGACAAGAACAGGAATTCATATCTTCTATCAGCTTCCTAAACTTGACAGTTTTTTTTACAACATTGTCTGCTAATTTCAGTAATGAGATTACAATCCAATTTATATATATTAGTGTTTATCCTAAACAGTTATATATACACATACTGGTTATTATCATGAATTAGAAAGACATTGATCTGAGAATTTATTCTAACTCCTAGCAACCAAATGTTCTGGTGTAGTAAGGGTGCCTCCAGGTACAATAAATTTCAAAATAATTCTGACCTGTACACATGCAGCCATTGATAATTCTAATTTAAGTTTTCTTTTGTCATACAACAAATGATACTTTCTTCTGAGGCCACACATAGATGTCAAATGTGCTTTGAGTGTGTAATAATTTTATTTTTAGGGGTTGAATGAAACGTGAAGGTCAAGTGTATGATCCAAGTTATATTTATGTGAATCAATGTGTTTTGGATTGTGCTCAGAGAAAAAGGTCTTAAAAACCAAACTGTTACAAAAGAACTTGAATTTGTGTACAGTTTTCATTCTTTCTATTTGATTAAGATCACAGGTAAAATTTTTTTTTAATCTTGAAGAGCCTTTCTACACAAAAAGTATGAAAAAAGTTCTCCCAAATTTGTAAAGTTACTATTAAATCCTTCCACATTTTAACTGCATAAAATGATAAAATGATATGTCAAAAGGGTCGAGGAAAATTGCACCTTTATGACATTCAAGTGCTCCACGTAAAATAGAGAAGAATGTCTCCTTTTGTCTAAGTTGACCATGTATTCATGTCCGAGAGCAAGTCGTTTTCTTTGCATGGCCACACCTGTGTGTATGTGTACAGTTTTGTGTTGGATACAACCAATGTTTTTGCAGAAGTGGGAAACCAAACCGGTGACTGACTCAGCATTTTTTTAAATGTTTGAATTTGTGTGAGTGTGTTTTTAATGTTTGAATATGTTTTTAGTTCACAAAATGGTGTAATATGTGGGGTTGTGATATATATGTGTGTAATTATGGTTCTATAAAGTCAGATATTTACTAGTACTGTCTATGATATGCCGTGTACATGAAAAAATACATAAATCTGAATATTTCTGATAAAAAATAATAGAAAATTTAAACTGATTTTTTTTTTTGTAAAAAAGAGAAAATTCTAAAAATTATACTGATTCAATGATAAATCCGTAAGCCAATTAGTCCTTCTACATGAAGATTATGTTTAATTTTCCCATGTGTCTTGAATTTACATTTTGTAGTGATAACTGCCTAAAGCTTTCTTATAGTCACGAATCCTTTTTCAAGAAGAGAAAAAAATGTTATTTTTGAGGGTAGGGAGAGCCCTGTTTGTACACGTCACCACTGTGAGCTGGGAATTCAGCCGTAACTAAACGTGGCCTGGTTTTGGTGTTCCTATGTATGCTTTGTTGATTGTTTTCTTTGGAAGTGATCTGGTAATCTTACGCTGCTAACTTTACTTCTTTTTACATTGAATGAAATGCTTTTTGTTGAAATAGTTTTGTGCATTGCAGTTGGGTATTGTGCTCAGGAAGGACATGGAATTTGGTGTAGATCTTTCCATCTCTCTCTCTCTCTCTCTCTCTTACGCACACACACACACACACGCACACACACACGGAATAAAACCAACATTTAACTTCTGAATCATATGCATTTGCATGATCACTTAAAATCATTTTCCATGAATGTTGGGCAAACCAGATATTGTTGTAGAAAGTTTCAAGCCACAGGTTCCATATATTAAACCACTTTCGTCAAGACCTCTTTCATAAGATTAAAAAGTTAGACGCGAATGCACACACAGGCAAATGCATGATCACATACTCAAACTGAGTTCATATACATTTCAAATGATCAGTTTAGATGTTCACAAATATCATCTATACTTAAATGAGCAAACATGTACATAACCTCATTTTCAATCATCTATACTGGCATTTATAATATATACATCCCATGTGTAGGGAAGGGGGGGTAATTTGGTCGAGTCGAACAAATCTCTTATTTCGCAAGAAAAAAGTGCAATCTGAATCCAATTTTGTTCTAGGTTCTATGCAAAATTTTCAAGTTGAATGGACTAAGAGTGTAAAAAGGTTTAATTTTTCCAAAAAAAAAAAAAAAAGAGACCCCCATTTTGAAATAACTGGCTACAGCTGGGCCTGTATCTTAATCCAGTAAATGGTACTAATACTAATACTAAGTATAATACACATCTCAACGCAATTAACATTTGAGGACCTTCATCACCTTTAAAGAGGCACCTTACCAACCTTTGTCCTCGTTCCCCCTGAACTACATAAATAAAACTATAATAATAATATCACACCTGTGAAATACTGTGGACTGAAAAGAAAGGTCGAACAAATGCCACTTTGAATAATCCTTTTGCTGTGAATTGATATGAAGGGTGGGTGACACTGAAAAGGTCTGTTCTCTCTATAATGAAGTACTTTAGATTTCAGATTTATTGATATTATAGGGTGGTGTGGTTGGGTTTAAATCCTGAGTATAAATTCTGATAACATTTCTTGTGCCTTTAGAACACAATATTATATAAGAATAATATTTTCATAAAAGGAATGAATTTAATTGTATTTTGAGTTTACTTTACAGAATAGGGTGCATGTTTTGTCTCAAATCAACTTAATGCAAATTATATCATGTCTTTGATTTTCTTTGTATGATATATCTGTTTATTTTGCGCAAACCTACATGTAACTATGGGTGCTTTGCCAGAGATTTAGATCGATCCAAAGATTTAGATTTAGATCAACCTAACACCCTGGGGGTTCACACTAAATTGCAATCAGCCAAGCGGGCACCATAGTTAATTACCACCTTACAGCTTTTAGTAGGCGGGACAGACGCTTAAGCTGGCCAAGCTGACAGTAATCTAGTGAGACTCCCCACAGGGATAGATCCATCTAAAAATCTATGTAAAATGGGGTGTATGTGTATGCTAAGCATGAGTGTACTACATGTAGTACAATCAGAGTTCATTATCTTTTTTTTTCTATTGAGTCAATCATTTGTTATAAACAGCTTTCTTACAGTGTATAATTACGTCAAATAAAGATTGTTTAAAAATGCAAGCACGGTGGTTGCATTGAAATTTAGTTAATTAATTAGACGAGAAATAGGGGAAAAAAATCAAAAATTAAGTTTTTTAGTTATAAGTCTGAAGCTTGCTGTGAATTCACATTTAATGTACTCTGCATGGTTGGTTTAAAATTTTATTAACAGTCTTTTGTTCTCATGGTTCTTTTTATACTCTGGTTGTTACAAAACAAATTTGGAACTACCTTCACATTTCCAGCTTGCCTTACCACAATTTTGTCAACATTTTTCTTATCTTCTTGAAAAATTTGGTTGGAAACTTAAGCGTCTGTACGTAACTGTCGCTGGTGACAGGTTACATGTGGTTGTGTGATGTTTTGAATTATGGAAGCAGCACTTCAGATAAATGTGCTGGAATATTCTTGTTTTGAAAAGATCATGATTATGAAGGTGACTGATTTTTAAGTTCAGTTAACTAAGCTTTGATATTTTTACCGTTTAAGGAATTGTTTATGGTTGAATTCTAGACCATTGAAAATCTTACAAATTAAAATTTGAATATCAAATCCTTATTTAGTGTAATTATATGATTTGGAAATTGGTATTTAGTTAAGAGGTAATAGCTTATAACAATTTTTTTTTACAAATACTATCTATCCCATTGTGCAATATATACAAATTTCTTTTTTTTTTCATGTTGTCATCAATTTTGTGCTAAGTCATCAGCAAGGGCAAGGCATAACTTGCAAAATATATGCATACATGCTGCATACTTTACATTAGAAATGTGACGGTTACTCTAACAAACACTCATAATATTCATTATACATAGATACTAGTAGCTAGGTTTGTTGTAGGGAGAAGACCCTAACCTCTGACAGATAGATGTGCAATATTTTACCGCCAGACCTTGGCATACCTCAAAGGATGACCTTCGACAATCTTTAAAAAATTCTATAATCTGTTGTTGAGTTTATGGTAAATATTGGAAGAAGGTGTGTCAAGGGTTTATCAAAACAGTACCTCTGCGGCATTGAAGGAATCCCCTGATTTATATTGTTGGGGTGTTTCTGTTAACATAGTGCAATAAAGACCCATTTTATAATCACTGATCGTTATTTTTTAATCATCTTCAAAAACCTACCTGCTTGAGATCGCCCATACCAGTGATAAGCCTCTGCTCTTTGGTTGGCGATCGTAATGCACATCACAACCAGCGTGACGCAGAAGCAGACGACAGTCTTCATGATGATATTTTTGTTGTTCCTTGGTGAATTATTAGTTACAGTTGGATGAGGATTGGTCAGTGGTTTACTTTGTCTCTTACTGCCACAGGAAGGACCTTTTAATACTGTGGCATTTCTTTTATATGTGGATCTTTAAGGGGTGGGGGACAGGTCTCAATGAACTGATTTCTTTTTTACTCTCATGCATTGATTGAGTAGTTGTGATATGCAGATCTCTTTATAGACTTTCATGTTGTCAAAATGTGAACAGTTTTATTAAAGTTGCAGTGAGATTATTTTCTACTCCCACAATTTAAAAAGATATATATGAATTGATATATAAAGGTCCATTTACAGTTAACAAATTGTGGTAATTTTAATAGATAATATATACTAGTTAAGATTTTTAGACAAAAAAAACCTAAGCTCGAACTTCATTGAACAAAAAGGGAAAAAAAGCATCCAGTTTAAAAATGCTTTGTGAAGTAAAACTCATCCAATTTATTTGGCAAGACAGGCAGTATATGATTTATCAGTCAGTTGAGACCTGTCAGGGGGTCGTGTTGCCAGGTAAAGGTATGAATGGGTATGTTACATGACTAAGTTCAAATAGCCTGCAGGGTAGAAAATTATTTTCTTATTTTTTTATTTCATTTTTTATTTTAGATTTATTATAATTATTTATTTATTTATTTATCATTATTTCAGGGGGCTTAAATTCTAATCTTTAGTCTCTTTGCTCTCTGATACTTTCTTTTAAAGATGTTAATCTGTTGTTAATATAACAAGATTAACTGTGGTTTTTCACCCATTATATTTATCCTGTAATGTTGGCACTTTGGGTGGGTGTGGAATGTTTAGGAACAAATAAGCACACTTCATTGAACATCTTTACTGTATACAATAATGTTTTTTGTGCTTATAGGGTTTGGAGTGTTTGATCATAAAACTTGCCTTAAGTATTGGAAAGAGAATGAAAATATTCAAGGTATTCAAAGAAGGACAAAAGTATATATCATAGGAGTTGAGTAAAGTCTGCCTTGTTGTATTCAGTGTATTTCTTAAATACAGTGTAAAGATGTCTCCACCCTCCCCTTTTATTCTAATGCTTATTTTCTTATGTTTTTGAAACATTTTTGTATCTTTTTTTTTTTTTTATGGAAGCTGTTTTAATAAATGAAAGAATTGGTATAGTCCAGCCACCAGCATGTGTATATAATTGACTGAGTTTTATATGCACAGTAGTTGTTTATTTGGTCTGCAGTTGCCACAAGTTTCTAAAGCATGAAATTTTGTCTTAATTTCTTTCACTTGAAATTTATCATTTTTATCCTGTCACTGTGTTTTTAAGTAAGAGCTTCAAGATATGGTAACACGTGTCATTATGCACATTTATCATTTCATCATCATTATAGTTAATCCAGGTTCATCATTTGTCACTTTAGACCCACTTTATCAATCATCAGTCTTTTGAAATGGATCTTATGGCATACTATTCATCTCAGAACTGTATTTTTTTATCAGTCGATGCAGACCTGTATTATTGTACCACCAGCGTAGGCGCTGGCGGTACACATGGTTTTAGTCCCGACCCGTATGTTCCGCCGGCTCCTGCGGCTCCTGCAGCTCCTGCGGCTCCGCCGCCAAGTCACCGTTACCGCTTCTCCTCCTAGACGGTAAGGGCCTCCATACCCATCTCTTGGATTTAGGTCACCTATAATCTCAACTCGTTCCACGTAAAATTTGGGCTTTGTCGGTATTGGGGTCTAGGTGTGGCACTCATTGCAATGCACCCTTGTTCAAAAATGGCAAAATTAAATGCTAATTATCTCCCCTACAGAAGGAATTATGGGAAAAATTTCTACAGACAGCTTTCCAAAAGTCATATGTGTAGATTTCAAATATGCCCTTGGATTTGACCTTTGACCTTTATTTTAAGGTCAAACGGGCCAAAATTNTCTAGTTTTTTATTGGTCATAGCAGACCTGTTTGCTAAAGTATCAGCAAGGCGTGGCTGGCACTGGAACTTGAGCATTTCCCCAAAAAAGTAAACAATAATATGAAGAAAAATTTCTTTGTAAATATGGGTGCCCATCTCCAGGTTGGGTGTATTGTTTGTCAAAGATATTATATATTACAGGATATTGAAATTTTACAATTATTGTATTTTATTTGTAAATTGGATACAAATAGTTATATTTGCCTGACAACCTTTTATTAAATTCTTTAAAATGCTAAATATTATTTAGGTACAATAAAAATGTGAGGCATGTTCAAATTTAATTATTTATTGAAAGAACAAGTATAGTGCAATATTTTACAAAACTGCCAGAAAATTAGCCTTGGCAAAATTTCAGGTTTTTTATCTGTAAATGAAGGCTTAAGATCCAATTTCTGTCAAAAACAAAATGACTCTTAATAATTCCAATGTTCAAGAATTAATGCACACTTTTATTTCTAGGATACTGATTCAAAACAGATTCAGAAGTTCAGACATGTATACAGAGTTAAAATGATCAATAATAATATTATAACATCATCTTCATTGGGTAATATATGGTATATATATATATATATTGTTTTTGATATTGTATAAACGAAGCTGTAACTTTATAACGTCATTGCCACATCGCACTGGCTAGACTGTCATCATTTCTGGTCCCACTCTCCAAATCCCATGGAACCTCACTCTTTTTACACACAATTGTGAGACTTTGGACTATCTGGGATTATTCCCATTAAATTGACTACCATTACTACTCCCAATATATATATATATATATATATATATATATATATATATATATATTGATATATGTTCTTGATATAATGGAAAAGGCTTAAGTTGAGCTTTATACCTTTGACTTCTGCATTGACATATTATGCATAGTAATATTATATAATATTTTACATTCTTAATATAATTCTCTGTAGTTGAAATTATAGTAATTACTTAATGAAGCTCCGCATTTATTCTAATATAATTATATCTTTTTCAGTAACTCTCAATAAAATACATTCTGGTGTAGAACCATCAAACTTTTCAGAACTTCTAAATCAACATCTTTAGCTTTTCTAACAAAGCAGTGCTTCTGGTGCAATCACTTATAATTGTTTTGTCATAATTGAATGAGTGATCCCTTACATGTAAAATGATCAAATAGTATTATATCTGAGGTGCACTTTTTAGAAAGATTAAAATGTCTTATTTTGTAAATTAATCATAGAGTAAGTGCAGAAGAAACAAAAAATATTAGCATAGCACAAATATATGCAGACATGCATTATGTATAGAATCTTTTTCATTTAACTTTAATATAAACACTTATTTTGTAAATTAATCATAGGGTACGTGGAAAAAAAAAGAAATTGTGAAGCAACAAAAAATATTAGCATAGCACAAATATATGCAGACATACACTATGTAAAGAATATTTTTCAGTTAACTTGTAACATAAACTCCATATTTTATTCATTCTACTAATTATAAAACCTCCATATTATTCAATATCTCTATGTTTTAAAAAATCACAGTACAGTTTAAAATGTGCCCCAATTTTTTTCGGCCCTGAAACAGACCAAGGGCATAACTAGGCATATACATGGATGCACTGTGCGTACATTTTTTTTTTTTTTTTTTGTCCACCATAATATTATTTTCTCTTTATTTAGTATATTTTACATGGAATATAAACGCAAATCCCCTATGCATACAATTTCCAAAAGTCTGGTTATGTCCATGTAGATTGGGTGTACTGAAGAATGTTCTCGCCTCCCTGTGGAGGATACAGCCCAGCTCCCATGTGTGGCACTGAGAGCTAGCAGACCAACAATATCTGTCACTGCCAGACCAGGAACTTTACCTCTACTTCAACCCCTAAGTAGTGATTGCCAAGCCAGGAGACAGGGAGGTACCGTTTATGAAGGACTGATTTATTTTGTTTGCCCACAAATAAAATATACACTGTACTCTCTGAAGTTCAATTTTTTTTTTTCAGAATCACCCTGTTCATTTAACTGGAGTAAGGATACAAATTAATCTACTGATTAAGAAAACATGCTAAGATTGGCTTGATTTTTGAACAGTTGCTCGTCTAGATACTCTATCTTCCTAAATCTTAGATTTAAAAAACAAGGGTGTTAACCAAAAGCTTGATATCCATTTGATTCCATGCTGTCAGCTCTTTCATCACTTTTTCAAAAGATATGTAGTACATAACTGAATTTCTACACTCTAACATTCCAGACACCTGTGGTTTTAAATAAAAGAAAATCCACTTAATTCCAGACAATCCATTTTTTCCTTCAAAGATTATCTAAACTGTACACCCTGACCTCATGGAGCTGAGTCAAGGCAACAAACTGAGTAACAAATAACAACTTGTTGTTTTCATCCACAGCCAACCCCATTGGTTTCTCAATACCATCAGCAATGGTCAATAGGTGGCGCTGAAATAGGCCATCTTTGCCAAACATGGAGATGCGATTGTTGCCATAGTCTGCAACAAGGATGCTCTCTTTGTAGAAACAGACCCCGTAAGGATGGTTCAACTGACCTGGTTTACTGCCATGTGACCCTATGGTGGACTCATACTCTACTCCAGATATTTTACCCTGATTCTGTAAGAAGGTGCATTTCAGCACTTTTATACAGTGATTTCCATGATCAGAGACATATATCAAATACTGATCAGTTTCTGTTTCTGATCCTGATTCTATACATTCTGTGCACATGAACTCGGGATTTTTAAACTGATTATTCTGGTCACCATAACTACCTAGACCTCTGTGAGTGCTTCCATAATCAATTGTTAAGAATGAAGATTTGCTGGACAATACAAACCTGATATACATGTATACACCCTGTACCTTAATGACTGCACTGGGCTCAAAAGGAATGTTTGATACTTTTATATGGTCGTTTTCATACATATGGTTGTTTTCATACACATTTGAACTGCAGGGATTAAGTAACGCAAAAATATAGTAATGTTGTAGCACTTTGAATGCAATAGGTTGCATAACCATATGATGCCTATCAGTTACCTTGAACAGCATTTCATAACCAGATACCTTACATTGGGTCACCAGTTGGTATCTGCAGCCCTGATAGTAGATCTCAGAGAACACATTCTGAACATTGCCTGAATAATCAAAGAAAAGCACACTGCCAGCATCAGAGGTATCTGTCACAGCAAAACTATTAGCATACTTAGATGAGTTAAAGCTGACACTGGAGGGGCCATTCAGAGGGGAACCAATACTTATAACCCTGGTGAACTTAAGTGTGGGTTTCATTATGTTACTACCCTGTTTGGTTGTGCTGTTATCAAAACAGGAAAGATCAGAAGGAGCTGGTGGGATGTTCTGATGATCAGCCAGATTTTCAGTAGTTGCCACCCCAGACTCAAACACCTTGATACCCTTAGCTAAGCTATCCGAGATTGACCTTAAATCACTCAGTGATGGACAGCTAGAGAGGAGCTTTTGACACGCAAGATCTATTTTCAAATAGCTCCCTCGTCTAGCACGGAGGTGGTTCCGAGCCATGTTGATCGCTTTCAGTTTCTCTTCAATACTTGTTGACTGGGCATCATGGGCTTTGATCTTGTCTTGAATTTCCTCTGCCCCCTGGTGGTACTTCTGTTGTAGCTGTTGCAGCCACGTTTTTTCCCTGTCAGCGACGACTTTGGCATCGGTGACTTCGCAGGCTTTGTGTGATGTCATCAGGCAGACCATACAGATATAGATGGCGCAAGTGTCGCAGTAGTATTCTAATGCCTGTTCATCATGTGCGGAGCAATTTCCATGGTTGATGGTAAGGCTACGAAGCTGATGAGAAGCAGTGATTTTCACTCGACTGTGATCTTGCTTGCAGACTGAGCAAAGAAATTTGTTACAGGTCACGCATTGATGGTCTGCTGGTGTTGACTTTTTTAAGGCAGAGCAAATGGAGCACAACTTCACTTCTCCAACATCAACAGTTTTCTTCACTTTAGCCTCCACCTCACTCAACCACGATTGTGCAGGGAAATTTTCCAGACTCCCCCTAGGGGCCTCAATACTCATACCACAGCATGGGCAGCTGAACCTCTGGGGCTCTGTAGGGGGGTCTGTCAACTGAGTGTGGGACTGTAGACAAAGTAGACAGAAGGAGTGGAGGCAAGGGAGAACCTTGGGTGTTTCTGGATTGCAGAGACATATCTCACAGTGGGAAGGACTTGCGGTGGCGCCATCTTCTGGCGATGGAATATTGCTCGCCATTGTGCTGATAATAAAGTGTTAATTAAGTTTTGATAAAGTATGAATTCTGTCAATGATAGCAATAAATCTATAAATGAAGTGAAAAGAATGAAATTAAGATTTACGGCTGTACATCAGGCCTACCCAACTACCAGACTCGGCACCAAATGATCCAGAATTCACCAGTAGATCGACCACACTACCCGTTTTCAAGGTGTGTGTCAGATCGCATTACACAGTATCAGACGCGACACCGCTCTTGCCTAGTACGCGATGTGATAGTGACGATTCTCAGCGGGGTTGAGTATTGCATCACCACTCAAAATTTGTTCGGGGTATTATACTGTGAAATGCGTACTGACTCACACCTTGAAAACGGGTAGTGTGGTCTGATCTACCGGTGAATTCTGGATCATTCGGTGCCGAGTCTGGTAGTTGGGTAGGCCTGTACATGTATAACAAAGCAAGAAAACTTTGAGGGTAACGCCTGTGTTGACAGAAAGTTTGGTTAAGATGACTTTATTTTCCACAGAAGATTGAATGGTTTCTTATTCATTACATTCTCTATCTCGTTTTTCACAAATAAAAGACAAACATTCACAATATTGTGAACTTTCAATTATATAAAGTTCAATTTTATCAACTTAAAATTGTAATTGATTTTCAAATTTTGCCAGACCCTTCTTTTCTAGTATAATTTGATAAATATAAGACAATTAAGATGTATGAACAGGGAGTGAAAAAAAATGGCCGCCATATTGGAGATTTTATTATCTATGCTAATCTTCTTTTCACAGTGTACTGAGTGAACTGAGTAATATTAAGAGAACTGCTGTGAAACTGAAAGTATTACAAGGCTCATTTTAAATTTTTGTTTGAGGAAATTGAAATTTCCCACTTATTTATATCAGTTTATGCATGGTTATCATGTACATTTATCTGAGATACATCCATATGTTCTGCTCCTTAGATGTCCCGAAGTTTTCATTTTAGGTTGAAGCATTATATCCTCCCTCCCCCCCTCTTCGCTTCTCTCCCACATATAAATTCTAAATTTTTATGAGAATTATTAGAGAAAGATGTTGACTTACCTAAATTAATAGCTGGCAGCTGTCTGTGCCAGTCTGTTCTTCTTTTACTTTGCCAAGTGGGAGTTCAAAGTATCACTTTGTTATCAGCGTGACATGATTGGATTCTGGTTGTTGACATCATATCATGAGTGTTCTTGAATGTTAATTTTAGACTTATCTTGAGCTGATACAAGTGTTTATTTTGTATCTTAGTTGGGTCAACTTCTACATTGGGTAGTTCTGTGTCAGATATATGATATTTTATACTTAATTGCTGACTGATATTTTTTTCTTTTTTTTTTCTTTTATGTCAAACAACACTGCATGTATACTGTGGTATGGGAACATTTATTTTACAATTAATGCCAGTCCAAAAAAGTATTCCATATATCATCTTTAATGGCAGATGTGCAGCACAGGATATCTGGGGGAGTGGGGTTGGGGTGGGGTGGGGGGGTTGCACTTTTTTCACACACACCCCACACCCCCAAAAAATCTAACCACCTAATGTGAACAAAAATTTGTTTTTGTGAGTGTTTGAGGTGGTAAAAGGGGCTGTTTTTATCGGTCCATAATACACAAATGAAAATTATATTTGAAGTGTTTTTGTACTGCTTAGTATCTTTAAGTAGGTTATATTTGATTTTTTCTCACCATGCAGTAATGAATTTGCTTTCTTCCCCAGAATATCAAGCAACCTTTGCTGACATTTGAAGGAATGCGAGAAGATTACCCACGTTTTTCTTCCATTTGGGACATAAACACAGGCTACGTTACCTCAGAGATGATTCTGGTGAGCACACTGGCTTGTCTTGAGTTCAGAGACATCTTTTGGTGTAGCTGAATGACATTTCAAATGCAAAGAAATACTGCAAACTGTCCTTCAAGTGATACATGCATAAAACTTGCACTGTTCCTTGATAATTTAAAAGTTAATCCATTTTTAATGCAGTCCGTCTTCATTGACAGCTGAAAAATTCTGAAAAAAAATTATATAAAAGTTCTGTGAATTATCATGATATCTAGCGATATATAAGCTCGACTTTTTCCTGTTAATTCAAAGTAAGGTTAATTTGTTCAGCCATCATAAAATTGCCAAATTACATAATTTTCTTGCAGGATGTCACTGCCTACATGAACCACNACATCGCGCACGATCTCCCGATGATGATATGAAAATTGCCTTTTCGTCTCACTCGGATCGCGAACGATCTCCCTTTGATATGACCTTATGCGAACAAAGTCCTGATGATCTCCGCCGAAGATATGCCGTGAGTGGGGAAGGGGGGTTAAAGATCAAATGAAAAATATATATAATTTATAAAATTCAAAGGGGGAGGGGGGTTAAAATAATGATCTCCTGCTGACGATCTTCCACGAACCTAAGATCTAATAAACGGATATATGGTATATTAGATCTTAGCACGAACGAAGTTCCCTTGAAAATATGAAAAGTGCATTTTATTCTCGCTTACATCGCGAACGATCTCCCGCTAAAGATATGAAGATTGCCTTTTCGTCTCTCTCGAATCGCAAACGATCTCCCGCTGATGATCTTACGCGAACGGAGTCCGCTACAAATATGAAAATTATTTTCTCGTCTCGTTTGGATCGCGAACGATCTGTTGACGATATTACGCGAACGATTCTCCGCTGAAGATATGAAAATTGCCATCTCGTCCCATTCGCATTGCGAACGATCTCCATGTTCCAGCCACGTAATCGTTAAATGGTCCTAAATTGAACATGGCCATGAATAGAAGTGACAGGTACATTTCCCTTCGAGATAATATCTTGATTTTTTCATTGTGTCTTCCTCATTTAGGACAGCCGCCGATAACAATAACGGCGATACAAATGACAGAGCCGCAGCCTGTGACTTCTATTTGCCGCCTTGAGCCAGGTAATAGTAATAAAACTAAAGACAAAAGGCCGACGTTCCCGCAATTGAGAACGGGAATTCACATCTAAACCATCTATATTGTGAATGACCGCTCGCAGGGGCGCACTATTGTTCCTATCTCCCATTGAGAGTGTTATCGGCAATGATATCCTGATCGTATCATTGTCTTGAATCAACTGATGCATTACCTTTATGTTTGAGCTGGACATCGCGGCCATATTTGGCGACGAACTTTTCAAAAATTATCGAGTACCTCATTTTCAAGGTCGACGAAGTTTTCAAAGGGAAAAAAATTACGTCTGTGGAAAATAGTCGGCCGACGAAATTTTCAAGAACGACGAAATTTTCAAGACTTTACCGTAACTAGGCATATACATGGATACACTGTGCATACATTTTTTTTTTTTTTTTTTTTTTTTTTTTTGTCGGCCACCATAATATTATTTTCTCTTTATTTAGTATATTTTACATGGAATATAATCACAAATCCCCTATGCATACAATTTCTAAAGGTCTGGTTATGTCCATGTAGATTGGGTGTACTGTAGAATGTTCTTGCCTCCCTGTGGCGGATACAGCCCAGCTCCCATGTGTGGCACTGGGGGCTAGCAGACCAACAATATCTGTCACTGCCAGACCAAGAACTTTACCCCTACTTCAACCCCTAAGTAGTGATTGCCAAGCCAGGAGACAGGGAGGTACCATTTATGAAGGACTGGTTTATTTTGTTTGCCCACAAATAAAATATACACTGTACTCTCTGAAGTTCAACTTTTTTTTCAGAATCACCCTGTTCATTTAACTGGAGTAAGGATACAAATTAATCTACTGATTAAGAAAACTTGCTTAGATTGGCTTGATTTTTGAACAGTTGCTCATCTAGATACTCTATCTTCCTAAATCTTAGATTAAAAAAACGAAGGTGTTAACTAAAAGCATGATATCCATTTGATTCCATGCTGTCAGTTCTTTCATCATTTTTTCAAAAGATATGTAGTACATAACTGAATTTCTACACTCTAACATTCCAGACACCTGTGGTTTTAAATAAAAGAAAATCCACTTAATTCCAGACAATCAATTTTTTCCTTCAAAGATTATCCAAACTGTACACCCTGACCTCATGGAGCTGAGTCAAGGCAACAAACTGAGTAACAAATAACAACTTGTTGTTTTCATCCACAGCCAACCCCATTGGTTTCTCAATACCATCAGCAATGGTCAATAGGTGGCGCTGAAATAGGCCATCTTTGCCAAACATGGAGATGCGATTGTTGCCATAGTCTGCAACAAGGATGCTCTCTTTGTAGAGACAGACCCCGTAAGGATGGTTCAACTGACCTGGTCCACTGCCATGTGACCCTATGGTGGACTCATACTCTATCCCATTCCCACCATGTATAGATGAGGTGCATTTTAGCACTTTTACACAGTGATTTCCATGATCAGAGACATATATCAAATGCTGAACAGCTTGTCCTAAGAAATGCTGAACAGCATGTCCTAAGAATTGCTGAACAGCTTGTCCTGATAATCCTGAATTGGGACATTCTATGCACATGAACTCTGGATTTTTAAACTGATTGTTCTGGTCACCAAAACTGCCAAAACTACTACCGGCGAAACAAGATTTTGGAAATGAATCATTCTGGTGGAGAAAATCTAAAGCCACTGCTAAGAATGAAGCCTTGCTGGACAGAATAAACATGGGGCAACTGTTATTGGAATTTCTGGCATCGATGGGTGTGGGTCTGGTATGTGAACATGAGTTGATTGCACTGGGCTCAAAAGAAATGTATGTTCCTTTTATTTGGCTTTCATCATACATCCCTATGTGGGAGTCAGGAACAGTTACAAAAATGTACTTTTGCTGCAAAGGTGATACAACACTATGTCTATCTTGTACCTTATAAAGCAACACAAAACCATGTGGAAGTAATCCTGATACCTTACACTGGGTCACTAGTTGGTATCTGAAACCTTGAAAGTATACCTCAGAGAGCACATTCTGAACATTGCCTGAAAGATCAAAGAAAAACACACTGCCAGCATCAGAGGTATCTGTGACACACACACTGTAATTACTTATACTGCAGACACTGGAGGGGCCATTCAGAGGGGAACCAATACTTATAACTCTGGTGAACTTAAGTTTGGGTTTCATGATGTTACTACCCTGTTTGGTTGTGCTGTTATCAAAACAAGAAAGATCAGAAGGAGATGGTGGGATGTTCTGAGAATCAGCCAGATTTTCAGCAAATGCCAACCCAGACTCAAACACTTTGACACCCTTAGCTAAGCTATCAGAGATTGACCTTAAATCACTCAGTGGTTGACAGCTAGAGAGGAGCTTTTGACACGCTAGATCTATTTTCAAATAGCTCCCCCTTCGTGCACGGAGATGGTTCCGAGCCGTGTTAATAGCTTTCAGTTTCTCTTCAGTATTTGTTGACTGGGCATCATGGGCTTTGATCTTGTCTTGAATTATATCTGCCTCCTGGTGGTACTTCTGTTGTAGCTGTTGTAGCCATGTTTTTTCCCTGTCAGCAATGACTTTGGAATCGGTTACTTTGCAGGCTTTGTGTGATGTCATCAGGCAGGCCACACAGATATAGATGGCGCAGGTGTCGCAGTGGTATTTTAATGCCTGTTCATCATGTACGGAGCAACTTCCATGGTTGCTGCTAAGGCTATGAAGCTGATGAGAAGCAGTGATTTTCACTCGACTGTGATCTTGCTTGCAAACAGAGCAAAGAAATTCATTACAGGTCACGCATTGATGGTCCGCTGGGGTTGACTTTTTGAAGGCAGAGCAAATGGAGCACAACTTCACTTCTCCAACATCTGCAGTTTTCTCCACTTTAGCCTCCACCTCACTCAACCATGATTGTGCAGGGAAATTTTCCAGACTCCCCCTAGGGGCCTCAATACTCATACCACAGCATGGGCAGCTGAACCTCTGGGGCTCTGTAGGGGGGTCTGTCAACTGAGTGTGGGACTGTAGACAAAGTAGACAGAAGGAGTGGAGACAGGGCAGAACCTTGGGTGTTTCTGGGTTGCAGAGACATATCTCACAGCGGGAAGGACTCGCGGTGGCGCCATCTTCTGTCAATGGAATATTACTCGCCATTGTGCTGATAATAAAGTGTTAATTAAGTTTTGATAAAGTATGAATGCTATTGGTGACAGCAATTAAGTATCTATAAATGAAGTGTTCAGAAATAGATTAAGATTTCTGGTCTTACATATAACAAAGCAAGAAAAACGTTTAAGATAAAGCATGTGTTGACAGAAAGTTTGGTTAAAATGATTTTATTTTCCACAGAAGGTTGAATGGTTTGTCCTATTCATTACATTCTCTATCTCATTGTTTCCAAATAAAAGACAAACTTCCACAGTATTGTAAACTTTCAATTATATAAAGTTTAAATTTATCAACTTAAAAATAGCAATTTATTATTAATTGTTGACAGATCTTTATTTTCTGGTAGAACTGTATATATATATATATATAAGACAAGATGGATGAAGGGGGAGTAGCAAAAATGGCCGCCATATCAGAGATTTTATTATTTACATTAATCTTCCTTTTACAGTGTCCACAATAACATTAAAAGCTGTGAAATTGCCAACATTGCAAGTCTTGTTTATATTTTTTGTATTAGGAAATTGAAATTTCCCACTTTCTTAAATTGGTTTATGCATACAACTGCATGATTATCATGTTTCTTTAAGACACATATCATACCGATGCCTACTAACCAGTACCAGCCATTTGACTTCGATTTGAGGTTGAAATTTTACATACCCCCTTCTTCTCTTCTCTCCCTCTTAAAAATTCTAAATTTTTATGCGAATAACTAGAGAAAAATGCTGACTTACCTTAATTAAATCCAACGACTGTTACTGATATCGAATAGATGGCCCTGATGTACACCCAGGCACTGGTAGCAGCCCGTGCCAGTCTGTTCTTCTTGCAATTTGCAAAGTGGGAGTTCCAAGTATCACTTATAGTTATCAGCGTTCCATGACAGGGTGGGATTTTGGTTGTTGACATCATGAGTGTTCTTGAATGTAAATTTTAGACTGATCTTGAGCTGATACAGGTGTTTATTTTGTATCTAAGTTGGGTCAACTACTACATTGGGTATAGGCTTGCGTCAGAGATATGGCATTTTATACTTAAATGCTGACAGTTTTTTTTTTCAAAACAACACTGTAAGCTGGGGTATGGGGACACTTATTTTACAATTTATGCCTGTTTCAAGAAGCATTCAGTATAAGGCAGGACAGTACAAGATATCTAGGGGAGGCAGGCACCTTTTTCACCCCCCCCCCCCTCCCAAATTATTATTGTTATAATATAACCACCTGATGAGAACAATTTTTTTCGAGTGTTTCAGATGGTAAAGGGACTATATTTTTATCTGTCCATTTCTTCCCATTCTTTAAAAAAAATCTTTGATTTCAGTGTGTCAAGCTTCTGCCCCTGGCCTGATACATGTAGATGAACTTTTTGACAATAATATTTGAATGTTTCTGTACTGCACATTAACTTTAAACAGATTATAATTGATTCTTTTTCTCATTATTGATGTTTTTTCTTTCTTACCCAGAATATCAAGCAACCTTTGCTGACATTTGAAGGAATGCGAGAAGATTACCCACGTTTTTCTTCCATTTGGGATATAAACACAGGCTACGTCACCTCAGAGATGATTCTGGTGAGCACACTGGCTTGTCTTGAGTTCAGAGACATCTTTTGGTGTAGCTGAATAACATTTCAAATGCAATCAAATACTGCAAACTGTTCTTCGAGTGATATGCAAGTTGCAGTATGTCTTTGTAATTTAAAAGTTAGTCCACTTTTTAAGGCAGTCAATCTTCATAAATAGAGCTGAAAATTCTGCAAAAATCTATACACTTAACTGTGGACTACTCATATTTTCATGTAAATTAAAAGGTATACATATATATATAGTTTAATGCTCCTCAAACACAGAATATATAAGTTCTGAAAATTATTTCGATATCTAGCACTATTTAAGCTCGACTTCTTCCTGTTAATTCAAAGTAACTAAAGGTTAAGTTTGTTCATCCATCATGAAATTGCCAAATTACATAATTTTCTCGCAGGATGTCACTCCCTACATAAACCGCTGCCCCTACACTCGGCTCCACCTACCGGGTATAGTTACTGATGTAATTTATTTCTTACAGGACGTCACTCCCTACATGAACTGCTGCCCCTACACTGTTTCCACCTACAATTACTGACATACATGTAATTTAATTTCTTGCAGGACGTCACTCCCTACATGAACCGCTGCCCCTACACTGTCTCCACCTATTGTACTGTGCCTCAGGTGTTCAGTCTCTTCCGTAGCATGGGTCTGAGACACTTGCCAGTGTTGAATGACATGGGACAGGTGAGCCAGATATATACATAGGGGATGGAGAGAGGAGGTCTTTACCTGTGTTTGTGGTATTAATACAGTCATATATATTAGTACTTAAACATATGTGGCTGGGGGATCTCTGGCACTCATTTAAGTAATTTGGGTTAAGATGTATTAATTTGGTTTCCAGTGACAAAGCATGAGACAATTTGTAAATGTTTAATAAGAAACAGGTACTAGTGTACTGTACATTGTACAAAGAATTATCGGAAATTTTCCAATGATATTTCTTAAAATAACAGATATAAAAATGTTTTTAAAGTTATTGTTAATGAAGAAGTGAATTTTGATTTGAATTTGCCAAGGAAATTCTGCAGCACATCTGCACTTATTTTAAATGCAGGTGTTACAATGTGTACTACAACTAGTATATTTCAAGTATATAAGTATATGCATGTGTAGTATCTTATTGTCATCATCAACATGATTTTTTTTCTTTGCTAGATTGTCGGCATAATCACAAGACATGACCTTACCCATCATGCACTGCAGGAACACATTGTCGACCACTCAGCTAAAAATGACATGGTCCCTGATGAAATGACCAATGGGAGCGTATTGACTCGCGATGAGAGTAGCTATGCATCAACAGCAGGCAACCCTCGCCCCACCAGATCTCCCAGTTGGCAGAAAAGCAGCATACAGAAGAGTTACGCCACATGACATTTCTTAACGTTTCTTCTTTTCTAGTTTTGTGGATGGTTAGTAGGTCACAGGAGTGTAGATTCCAATGAGGAAAAAGCCTTGTCATGTTTTAATGACTGTTGTTCATTTTATGAATGAAATTCCATAGATACAGAATCCCAAGTGATCAAAATAGTCCATCATTTAGTGACAAAGAAAATCCACTTTGTGGTGGATTTTTATTTCTTTCTTTTCTTTTTTTCTTGTTGTACATAACATTTATGTACAGATGTTGAACAGATACAGTAGGTATCAAGTTTATATTTAAGTATAGTTAAAAATCACTCATTTTGAGGTCACAAGTGGAAGTTTTATTCCAAAAAATCTTTAAAAGATTATTCCATATTCCCAGTGATTGTACAGATTGTAAAGGAGTAGAGATTAGAGAGAAAATTCGACCAGGTTATTTAGAGGTTTAAAGGTGCGTAGTGTCCACCAAGCAGGAGCTCGCTGATTGTTTCATACATATATATATCCAGGCCCTTAGCCAGGAATTTCAAAGGGGGTGGTCTTTTTCTGGAAAAGGGGACCTGTGTGTAACTAGATCATATTTTCCCCAGTGTGGACATTTTCCAAGTAAAAAGGGTGGTTCATCCTAAACCCCCCCCCGGCTACGAGCCCAATATCTGTCAATTTTTCACAAAACAATGTGATTTATATTTAATAATGGTTATGTTTGATCAGGTCATATACATATATGAAAGACTTGAAAATAACTGAATAACTGAGAGAAAAATGATCTGATAATTTTATGTGCGAAAAAAAATTACTTTGTTTATTTGTATTTTGGATCATGTCTAGTCAACGGTGGTGATCATGTGACAAGATCATGCGATCATACTTGAGGAGGAGCATGCATAGGAAGTGAAGTGGAAAATGCCTGGTGCTTATTTGTATGCTTGGACA
The DNA here is from genome assembly GCF_001039355.2 of Lingula anatina. Next base: position 89,091 of record NW_019775975.1, read on the forward strand.
CAGAAAAGAAATTGTCTATTTGTGGTGTAATGAAAAAATTTACTTAAGTCAAGTGTTATTAAGGCATAACTGTGAACATGGATTTGTTCTACAAGTCAGAAATTTACATTCATAAGAAAAATATGCATATTATTTACATGTTAATTTATTTATTGGTTAAGATATTCAAGAGATTCAGAATAATGAGATAACTTTCGTAAGTTATGAAATTTGTGTTGCCACAGTGATACAGATGCGTGTTTTAATTTTATTACAATGTAAACTGTACGTTTATTTTTGAACGTTACCGACAAATGCTCAGTAGAAAACATTTGACTTCGGTTTAAAGTTTTACATACATTTCAAGGCTCATAAGATAATGTTGGGTGATAGTGAGGCTAACTGTGTGCTCAAATATTCTAACATATGATGGAGTCGATTTCAATTTTTTTTTTTTACAGGGTCTTCCAAAAGGTGCATGATCAGAATTATTTGAAAGGTAATAATATAAATATTATAAGTGATTGAGGTTTTGATGTAACTTTGGAATACGGGACAGCTGGCACTCTCCCAGACAGGAAACTGGGATGGCTGTAGCCCTCCTTGGCCATCCTGACTCAAAACTTACCCTGGTGCTTTGACTTGATTATAAGAATAAGGTGATTTAAGTTATGAATACATGAATATTTTTTTCAATTTGTACTTCTTTACTTAACTCTTTTTTTTGTTTGTGTGCACGGCTAAAAAAACTCAGAATGAGCTTCAGGATATGCATGGACATATGGATTATGTCCATGGGATATGGGACTCCTAGCTCATGTGTTATTAAGATAACGATGAAAAATGTACAGAAATCTTGTTCAGTGTCTGTCAAACTGGTTTTGACAACGCACAAATTCTTATTCCAATGTATGATATACGAGTACAGAGATCCCCTGTGAAAAATTGTCTCGTTTAACATTCAGTTAAGGTTCTCAATCTATTCTAGAACATTTGGTGTATTTTTTTTTTTTTTTACAGTTCTAATGTTGTTCCGTAATGAAATGTAACAGTTCGAGAACTGTTTCTGGGAAGTCCTTCAGAATGTCCAAGAACAGATTAAGAACAATTTTCATTAAATGAGAAAAACATTGTTCTAGGACAGATTGAGAACCATAAGTGGGCGTAAATTAGACAAATTTTCACATGTGATATAAGAATTGTAACAATGAATTCCAATTCAATGTATTTATTAATTATTTTAGAAAAAAATGTTGTTTATATAAAGTCCCTGAACAAATGTCATGCCAATTGAATAAACTTAGTCAACAAAAATATGGCTTAAGTCCATTTTTTAAAATTATTTTAAAAGTATTACACTGAAAAGTCAACTGGCTTTAACAAGAGCGACAAGGTCCACATTCACAGCCTTGAACACTGTCTGACCTTGACAGAGGTCAAAGGTCATCCACCAGACCAGTCCCAAAAGATTCCCAGTCTAGCTTCATAGGTGGCAACTCTGTGCAAGAGGAGACAGTGTCTGGGTGTGATATGGCACTGCTTACAAATAACAATATTGATTTACATTTAACTGGTACATTTAATATAACGGAAAATATGCTGAAATGAACAAAAAATAAATAAAAAAGGTCCATAAAAACCCCTGCTCAGCTTTACACTTTTTATCACTCTAAAAGCTTATGATATTATAATTTTATAATTTGTTTATTCAAAAATCAGTTTTTATAATCAAATAGATGACTATCTAAATTGCAAACATGCTATTTTGAACAATTAGCCTGCTTTAAGAACCTGGGTTTGCATTGTGCTCTAATTTGTAATAAATAATTCACAAAAAAAAAAAAATTTACTTAAATTACCAATCAAAGCATCATCTCTATGGGATCCATATTATTTATTTGGTGGACTTGTTTTTGTCCATTTAGTCTATTTGGAATGTGTCAATTCCTTAGCATTCCTTGTAGTGGTCTTTCGCTAGTCCTTTTAGCCCATTCTGAAAATTAAAAATTTCAAAAATTCTATGGAATTTCTAATTTTTAACTTGTCGACTCAATGGTATTTTCATTAAAAAAATCATTAAGATATGAAAAGAACTTAATGTTAAGTTCAAGATTATTTAGCATTTTAGACTTTTTTAAAAAGATTACTTCAAGGGAAAAGTATCATCACACTTTCTTCGCAGTACATGTATGATTTTGAATTTTGCTTTTAAACCTATCCATATAAATTGCCTTGGCCTGCTGGCTATTGAAATTTAATTTTTAAAAATGACTTTGAAATATATATAACTTAAACAAAAGCTCTTTTCCCAATATACCTGCCTATTTCTTGTAGCAGACATCATCTTCGCAAACCACTTTTGGCGCCTCAGCTTTCTGTTCTGTGGCAGGCGCTCCACCTATTAGAAATAACCATTTTGAAATTGTGAAAGATGCATGCATATTTATTAAGATGGACTTGTAATATATGTTTTAGTTGGGTGAGCCTGAAGACGACATTCATGTATCATCAGATTTATTCGTGCAGTTTTTTTATGAAAAGAAATCAAACTTTTGTTGCTTTGAAATACAAATGGATTGCAGATGAGCTTAAGTCCAAATGTAAATGTATGATATCATAAATTAAATAATTAAAATTACTTACTTTTTGTAATTAACACAAGACTTTAATGCCAAATGCTAAATGCTAAAATACAGAAAAAATGAGCTCCAGGTAAAAACCATGTGCAGCCCAGGCTCCCAAGTTGGTGGTGCAAATTAACCAGATACAAAGTAAAATATCTTACCATCTATTCCAAGTGCTTTGAGAACATCTTCTAGTGGAACATGTTCTCCTGGATTCTCTTGACGCCAGTTCAGAAGACACTCACTGCCACCTATAGGACAAAAAAAAGCAAAAAAACAATGCACAAAGTCCTTTAATAGCCTGCACTCGCTTATAACAAGTCTAGATTGATTCTGAATTCTACTCAATAACATCATATACTCTAATCAAAACATTATCATATGGAGCAAATTTGTGCCTAAACCTAATGTAAATCTGGTTATCTTTAGCTAGAATTTCATTACTTTGGTCATTTTAATTTGGATAAACTTTGTAGACCTTTCCTACACTGTACATACCTGCAGATACAATAATGGTTCCACCATTTTGGAACCCATCACCCTTAAAATCACCAGTGATGTTTTGTTCTTTTGCCTGTAAAATAAATGAATCATTTGGAAATAAAAAATAATTTAAATTAATTCTTAGACTTGTGTTACAGTGAATGGACAGGTACTCTTGAAAATCTTTTAGGATTTTCCACAGTGGGTAACACTTCAGATTATTGTGTGTGTGTGTGTGTGTGTGCGTGCACACACTCTCACTAATACATTTATGAGTGTTTCTGTGTAAGCCTAATCATTAGGTATAAAAAATAGATCATCCAACACCAGCTCCTTATTTTAATTATAATTTTTGGTTTGTTAAGACTTTACCTTTGCCATAGCTGCTCTTGACACTTTCTTAAGGATGGACATAAGACCACTCAGTATACCATATCTGAAATATATATTTAGCCATGACTATGTCAGTAACAAAGTATTTACTTATACTGTATTTACTAGATCTTTCCACAAGTAACTTGTACATAACTGCTTGTCTTCGCCAACCAAAACTAGTGAATAAAAACTAACATTCTTTTTCAATGTCAATATCAACATAAAATCATTTCATATTTACCGTTTATACCCCATGTCTTTATAGCATTGCTGTTTTTGATCAATATAAACCTCTGAAAATACAAAACACATTTAAATTTAAATTATAAGAATAAAACAAAAACCAAAAATTAAATTGAGTGTTTGTTACCCACATCTACGCCAGGTGGCGCTTGCAACCTGATATTACACATGATATGACTTTGCCCAGAAAGTGTCACTGTGCATGCTAATCACATTTTTTTAAAATTACAACAACTTTATTTACCACATACTTGGTATAAAGAGAAAAGTGCTAACATGGTGGTTAAGGTAAAAATATGTTGAAAGAGGCAAAAAAAAGTACAATACAGTTCAATTACAGAAACATACATACATATTTCTATTAAAAGTAAAAAAAGACTTAATTACAGACAGAAGTCCAATCATGCACAAGCTAAATAGATCAATACCCTACTGGTACAAAAAACATTTAGTTTTCTTCAAACTAAACAGAAATACAGCTTCTTTGTCATGTACCTCCTGAAAAGTAGTTCCCCTTCATGTAGTCTTCCACCCCGACCTCCTCCAGCCCGACTGCGACCATGCGTACGTTATGGGAGTCCAGCTGGGGCTTCAGGGTGCTGATCTCGCGCGAGGCGAGGCGACAGAACTGTCATCCAAAACGACGCAAAAATGTGATCATGCATGCTTGTTTTTCCCAGAAGCTTTCTATGGCAACCATCTGTAATTATAAAGAATTCTTCTGTTCTGAGATCTGACTTGACAAAAGGCAATCATGTATTTAATCAGTGAAAAAGACTGTATACTCCAGTTAAAATGTTTTCATTAAGAGTTCAAAAGACTTTCTCTTGCATTAAATGAGTTGGTATAAAAGAGTGAGATTGTTGAATAGCTTCATAGTAGCAGTAATAATAATAATAAAATCAAACTTAGAAGAGATCTACAGAGACTTTAAGCTTGTAATTCCACATTGTTTATTAAACAATCTTCTTGGTTAAACTAAGATATAGCAATTCCACAGGGCACTATGACTGTTTACGACTGAACGAGACAGAAGACCTTGGACTTCAAGTGGAGATACTCCAGTACTACACGCCAATACGTACAATGTACAGTACATGTACGTAGGATTTGCAGGGTAAAGTTAAGATATATGAATATTGAAATTATCTTTGACCACCTGAAATTAAAATTTCAAAACTAAAACCTTTTTTAAAAATCGTATCTAGTTACCTCTCCTGAAGTCGCACTTTTGACCAAGTTTTTGCCAATCTTGGCCACTTCGGCCGGCAGGCCTTTCGAGGCCGAAGCCATTGTACAAAGTCGTTCTTTTTCTCTCTCGAATATCTTGACAGAATCTCCAAATAAAATGTAGTTAAGAGACTTCGCGGCGTGCACAGGCGTCCTGAGAATACCCTCTGTAAATTTTAGACCACACCAAGCCGATATAACAGTCAATTCCCATAAAATATGTGGCATAGCAAAGGACCGAACCCCTTCGTTTGCACAGGTTACGTAAACTAGGTCATGTTTGGTCACATGACGAGTAACGTGCACGTGAGGTCAAGTGTCATCACTCAAGGCCTGACACTCCGACCCGATATTTCATTCCTGCATATTTTGTTAAAAGGATAGCAACACTTCATATGAGAATCAAAATTTCAAAAGAAATACACTGTAAACAATTAACACAAAGAAAAATAATAATTTCCAATTTACCACATAACTCGCAATATTATTCTGAAACCTGTGCACGTTGACTTCAGTGTAAGACGTATAATCGTTTTTTTTTTTTTTTTTTTTTTTTTTTTTTTTTTTTTTTTTTTTACAAAAATCACGCTTAAAAATCTACTAACTTTGAATGTAGGAATGGATTTATTAACCATTTGAAATAAACAAAGTAATTAATAAAGAAAACTCGTTTACCCCAGAGAATTTTGTCTTATGGCACTTTCCCGCTCATATGAAGAACTGTTAGGCCTAATTAACCCTTCAACTTCAATGTAAAGCGTTTTAAAGTAAAGTGCACGTTGATTAAAATAGAAAAACGATGTATCCATCTTTATCTGTCAATAGCTGTCATTATAAAATGTCATCGTAATATGCAGGATACGCGCTTCTCTTCTGCACAGATCTGTTATTGCGAGGGGAAGATCATAGACGAATAATAATGGTAAGATGGAGGCTGGGAAGGGGTGGGGCAAGGAGAAAACAAAATTGCAAGCCGAGCGGACGAGTAAACTGATATTATCGTACATGTATGTAAGATACAGACACGGTAGAATTGTTTTGTTTTGTTTTGTCTCGTTTCGTTTGTTATAATTGTAATCTACTGGTAGATCCGCCACTGTCATGCACCCGCGACCTGTAAATCATCACAGACCAGCATCATGCAATTAATTGCATATCTCATTTTATTTCATTTTATTTTATTTAATTTTATTTCATTACCACCTCAGGGATGAAAAAAAATAGAAACATATAGAATCTCTCTCTCTCACACACACACACACACACACACACACACACACACACACACACCAAAACCGTTCTAAAACAAAGTCAAGTTTAAATATAACACAATAAAAATTAAGCTTTAAATTGAAGTGGAACTTTAAAAGCCTCGTTTTTTTTCGACGACACCAACATTATATTGCACGGAGGAATAATAATCATAATAATAATAATATGATAATAATATTTATTTAAAGTCTAAAATCCTTATAAGTTCGGTAGAATTAACAATAATAAAATGCTAAAATATTGTAGAATTAAATACAAGCTGTAAAAACATAGTTATACCTTTAATTTTCGGAGTATGACGAATAGCAATTTGCCATTAAAAACGATAAAAATAAAAATTCGATCAATGAAAGTTCCTTTATGGACATGTCCTGTAATAAAATATCTTCCCAGCCCTGATTTTCTTGTCCTCAGTCTCATACATATCCTTGCTAAGATCAAGAAACCAAAGCCCCCATAATTATTCCCGTCTTCTGAGCCTTCTGGGCGTCCAGAGCCGCCATGATGAGGGTGGCCTCTCCCAGCTCAACTAGAGTCTTACCCACCTGGAGGGCAGCGAATGGAGAACAGCCAATACAGATTACCTGCCACAGCCCCATTTTTACACCAGGAACTGAAAATGAAATATACTTTATGTACTCTTACGTTATTCAGCGGGGAGGATAGCAATGGCAATAAAAGGTAAACAATGCAGGCCTACAATGTAACTATAATGTCAATATATACTTTAAAAACAATCTTTTATTTTCGTTTTTTTTTCCTGAAGAAACTTACGAACGTGTTTTTCTTGTTCGTGGGGCCCAACGCGCCCCCCCCCACCCCACCCCACCCCCCTGCCAGGGTTACGCAGGTCACAAAGAGATCTTCTTTTTTCACTCCATAATCACACATATTTTTCTGGCTAATTCTATTTTTATTTATTTATTTATTTATTTAGTTATTTATTTATTTATTTATTTGCACAAAAATAACGTCATCAGCCATTGGCAAATGGTAGAAAGTATAGGACGTTGATCACAATGACTGTTGGAACGCCATGCTTCACTTTTTCATTCTTATTTTAATGAAAAAGCTATATTATTTCGCCATTTAATGTTAAGACGGTCATATTCATAATTACCACATATTAGGCCTATAACAAAGGAACTTGACTTCATGAGCATATGCCCATCCTGAAATTAACCAACATTAATGCCCGGGCATACTAACCTCGCGGTCCTTTGGTGAAGGTGGTGAAGTATAACAATCCATAACATAATATGCTTCCGCAAAATATCACCTTTTTCTGGAAAATAAAATACCAAGATATTCATTTATTGACATAGTAAACTATTTTGGTCATGCATTAATAATATTGTGGCTTCATTAAATGGCTAAATGAATAAGTAAGTAAATTATTAAAACTGTAATAACATTGGTTTTTTAACTTAAATGTATATTTTAATTACGCTTATCCATTAGTATACATATCCTTAAAGCCTACTAAGAACATAATAAGTTAATCATTACTGTGAATTTAGGAAGCGAAAGGAATGGCATGCACTCTAGGCCGATTGTCTGGTAGGTTCTGCTTCCAAGCAAAAGTGAACTGAAATAAAAATGAAAATGATGGATCAAAAACCAAGCTAGATATAACCCCTGACTGTACTCAAACCGAGGTTTCGTTTAGGAAATTGAAAAAACAATTTTTTTCTCGCATTTTTTTCAGCTATTTCTATACTTGGACACATAAATGGGCGATATTTGAGTCACAAGCGCTACACCCTAAAAGTGCTAGGGAGTTTTTGTAGCATCTATTCGGTCGCTTTTGCGTTAAAAATAGTTCAACACTCCTTAATTATAATTGACCCATATGGACAACACGAATGGTCTCACAGTTAGCAGCAAAATTTATGCAGTTTCTCTGTATTGCCATCCACTGCAGGCCCGTTGCCAGAAATTTCAAAAATGTTTATTTTTCTGAAAAAGTGGACCTTCTACCATGAAGCCTCCATAAATAAAATTTTACCCAGAGGGGACTTTTTCTCGGCACCCCCTCCCCCGGCTACGGGCCTGCACTGCCATTATCATCACTAGGCGCCGCACTTGACTGGTATTTCTTCTGAGAACAGAAACACATGTAGCCACGTGCATCCAATGGCTAGAAACAGCCGTAGATATATCGATACATGTTTTTTCTAATAAAAAGTAAAGTAAGCTAGGTATCCTAGTTCCGTTATTTCAACGAATAAGAAAGTTATTTATTTACTTACTTATTTATTTAGTAAGTTGGTTACATAACCTACCTGTAGCCGTGCATCCACTGACTAGATACATCAGTACACGCGATTCCAATCAAAAGGAAAGCATGTCTGGGGTAGAGGAGACACAGTCTCGCTAACATGCAGAGCAGCGTTCCTCTGTCGCTCATCGTATCCAAGAGAGTGCCAAAAACACTCACTGAAATAAAATTAATGGCAAAATGTTGATCCTAAGTTAGAATTCCAATAATAAGACAAGATATATGGTTTTGGAGAACAAAAATTCTTTTCAGCTGTTTGTTTGTGCTTTCTGTTTAGGACCTAACGGTACTTACTTTGATTAAGGTACTTTGCAATAGGTCCGTCTACCATGTCCAAAGCAAAACTGAATGTGTAAAGCCAAAAAGCCTTGACGGGGTGGTTAGGCAAACAGTGAAATAACCCGAGTCCCATGAGGATTCTCAAATAACCTGTGAAACAGAAGAGAAAATGTGCCTCAAGTACCATATGTGTAAAGATTATATTTTTAAATGAAGGTATAATTAACTGCAAAGAACTTATAATTAGGCCCTACACTGATGCTCTAACAGACAGAAATTCTAATATTGTCTACGTTTTATAATCACGCGCAACGAAAGACGGGGGCAGAGTAGATGAAAGATTTTTAAACTCTGGACTAAAATATGCGTTATTTTTGCCCACTAATACACAATGCATATCTTATCCATTTACTTCTACATCACAGAGAGAAAAGAAATCAACATCTAATCTTCTATCTTAGAGCTACAATCTCAAAATAAACAAATTAATAAAATAATTAGAAATAAAAAAAATTCTAAAAAATACTAACAGTTGAATGAGTAAAATAAAGCTAAACCACTTACCTATTATGTGAGGCAAAAATACAAAATAATTTTGTTCCAATTCCATGACGGCAAGTCACACCAGGTATCAAGGTAATTTAATTAGAACAGCAAAGGTTTGGAAATTGATAACGGAACCTCGGTATATATTGGCTATTCCGACCTGCACCTGTTTACGCAATCTACACGTCAATGTAAACAAATATTGTTTTTTTTTTAAAGGTGTTAAAGCAAAACAAACCCACATACAATGTTAATCACATATATTGTCTTGAGTGAGGTAGACACAATTATTTTGAACAAGCAATATGTAAGCCTGCAATAGTTTTCCTACCTGCATAGACTGGTGCATTTGTTTTGTATTGAAATGGAAGTTTTTTGACAACCGCCAGAAAAGCGTGACGTCGCTTGTCGTGATGGTGGACGCACTGGTATGTTGAAATAGGGTTGGTTTGCAGAATGAGTCCTTGAAATGAAAATAAGATATTTAAATCTTGATATAAATATAACCAATGAAAAGATTAAACACGAACGCAATTTCATCTGAACCACATCTAAAATAATTCTTTCTAACTTCATTTTTGAAAAAAAAAAAAATAATAATCAGAAATATTCATTTCTATAAAAGATCACTCTTTGAAACAGTTTGGATTTTTCATTAAAAATCAGAAGAAATAAAAACAGAGAGTAACAAATACTGGTTGACAAACTTTTATTTACTGGCAATTTGCACATCTAAAATTGTGATTACAGCTAACTTCGGTATCACAGATAAACAGATTTTAAATATACTTATATCATTTTCAGTCAAGGGGGTTTTTACTTTAAATCTCAAGTTAATCATATGCATACAGAATTATGACTATGAAGAAACATACCATCAAAGTGTGAACAGAAAGGGAAAGAAACCAAACCCTTACAATGGAATGACACATTTATTTTAAAATTTCATATAACATTCTGAATATTTATATTTATATTAAGAGTAGAAATAAATTCCCATTGGCCCATCGAAATGAATTTAATTGTAATAAATGAATATTTATATAACAGAACATTAAAATGCATACATACAAAAAATCCTAGAAATTAAAAGATCAAATTTCACAGATATATCATTCAAAATCTTGTCAAAACAGAATGTCACAAAAAAGCTGAAATAACTGTTCCTACATGTACACCAATTAAAAAACTGATGAATCTAATACAAAATATCCCTGAAATAACTGAGCTATCACAGACAAATACATTTGAAGTACTCCACACTTCACATGACAAAGTAAGTAATTACCTTTTTTAGGATTTACCACACATGAGCAAGTCAGTATTATCTTATTCAAATATTAAGCTAGCCACAATGTTCCATAAAAGACTTCGCCACCAAACTTTCCACTTAGTCTACTACAAAATGCACTTAATGTGAGCTGCTTCCAGTGTGTAGATGCAGGCAAGTATTTGCACACAAGTGTGTGCAGGCACAAACACCATCATAGATTAATTGAAAAACAAAAACAATTTAAAATTTGAAAAAAAATTCATCTGGTAAACATTCCTTTGATGCTGCTTAGGGCTTTGGTTAAGTATTCACTTCCATAAGAGATCCCTGCCTTTCCTGCTTCCTTGGCTCCACCTACAGTCTGTTTTACTGGTGTAACAGCCATCTTCCAGGCTTCTCTGACCTGCATCTGCCTAACCAACCAATCCAGGCCTTCCTCCAGTCCTGTGCCCTCTGTGGCCGATGCTGGCTGGATATCTGCAATGAAGAAATATGCAGGGAACATATAGATTATTTATAATTAATATTACTGCAGTCGAGATGAATCAATTTCAAGATGTATGATGTCATCTCATGTTTCATTTTGTTGCAATTTTTAGAAAGAGAATTATTCATAAATACACATATAAATTAACACAGTGAACTCTGCGAAACCTTTCACCTTCCAACATACACCATTCTTTACCTAAAGAAAAGGTTTATCTTTGGTATATTATATTGAAAATTAATATGATCGTTATCTTACTCCAATCTTCTCATATCTCAAGCAAAAACTCCAGTCCCAAAGCTTATGAGTTATGCTAACTAACATGCCCACTGTACTAACAGATGCACTTACACCACTGTACTATACAGATGCACTTACACCATGGATGCGATGCCAATACATTGTGTTTTGAACCCACTATGTTCATGGCTTCGAAAATCTCAGAGGGAGTCATGGCGGTTTTAAGATCTTGTTTATTTGCGACGATGAGCACGGGTATGTCATAGTTCAAGTCGTCAGACCCCAATACATCAAGCAGCAGTTCTCCCGCCTCTGCCAACCTTTCTTTATCCGTGCTGTCCACGGTGTAGACAATGGCTTGGGTGTTAGGATAGTAGTGTCTCCATAGAGGGCGCTGTGGGATGGCACATGGAAAGAGCAAGAGCACTTAAGTACAGACTGATTCATAAATCTGCTAAATTTGGTCAAATAAATTGCAAATTTAATTTATGAATTTAGCTATTAATTCATTCATTTATCTTTTATCTAGTCTTTGTTCATAATTTCTTAAGCTATTGATTCATTCATTTATCTTTTATCTAGTCTTTGTTTATAATTTCTTAACTTTTGCTTTTAATGTTTTTAAAATCATATCATTCCTGTGTAAAATGAGAAATCTTCTTCACCAACTTCTTACCATTTTATCTCTGGTCCCAACATCCCACATAGTAATATCAACCCCCTTGTGTTCCACTGTCTCCACATTGAATCCTGAAAAATTTTATTTACCAGTAGTATTAAACTTTGGATGCATTAGGTGAAAACAAATAATTAAAGGATAATACAAACATTCAAATACATTCTATAAAGCCTCAAATAAAAAACAAGGAAAAAATACCTTCATAAGATCATTACCATTTTTTTGTTAATTTAAAGTAAATTCTGGTATTAGAACTGCACTGAAAATCAAGCATATGGTCATTTGGAGAGTATTAAACAAATAACATCAATGTGACACATCATATATGACATGGAAATCCATTTTAATTAAAATTCTTTGGTTTTCTTTGTCCCATATGGACCATGACTTATGGCACAGGTGGTGAACTTTAATTCTTAATCATGCCCTGATCAGGTCTACTTACATGTAGTATTTTGGTATGCAATGAAAAGGGGAAAAAAGTAAGTTTAGCACCATAAGGTATGTGATTACCCAGTCAACATATTACTTTGAGTGTATTTGTGTGAAAAGGACAGAGTGTCATGTCACAGTTATCAGTGAACTCGATTTTGTTTCGTCTTGGGTGTTCAACATACTAGTACCCCTTAGTTACCTCCGCCAAGGAGGTTATGTTTTCACCCCTGTTTGTCTGTCTGTCTTTCTGTCTGTCATCAACATTACTCAAAAAGTTATGGACCAATTTTTACGAAATTTTCAGGAACTGTCAGAAGTGGGCCAAGGAACAGATGATTACTTTTTGGTGGTGATCCAAATCAATAATTAATCAAAATATATTGGAAACGGTACACGCCACACCGGGAGTCTTACCAATCGTCGGAATTGTAGTAACAATTTCTCCAAGTTTAAGCTTGTATAAAATCGTGGTCTTCCCCGCCGCATCTAAACCTGCAAAATAAAGAATGTAATTCGATTTTTGTAACTGTAACAATATTATTATCAGTTAAAAGAAGTACACATGTATGAACTCCATAAGTTGAACCAAGCTTAGAGAGGTAGAGACAATTAAGAGAGAGGGAGATACCAACCCAAAAAGAGAATTCTTGCTTCCTTGTTCTTCGTCCAACTGGATAACGTTTGCCCCATGTTGCAAGGCAAAGTCAGCTTCTGTCCACCTCACTACCTCATTCTACATTTGATACTTTGCTATATCTACCACTGTTTGTCACATCCGCTTCGAAATCGCACACGAAACTGACCAGTAGNCCATGAATTTCTTGTCCTCAGTCTCATACATCTCTTTGCTAAGATCAAGAAACCAAAGCCCTCATAATTATTCCCGTCTTCTGAGCTTTCTGGGCGTCTAGAGCCGCCATGATGAGGGTGGCCTCTCCCAGCTCAACTAGAGTCTTACCCACCTGGAGGGCAGCGAATGGAGAACAGCCAATACAGATTACCTGCCACAGCCCCATTTTCACACCAGGAACTGAAAATAAAGTATACTTTATGTACGAGTACAGTGTTTGACGGGGGATAGAAAAAATGCCAAAATAAATAAATAAAATAAAATAAAATAAAATAAAATAAAATAAAATAAAAAAGTAAACAATGTAGGCTCACAATGTAACTATAAAGTCAGTATATACTTTAAAAACAATCTTATTTTCTTTTTTTTCCTGAAGAAACTTAAAAACGTGTTTTTCTTGTTCGTGGGGCCCAACGCCCCCACTGCCAGGCTTACACAGGTCACAGAGAGATCTTCTTTTTTTTCTACATAATCACACATATTTTTCTGGCTAATTCTATTTTATTTATTTATTTATTTATTTATTTATTTATTTGTTTGCACAAAAATAACGTCATCAGCCCTTGGCAAATGGTAGAGAGTATAGGACGTTGATCACAATGACTGTTGGAACGCCATGCTTCACTTTTTCTTTCTTTCTTTCTTTCTTTCTTTTTAATGAAGAAGCTACATTATTTCGTCATTTTAATGTTAAGACGGTCCTATTCATGATAAGCAAAGATTAGGCCTGTAACAAAGGAACTTGATTTCATGAGCATATGCCCATCCTGAAATTAACCAACATTAATACCCGGGCATACTAACCTCGCGGTCCTTTGGTGAAGGTGGTGAAGTATAACAATCCATAACATAATATGCTTCCGCAAAATATCACCTTTTTCTGGAAAATAAAATACCAAGATATTCATTTATTGACATAGTAAACTATTTTGGTCATGCATTAGTGAATAAGTAAGTAAATTATTAAAAACTATAATAACATTGTTTTTTTAACTTAAATGTATATTTAAATTACGCTTATCCATTAGTATACATATCCTTAAAGCCTACTAAGAACATAATAAGTTAATTATTACTGTGAATTTAGGAAGTGAAAGGAATGGCATGCACTCTAGGCCGATTGTCTGGTAGGTTCTGCTTCCAAGCAAAAGTGAACTGAAATAAAAATGAAAATGATGGATCAAAAACCAAGCTAGATATAACCCCTGACTGTACTCAAACCGAGGTTTCGTTTAGGAAATTGAAAAAACAATTTTTTTCTCGCAATTTTTTCAGCTATTTCTATACTTGGACACATAAATGGGCGATATTTGAGTCACAAGCGCTACACCTAGTAAAAGTGTGAGGGAGTTTTTGTAGCATCTATTCAGTCGCTTTTGCGTTAAAAATAGTTCAACACTCCTTAATTATAATTGACCCATATGGACAACACGAATGGTCTCACAGTTAGCAGCAAAATTTATGCAGTTTCTCTGTATTGCCATCCACTGCAGGCCCGTTGCCAGCAATTTCAAAAGTGCTTATTTTTCTGAAAAAGTGGACCTTTTACCATGAAGCCTCCATAAATAAAATTTTACCCAGAGGGGACTTTTTCTCGGCACCCCCTCCCCCTCCCCCGGCTACGGGCCTGCACTGCCATTATCATCACTAGGCGCCGCACTTGACTGGTATTTCTTCTGAGAACAGAAACACATGTAGCCACGTGCATCCAATGGCTAGAAACAGCCGTAGATATATCGATACATGTTTTTTCTAATAAAAAGTAAGGTAAGCTAGGTATCCTAGTTCCGTTATTTCAAAGAATAAGAAAGTTATTTATTTACTTATTTATTTATTTATTTATTTATTTATTTATTTAGTAAGTTGGTTACATAACCTACCTGTAGCCGTGCATCCACTGACTAGATACATCAGTACACGCGATTCCAATAAAAAGGAAAGCATGTCTGGGGTAGAGGAGACACAGTCTCGCTAACATGCAGAGCAGCGTTCCTCTGTCGCTCATCGTATCCAAGAGAGTGCCAAAAACACTCACTGAAATAAAATTAATGGCAAAATGTTGATCCTAAGTTAGAATTCCAATAATAAGACAAGATATATGGTTTTGGAGAACAAAAATTCTTTTCAGCTGTTCGTTTGTGCTTTCTGTTTAGGACCTACCGGTACTTACTTTGATTAAGGTACTTTGCAATAGGTCCGTCTACCATGTCCAAAGCAAAACTGAATGTGTAAAGCCAAAAAGCCTTGACGGGGTGGTTAGGCAAACAGTGAAATAACCCGAGTCCCATCAGGATTCTCAAATAACCTGTGAAACAGAAGAGAAAATGTGCCTCAAGTACTATATGTGTAAAGATTATATTTTAAAATGAAGGTATAATTAACTGCAAAGAACTAATTATTAGGCCCTACACTGATGCTCTAACAGACAGAAATTCTAATATTGTCTACGTTTTATAATCACGCGCAACGAAAGACGGGGGCAGAGTAGATGAAAGATTTTTAAACTCTGGACTAAAATATGCGTTATTTTTGCCCACTAATACACAATGCATATCTTATCCATTTACTTCTACATCACAGAGAGAAAAGAAATCAACATCTAATCTTCTATCTTAGAGCTACAATTTCAAAATAAACAAATTAATAAAATAATTAGAAATAAAAAGAATTCTAAGAAGTACAAACAGTAAAATGAGTAAAATAAAGCTAACCTACTTACCAATAATGTGAGGCACAAATATAAAATAATTTTGTTCCAATTCCATGATGGCAAGTCACACCAAGTATCAAGGTAATTTAATTAGAACAGCGAAGGTTTGAAAATTGATAACGGAGCCTCAGTATATATTGGCTATTCCGACCTGCACCTGTTTACGCAATCAACACGTACATGTAAACAAATATTGTTTATTATTTTTAGGGTGTTAAAGCAAAACAAACCCGCATACAATGTTAATCACATATATTGTCTTGAGTGAGGTAGACACAATTATTTTGAACAAGCAATATGTAAGCCTGCAATAGTTTTCCTACCTGCATAGACTGGTGCATTTGTTTTGTATTGAAATGGAAGTTTTTTGACAACCGCCAGAAAAGCGTGACGTCGCTTGTCGTGATGGTGGACGCACTGGTATGTTGAAATAGGGTTGGTTTGCAGAATGAGTCCTTGAAATGAAAATAAGATATTTAAATCTTGAAATAAATATAACCAATGAAAAGATTAAACACGAACGCAATTTCATCCGAACCACGTCTAAAATAATTCTTTCTAACTTCATTTTTGAAAAATAAATTTTTTTTCAGAAATATTCACTTCTATAAAAGATCACTCTTTGAAACAGTTTGGATTTTTCATTAAAAACCAGAAGAAATAAAAACAGAGAGTAAAAAATACTGGTTGACAAACTTTTATTTACTGGCAATTTGCACATCTAAAATTGTGATTACAGCTAACTTCGGTATCACAGATAAACAGATTTTAAATATACTTATATCATTTTCAGTCAAAGGGGTTTTTACTTTAAATCTCAAGTTAATCATATGCATACAGAATTATGACTATGAAGAAACATACCATCAAAGTGTGAACAGAAAGGGAAAGAAACCAAACCCTTACAATGGAATGACACATTTATTTTAAAATTTCATATAACATTCTGAATATTTATATTTATATTAAGAGTAGAAATAAATTCCCATTGGCCCATCGTAATGAATTAAATTGTAATAAATGAATATTTATATAACAGAACATTAAAATGCATACATACAAAAAATCCTAGAAATTAAAAGATCAAATTTCACAGATATATCATTCAAAATTTTGTCAAAACAGAATGTCACAAAAAAGCTGAAATAACTGTTCCTACATGTACACCAAGTAAAAAACTGATGAATCTAATACAAAATATCCCTGAAATAACTGAGCTATCACATACAAATACATTTGAAGTACTCCACACTTCCCTGATAAAAGTTTAGTTTTAAAGTTACATAATATTATACATTATTTTTACATTATATATACATTACATTATATATTAAATTATTGCACAACAAACCTACCAAGCTTCAATTTTCTCGAGTTCAGACCCAATATTAAATTCAGGCATTAAAATCTAGCATTCACATGACAAAGTAAGTAATTACCTTTTTTAGGATTTACCACACATGAGCAAGTCAGTATTATCTTATTCAAATATTAAGCTAGCCACAATGTTCCATAAAAGACTTCGCCACCAAACTTTCCACTTAGTCCACTACAAAATGCACTTAATGTGAGCCGCTTCCAGTGTGTAGATGCAGGCAAGTATTTGCACACAAGTGTGTGCAGGCACAAACACCATCATAGATTAATTGAAAAACAAAAACAATTTAAAATTTGAAAAAAAATTCATCTGGTAAACATTCCTTTGATGCTGCTTAGGGCTTTGGTTAAGTATTCACTTCCATAGGAGATCCCTGCCTTTCCTGCTTCCTTGGCTCCACCTACAGTCTGTTTTACTGGTGTAACAGCCATCTTCCAGGCTTCTCTGACCTGCATCTGCCTAACCAACCAATCCAGGCCTTCCTCCAGTCCTGTGCCCTCTGTGGCCGATGCTGGCTGGATATCTGCAATGAAGAAATATGCAGGTAACATATAGATTATTTATAATTAATATTACTGCAGTCGAGATGAATCAATTTCAAGATGTATGATGTCATCTCATATTTCATTTTGTTGCAATTTTTAGCTTCCTTTTCAATAAAGAGAATTATTCACAAATACACATATAAATTAACACAGTGAACTCTGCGAAACCTTTCACCTCGCAACATACATCACTGGTATATTATATTAAAAATTAATATGATCATTATCTTACTCCAATCTTCTCATATCTCAAGTAAAATCTCCAGTCCCAAAGCGTATGAGGTATGCTAACTAACATGCCCACTGTACTAATATACAGATGCACTTACACCATGGATGCGATGCCAATACATTGTGTTTTGAACCCACTATGTTCATGGCTTCGAAAATCTCAGAGGGAGTCATGGCGGTTTTAAGATCTTGTTTATTTGCAACGATGAGCACGGGTATGTCATAGTTCAAGTCGTTAGACCCCAATACGTCAAGCAGCAGTTCTCCCGCCTCTGCCAGCCTTTCTTTATCTGTGCTGTCCACGGTGTAGACAATGGCTTGGGTGTTAGGATAGTAGTGTCTCCATAGAGGGCGCTGTGGGATGACACATGGGAAGAACAAGAACACTTTAACTCAGACTGATAAATAAATCTGCTAAAATTGGTCAAATAAATTGCAAATTTAATTTATGAATTTAGCTATTAATTCATTCATTTACCTATTATCTAGTCTTTGTTTATAATTTAACTTTTGCTTTTTTTTAAAAAAAATTATATCACTCCTGAGTAAAATGAGAAATCTTCTTTGCCAACTTCTTACCATTTTATCTCTGGTCCCTACATCCCACATAGTAATATCAACCCCCTTGTGTTCCACTGTCTCCACATTGAATCCTGAAAAATTTTTATTATTAGTAGTATTAAACTTTGGATGCATTAAGTGAAAACAAATAATTAAAGGATGATACAAACATTCAAATACATTCTATAAAGCCTCAAATTAAAAACAAGGAAAAAATACCTTCATAAGATCATTACCATTTTTTTGTTAATTTAAAGTAAATACTGGTATTTGAACTGCACTGAAAATCATGCATATGGTCATTTGGAGAGTATTGAACAAATAACATCAATGTGACACATCATATATGACATGAAAATCCATTTTAGTTAAAATTCTTTGGTTTAATTGTCCCATATGGACCACGACTTATGGCGCAGGTGGTGAACTTTAATTATTAATCATGCCCTGATCAGGTCTACTTAGTATTTTGGTATGCAATGAAAAGGGGAAAAAAGTAAGTTTAGCACCATAAGGTACAGGTATGTGATTACCCAGTCAACATATTACTTTGAGTGTATTTGTGTGAAAAGGACAGAGTGTCAGGTCACAATTATCAATGAACTCGATTTTGTTTCGTCTTGGGTGTTCAACATACCCCTTAGTTACCTCCGCCAAGGAGGTTTTTTTTTTCACCCCTGTTTGTCTGTCTGTCTTTCTGTCTGTCATCAACATTACTCAAAAAGTTATGGACCAATTTTGACGAAATTTTCAGGAACTGTCAGAAGTGGGCCAAGAAACAGATAATTACTTTTTGGTGGTGATCCAAATCAATAATTAATCAAAATATATTGAAAACGGTACACGCCACACCGGGAGTCTTACCAATCGTCGGAATTGTAGTAACAATTTCTCCAAGTTTAAGCTTGTATAAAATCGTGGTCTTCCCCGCCGCATCTAAACCTGCAAAATAAAGAATGTAATTCGATTTTTGTAACTGTAACAATATTATTCTCAGTTAAAAGAAGTACACATGTATGAACTCCATAAGTTGAACCAAGCTTAGAGAGGTAGAGACAAGAGAGAGGGAGATACCAACCCAAAAAGAGAATTCTTGCTTCCTTGTTCTTCGTCCAACTGGATAACGTTTGCCCCATGTTGCAAAGCAAAGTCAGCTTCTGTCCACCTCACTACCTCATTCTACATTTGATACTTTGCTATATCTACCACTGTTTGTCACATCCGCTTCGAAATCGCACACGAAACTGACCTATATCTACAAGACAGATACAATTGGTCGATCGAGATCACGTGACCAAGAATGTTTACAAACATGGCGGTTCCAGGTTGGAACTTTCGTGTTGGAGTTTATGATGTTGGTTATTTATTACAGGTGGAGAGAAAATTAGAAATTGATAAGAGGGCTATCATAATTAATTGTCTATATAATTCACCAGATACCCATGGTAGCTTGCAGGTGACAGCAGTATCCTCAAAATGGGCTCAGGACTTTGTACCCACAAGGAAGTGAAGATAATTATGCTGGGTAAATATAATATATGGAAATGTTGATGTTTACAGTATTTTTTTTTTTATAAGAAACAATGTAATATGTTTTTTATATGAAATAGGAATGCCAAAAACAGGTATCAGGTAACCCATATGTGAAACTCTTTGTGCACATGTATAAACTCCAATTTATTCCTCTAAAATATGTCTTTATTTATTATGTTTATTCTAATCTACAACAGGTCTGGATGCTGCTGGCAAAACTTCAGTGCTGTACAAACTCAAACTGGGTGAAATTGTCACAACCATTCCCACTATAGGTACATGTGTGAAAAGTTGCTTACAAACCTTTAAGGGATAACAACTGTTCATTTAGGCCAAAAATGAGCTTAGATGAAGGAGTGCTAAAGCTTTACTTTTCTTACAGTTGACACATCTGATTACACGTCAATATTCCATTAGAACAGTGTTCCTCAAGAAATGTGTTTATGTAATTATATTAATTGATTTTATGACATCTACTTCAGTATTTTACAAGTACTCCATCTTAAATTTATTTCTATCAGGTTTTAATGTTGAGGAGCTGAAGTATAAGAATTATGACTTCATTGTGTGGGACGTGGGTGGCAGAGACAAGATTGTGAGTAGTTTTCATTTGAAAGGTTTTTATTATAGGTATAGTAATTACTCATTCTTTTCAATGAGGAAATTTGTAAATTTTACGGATACTGTATCTTTTAGGCCATAATTTCCTTTTATTAGCAGTAGCAACAAAATAAAAATTGCAGTCTACCCTTTAGTTCTATTCTGTGCAGTAAAAACACCACAATGCTATATAATTATATAATTTTTGTGATTATGAAATTATGTATCTGTATTTTTCCCCATTGTAAAGATGAAGTCGTTACTGTAGTTAAAAGGAGTAAGGGACAAACACAGGAAAACATCTTCCAAGATGTAAAAAAAAAAAAAAAAATTGTCAGTTCTCCCCAAAGACAGATTCAGATTTTTTTAGTGCAAAAATGTGTATGTAAATAAAAATAACTGTTTCATTATTAGTTTGTACAGTATTTCTTGATTTATCCAATGACATTTTGTAAAGTTTCCACCCCTTTCAATTTGTTAAAAAGTTAATCCCTGCATCAGGTAATAAAATTTAAAAGTATTATAATAACTGATTTCCAGAGACCACTTCAGCGTCATTACTACCAGGGCTCTGACGCCCTGATCTTTGTTGTCGACAGCAATGACAGGGATAGAATGGAGCAGGCAAGGGATGAGCTGCACAGTATTTTGTCAGAAGAGGAGATGAAAGAGGTGGTTCTTCTGGTTTTGGCCAACAAGCAGGATGTGGCCAGTGCCCTCAGCTGTGCGGAGGTGGTTGAAGTCTTGGGGCTGAACGCCATAAGACACAAATGGTGTAAGTATTTTCAGATAGATTGAATATGAATTTTTTTTACTAAGATTCATACATAATTTATACAGTTGTTGAATATGTTTCTCTTACAAGGATATGTGCATAAATTTTATAGATGATAAATATGCTATTTTTACTAGGATTCATGCATACTTTGTATTAAAAAAGTTGTCAGTCAAAGAAATGGAAGTCATATTTGTACATAAAACATGACCTGGATCAACCAATTGTATTAATAATTGTGTTGATAGCAAGGGTTGCTAGTATCAATAGATGATCAGGTTTTCTGTAGAATCCACATTATTCTTGACCAAGTAACTAAATTGCACATCAAGATGCATATCCTGAAATAAATAATCCCTAAATTATGGCTTAAAAGTAATCTTGTTGTCCAGTGACTAATCCACTGTATGTCAACTAAGTTCAGTTGACTGATATTGACCCTAGTTTATGCAGTAATTATAATATTTATTAATCTATTCTGATTTTTTCCACCACTAGTTATCCAATCTACCTGTGCCATAAAAGGGGAAGGATTATTTGAAGGATTAGACTGGCTGACAAACACACTGGCCAATAGAAAGATGGAAGAAATGCTTGTCAAGCCTGTCAATCAAACTGTTTCCAAGGCAACAGGATTGGCCAAGGAGGGGGTGGGTCACATTGCCAAAAGGTTGCTGAAAAAGTGGTTCACTTGAACACTTGTCAATCAAGTCATTTTTTCAGCAAGTGGGTGTGATCTGTGATCAGCAAGAAAATGGGGTCTAAAGCAGCGTCAGTCCCCAAAATTGAATATTCTTAACAAGATCACTGGGGCAACAAATGTAAGACTGGAACCAAATAACTCCCTGTTAATTTGATCCAATATTAATCAGACTGCTGAAAGGCAACATTACATCTGTTTTGTAAAAAAAAAAAAAAGAATGGCTAACTTTGATTGACTATTGTGAAGTGATCATATATTTAAGTAGACAAAAAATTTAGCCTTATGGTCAATTTCATTTTTGGTCCTAAAAATCCTTCTGAGGCTTTGCTAATTGATTGCTATTGTATTTCTTATGTTGAAGGGTTCAGCAGGCCTGTAACAAGCAATTTTATTTGGGGGGGGGGGGAGGGGGGGATAAATAGGATCTATTTACACGCTAAATTGATCCAACTTGACAATTGGCAGAGAACGTTATTCAAATTTTGGTTCCCAGTAGACCTTTTTGAACCCCCCCCGCCGGATACAGACACGGGTTATTAATAACTTAAGGGCAGTTCATCAAGTTTCTGTAACTTAAATGTAAATTGCTCTTCAGACTTATCTTAGTTCTATTGTTTCTGTACAGTGGAAATTTCAAATAAATGTATCAAAGTAACTGATAAGCTACTTGATTCATATTGCTTATTGACATTAAGAAAGATAATTATGGTAAACAAAACTACTTGACCTTAATGATAATATATGCATTGTGTCTAGGACTTGCCAGATTGTTATAGCTTTGGTAAATGATTAATCTTTTCAGTGGTGAAAAAGATCAATCTTTTAGAAACATAATTTTGGAATCATTGAAATATGTGTCACAGGCCAGATCCCAATCTAGTCCACTTCCTAAGTGGCCCAGACCACATGTTACTGTATTGACAATTGCCACTTTTTCAATAAAAGTTATGTGTAATAACAATTGAAGTCGCAATGTTAAAATTTTTCTGTATTATTCTTATTTCACAGTCAAGCATTTTTTATGGTCTTTCTCGAAATTTGCAGTAAATAGACTGTATGTTTTTTTTATGCCTTTGAAAGTGTATAAAGTATATTTAGCCCTAAACAAATTAAAAACTCTTACTGTAATTTTTAATATAAATGATAAAACTAATAGATGGTTAGTGGGATAAATCAATTATTATATTAATATCCTTATAAGTCCCAATCGTTATTGTTTCTTCATTACTCAGATGACTGTATCTGTCCAAAATTTACTCCTTTTTCCATGTCCTGGTTGTCTTCCTTTTACAACTCTCTGAACTACTGAGATATTTGTAAGGGGCTGATCTGAATCTTTCCCCAGGGAGGTGAAAATGTTTCCACCCAAAATGAATCAGGCCCCAAATATATTCTTACTTCCGTCTGTTCTAGACATGTCATCTGATGCAAACTGCACAGAAGCGCATGTGGGATGCGGTAAAATAGTCGTGTATACGTGCACGCACGCACACACACACACACACACACACACACACACACACACACACGCATGGTAAAGTTAATAACCGGATTTCACATTTTTGCCTCTTCAAGCTAATACTCAAGATTTTAAAATTATTAAGGTAAAGCTAATTGTTCTGAAAGCCGTAGTAATTAGTTGCCGTTCTCCGATCGACGCGGTTTTACAACTTTTAAGTTTAATTCGTATCAATCGGTTTGAGATACAGGTAGAGTAAGACAAAAGCTCCTTTATTTCTACGTACCTTCATCAGGTATTGAATTCAGACTTGGTCATTGACGGATTTAAATGGAATTTTCAGGATAGGAAACGAGAAGGTCCAAGAATAAATGGATAGATTTTGGTTAAGATCCATTAATTAATTAATAAGCTATGTGCAAAAATCATCCGATCTTATTGATAAAAATCACAAATTCGTCACTGCTCCTCAAAATCTGTAGTTTGTGAAGATACAGGTGTCTTCCACAAAAAAAAAAACGGCACATCATGACATTTGCGCCAGTGACGCCTACAGCCCCCTACATGAGTTGTATTAGTTTAAAACAGCAAAAAATAAAGGGGCAAGTCAAAGTTATAGGCTTACAAATAGTAGGCCTACACGACATGCGTGCGTCACTGGCGTTATTCACGTTGGTTTTTCTAATTTTTGTTTATTTATTTAATTTTTATTTATTATTATCATTATTATCATTGTTTATTTATTTATTTATTTATTTATTTATTCATTTATTTATTTATTATTTTGAATGGCCCACATGCATCCAGACATTGTGATGCAAATGTTTACCCACATCACAGGTAAACTGCACGACCTACTTTTGGTCTATTTTAGGCCACGACACCGCTGTTGCGGCGGAGGTCAATAAACACTGCACACCACGTTGAAGTTCAGATTATTATGACGGCGTAGAAATACACAGTAATTGAGGTAAGGTATCTCAGTGTTATCGTGGTGTCGTGTACCCTGAGGCCATCTTGTCGGTCAGAGTTCGTACACATATGGTTGCAAGCAAAGCTCGAGGACAAACGGAACAAACTGCTTCCAAACTCGGAATACTGCCGACACACTTCGTTTGTGCAATGTTTGTCCATGCAATCCACGGCTTGTGCTGTCTGTATCATATAGAAACATGTGAATAGTAAATTGTGAGCCGCCTAACAGGTCTAATGCACACTTTAGTGTTTGTTACGCATTGAAGTTATATGTAACTTAAAAGTGTAAGCAAGGTGAATGTCATAAGAGCGCCAGACGTACAAAGGTACAGCATAAAGTGCATCAAGCGACTAGTCGGATAAAGCCTAGGTCCCAACCGAACGTACGGGCTGCTACGTGTGGTCTACGGCCAAAAAAATGGGGAGTTCGTGCGTGAGGGGCACGTCCATCGTGCGACTTTTGGAGGACGCAAACAGTACGTAGAAACTTTTTGACATGATCAACAGCCGCTACGTGCGATCTAGCTACGTCCTAGCCAGACGCAAGTAACCTAAAAACCGTGCGTCCAAAACGTAGTTGGGACCTAGGCTTAACATGACGTGTGCAACTCGTTACCGTACCAACAAAACCTGACGCAGTCAAAAGGCCTCTTTCCGTTCTCATCAACTTGAACATCTGGGCCCGGTTGCACCAACAGGGCGTAAATTTACTCGGCTACGACTGTCGTAAACCGCAACGCCTGGCGTCCGTGCGCCAGGTTTACTCTCCCTGCTTACGCCCGTTGCACCAAGACAAAAACTGATGGTCGTAACTACGCCCGAGTAACGCTCCGTTGCATCACTGGCAAACAATACGTGAATGAGGAGTTCTCAGCTGCAGCCATAATAGAATGATGACATAAATAAACACAAAAGGAGCATTTCAGTGACGGAGAAATTCATGAGCCACATTATCCCATTTTTATTTAGAAATAAGAACGTTAAAATACGTTAACTTTGCTGTTGCCTTGTATAAATGGCAATAAAATCGTAAATATATTCCGAATCAAAATAATATTATAGTATGCTGTTGTAAATGAGAAAAACGCGTTGGAGGCAGTACGTATTTCTATTAATGGATTTGAACACCTTCACATTTGTAATCGAAACTATTGAGTCTGAAAATAATGCAAAAAAGCCAGCATTGCTTTCTTTTTATAATTTTACAACAGTGCCGACAATTTCATGACCAGGCTTTTTTATCTATGGTTACACCGTGAGGTATCATTTAATTCAATCGATCTTACATCTTGGAGATTGAGAAATACAATATACCTAATACATATTATATTATGAGCCTTAAAATGTTGATATTTTAAGCTTTCGTCTCTATGTTTATATACAGTAAAATATAAATGATATAAAATGTGAATAAAAAATGACTATGGTTAGTTATGGTTTGTCAAAAATTGTGAAAAGCATTAAAGAAACCGTACTGCTGAGAGCCAAGGCGTGTCGACATGAGTGGTAAGATTTAATTTGAGCACATGCATATACATGTACATGGCTACGCATGGCACACAATGTATTTAATAATCACTTATATATATATATATATATATATATATATATATATATATATATATATATATATATATATATATATATAATTAGTTTTTTAAAAACCAAGCTATGCAGAGTNGTCTACCCTTTAGTTCTATTCTGTGCAGTAAAAACACCACAATGCTATATAGTTATATAATTTTTGTGATTATGAAATTATGTATCTGTATTTTTCCCCATTGTAAAGATGAAGTCGTTACTGTAGTTAAAAGGAGTAAGGGTCAAACACAGGAAAACATCCAAGATGTAAAAAAATAAAAAAAATAAAAAAAATTATCAGTTCTCCACAAAGACAGATTCAGATTTTTTTAGTGCAGAAATGTGTATGTAAATAAAAATAACTGTTTCATTATTAGTTTGTACAGTATTTCTTGATTTATCCAATGACATTTTGTAAAGTTTCCACCCCTTTCAATTTGTTAAAAAGTTAATCCCTGCATCAGGTAATAAAATTTAAAAGTATTATAATAACTGATTTCCAGAGACCACTTCAGCGTCATTACTACCAGGGCTCTGATGCCCTGATCTTTGTTGTCGACAGCAATGACAGGGATAGAATGGAGCAGGCAAGGGACGAGCTGCACAGTATTTTGTCAGAAGAGGAGATGAAAGAGGTGGTCCTTCTGGTTTTGGCCAACAAGCAGGATGTGGCCAGTGCCCTCAGCAGTGCTGAGGTGGTTGAAGCCCTGGGGCTGAATGCCATTAGACACCAGTGGTGTAAGTATTTTTAAATAGATTGAATATAATTCTTATTACTAGGATTCACACATAAATTATACAGTTGTTGAATATGTTTACTTTACAAGTCTTAAAGGATTCATGCATAAATTTTACTGATGTTAAATATGTTTATTTTATTAGGAATCATGCATAGAATGAGTATCTAACTTTTAAAGGACAGCTTATAATAAAATATTTAACTAGAATGTTGACTATAAAACTTGATGTGAAAGGGGCCTTTGAAGTTAATGTTGACAGCAAGCCTTGTTAGTATCAATAGATTATCAGGTTTTCTCTGGAATCCACATTATTCTTGACCATGTAATTATAATAATAAAAAAATAATATTTATTTATCTATTGTGATCTTTTTCCACTAGATATCCAATCTGCGAGTGCCATAAAAGGTGATGGATTATTTGAAGGATTAGACTGGCTGACAAACACACTGGCCAATAGAAAGATGGAAGAAATGCTCGTCAACCCTGTCAATCAGACTGTTTCCAAGGCAACAGGATTGGCCAAGGAGGGGGTGGGTCACATTGCCAAAAGGTTGCTGAAAAAGTGGTTCACTTGAACACTTGTCAAGTGAATAGGATCTTTTTAATTGATTCACCTTGAGGAGAGGAGGAGAACCTGATGCAAATTTTGATTCACAGTGGACCTTTCTGAACCCCTCCCACATCCCACCTGCACCCCCGGCTACAGGCTTGGGATATTAATAACTTAAGGACAGTTTGTTACTGTACATCAAGTTAAATGTAAATAGTTCTTCATACTTATCTTATTTCTATTGTTTCTGTACAGTGGAATTTTCAAATAAATGTGTCAAAGTTACTGATAAGCTACTTGATTCATATTGCTTATTGACATTAAAAAAAGACAATTATGGTAAAAAGGAACTCCTTGACCTTAAAATAGCATGATGATATTTACATTGTGTCTAGGACTTGCCAGATTGTTATAGCTTTGGTAAATGATTTATCTTTTCAGTGGGGTAAAAGATCAATCTTTTAGAAACATAATTTTGGAATCATTGAAATATATACATATGTGTCACAGGCCAGATCCCAATCTAGTCCACTTCCTAAGTGGCCCAGACCACATGTTACTTTCAATAGAAGTTATGTGTAATAACAATTGAAGTTGCAATGTTAAAATTTATCTGTATTATTTCTTATTTCACAGTCAAGCATTTTTATGGTCTTTTTCTCGAAATTTGCAGTCAACAGACTGTATGTTTTTTTTTATGCCTTTGAAATTGTATAAAGTATATTTAGCCCTAAACAAATTAAAAACTCTTACTGTAATTTTTAATATAAATGATAAAACTAATGGTTAATGATTAGTGGGATAAATCAATTATTATATTAATATCCTGAAAAGTCCCAATCGTTATTGTTATTTCTTCATTACTCAGATGACTGTATCTATCCAAAATTTACTCCTTTTTCCATGTCCTGGTTGTCTTCCTTTTACAACTCTATGAACTTCTGAGATATTTGTAAGGGGCTGATCTGAATCTTTCCCCAGGAAGGTGAAAATGTTTCAACCCAAAATAAATCAGGCCCCAAATATATTCTTACTTCCGTCTGTTCTAGACATGTTGTCATCAGATGCAAACTGTACAGAGGCGCATGTGGGATGCGGTAAAATAGTCGTGTATACGTGCACGCGCACACACACACACACACACAACACACACACATGGTAAAGTTAATAACCGGACTCCACTTTTTTGCCTCTTCAAGCTAATACTCAAGATTTTAAAATTATTAAGGTTAAGCTAATTGTTCTGAAAGCCGTAGTCCAATATCCGCATTGTAATTAGTTGCCGTTCTCTGATCGACGCGGTTTTACAATTTTTAAGTTTAATTCGTTTCAATCGGTTTGAGATACAGGTAGAGTAAGACAAAAACTCCTTTATTTCTACGTACCTTCATCAGGTATTGAATTCAGACTTAGTCATGGAACGGATTTAAATGGAATTTTCAGGATAGGAAACGAGAAGGCCCAAGAATAAATGGATAGATTTTGGTTAAGATCCATAAATGAATTAATTAGTTATGTACAAAAATCATCCGATCTTATTGATAAAAATCACAAATTCGTCACTGCTCCTCAAAATATATAGTTTGTGAAGATACAGGAGTCCTCCACAAAATTTACTTATTTATTTATTTATTTTTGAATGGCCCACATGCATCCAGACATTGTGATTCAAATGTTATTCTGTGGAATGACCCACATCACAGGTATACTGCACGACCTACTTTCGGTCTATTTTAGGCCACGAGACCGCTGTTGCGGCGGAGGTCAATAAACACCACGTTCAGTTCAGTTCAGATGATGGCGTAGAGACTCTGTGTAATAATAAGGTAATGTATGTCAGTGTTATCTTGGTGTCGTGTACCCTGATATTCAGGCTCTTGGTGGTCATCTTGTCGGTCAGCTTTCGTACACATATGGTTGCAAACAAAGCCCGAGAACAAGCGAAGACCAAATCTGGATACTGCCGACACGCTTCGTTTGTGCAATGTTTATACATGCAATCCACGGTTTGTGCTGTCTGTGTCATGTAGAAATACGTGGATGGTAAATTTCACACTTTAGTAGGCCCTATTTGTTACACCCGTGCATACGCATTGAAGTTATATGTAAGCGTAAGCAAGGTGAATGTCATAAGAGCGCCAGAAGTAGGCTACAAAGGCACAGCACAGTGCATCGAGTGTCTAATGGGGTAACGTGTGCAACTCGTTACCGCACCAACAAAACCTGATACATACAGTAGGCTTCTTTCTGTTCTCGTCATCCTGAACAACATCTGGACCTCAGGGTTTGACACTTGTAACTTTTTTTCGATACTGGTCCGAGATATCGGTAAATATTGCAAGGATGATTTGACATATGACATTTTACTTGCTGTTTGGGTCAGTGACCCCATCGATTCATTGGCCATAGCTTGGTTTTCAGTGGTCCAGGGCTTGTGGGCCACCCTTAATGTCACCCCCCCTCCATCCCCCAAGACTGTCCTATTTTCTCCCCGGGTCTCAAGATAATCTTCTCTTCGAACACGCTGGGGACGGAGTGAGGGATGGATCATTTCTGGGGGTGAAGGGGTGTGCAAGACCTGCAGAATTTTTTTACCCCCCACCCCCCGCCACTCCCACAACCTCTTTCAAAGGAGGTGTTATTGCTGGCTGAGAGAGAAAGAGAGAGAGAGAGAGAGAGAGGGGGAGAGAGGGGGGGGTAGTAGGTTTAAACAGGTATAATCCCTTAACCAGAGAGAGAGAAAGAGATAAGAGAGTTAGTTAGTAAGTAAACGGGTATAAACCAGTGAGGTAGGTACTTAATAATAACAACTGATTTTTTAATAAATATTTTTTTCTTCAGTCAGCAGCTAATATTTATAAGTAATATTACCTCCAATATTTTGATGTATAGGTCTCAGAGCATCTTCATCAGGAATGAGACTCTCCAGGTTATATTAGCTGCCATAATTTGTTGTCGATTGAAGAAAAATTACTTCGTTTGTTTAACCTAACACAGCTGATAAAATTCTTCTCTGACCAACTGAATTTTGGTTTTATAGGGCTGGGGGAATGATATATCAGACATGAATATTGCCCAAAACGCAACGCGGTGGGCCTTGCTGCGCCGCCTGGTGAACTGCCGTGAAAACGCGTCACTATTCTTCAGTGCGAGAACCCAAACCAACAGAGCCATCCACACTGAGTATATCCAGCCCCTGGTACGCAGCGTCTACTTTCCAAGTTTACAGGCAATCAAATCTGGGCAGATACCGGAGATCAACCCGGATATCGTCGTCCTAGACATGGAGGACACGGTCCCAATGGCCGAGAAGGACTGTGCGCGACCTTTGTTTCTGAAAATCATCGAGTCCTGGCACCGCCCGCAACCGCTTTTCGTTCGACTAAACTGCGCAGACGACTATCTGTTAATGTTGAAGGACGCCAACACCCTGTCGCATATCAACGTTGCTGGGTTTGTTCTCCCCAAAGTTCAGCGCGGGAGCGCTTTCGAGGAGTACGAAGTTGTGGTCCGGGAGCAGGAATCGAGATTAAAACTTCCGCTCGGCACTTTTCGGTATATTCCGATGATAGAAACTGCCGAGGGATATGCCAATGCTTTCTCAATAGCCAGTGGAGGTTTCGGCAGGAATTTTGCTGTTGCTATTGGTAACAATGACATATCATTTGACACCCAATCAGAGCCTCTCAGTTCTCTGATACAGACCTTGCGGAATCAGGTGAGGCAGCTTTTTGATGAAATACCTAAATTAGGCTGGCCATAGCATATTTCAGTTGGATTTTAGCATGTTAATATTGATTTTTGCTAATGAAATCAATAAATTAGTAAGTGTTATTTATTAATTTTTTTAAAATTTATTTACACTTCATTATTTTTGTCCTTTCTTTATCTTCACAAAATGTGTTTCGTTTCGTTAACCTGTACTTGTTTTTNGAAACATTTTTCTTTGCCACGTAAGCGTGTGTTTAATTTAGAGACTCTTAATACTCTAATACACGTGTTTGATATCTATTCAGTATGAATGTAATGTCTGACTAAACATTTTCAATATTTTCACACGCAGGTAACTTTTGCCGCCAAATCTGGAAACATCCCAGTTTTATGGGGCGTTCATTTAAACGAAGACGATTATGGGACCTTCGAGCGCATTTGCCTGGAAGCGAAGGCTTCTGGATGTGACGGCGGAATCGCTCTGTCGCCTGCGCATGTCACAATTTTGAACCGGGTATTCTCGACATCGCCGAGTGAAGCCGAAGATGCCCGAATGAGAGTCGATTTCAAAAAATCGAATCCAGGGGTGTCCTATCACAGATACCCGCAGTCCACAAGGACAATTTTGGCGCTGCCTCTTGTTAAAAAGGCGGAGAATATTTTAGAAAGGATTGAGAAGGAAAGGTTATATGACGCTGAAAAGAAGAAGGGCATTCGTAACGACCGAGATGATTTTGAAACACCCGCCTCGGTCACGATTCCGTCACGTGTTCCCGAAATTTTCCCAGGAGGAGAACCAAAATTCAACACGTGGGAAAAAGAGCAGACGATTGTAGCTCCCTTTGAATTAACCATAGATGGCGCAATGATGACACTTTGGGACAGTTCCTTTTATCAAAACAGCCTTCTTTGCAGCAGTGACGAATTTTCTAAAAGCTGCGGTTTGGCAGCGAGGCAATTACCACTGGGACTTTTAGGCATGGTAGCTATTGGGATGTCAGTCAGCACGTAAGTGTATATCGTTGTATTATTATTATTAGCCCTTATAAGGTTTTAATGCGGCGCACTTGTCAGATCCATTGGTGTTTATTTGTAAAGTGAAGATATGGCGTATTATGAAGCGTTCGTGTTTGCATGCAAAGCACGGGTTTGATGTACTAACGTCTTTAATATTCGTGATGTACTAGTACAGAGTGAGTAGCAACTAGTACAGAGTGAGCAGCAACTAGTACAGAGTGAGCAGCAACTAGTACAGAGTGAGTAGCAACCTACTGGGCCAGATTATTCTGTGTAAAACCATATGACTCACAGCCATACATTATTATACATTATTAGCAATTCTTGTTGTAAATGATTATACACATACAGTCATTGATACTCATTCCTATAATATATATTTTAAATATATTTACACAAAAAGGTCAAATGTTCAGAGCCTTTATATGGTTTATTTTGTACTTGTACTTTATAAGGTTTATTTTGTACTGTATTCATGCTAAACATTTGAAAACGAAAATGTACTGTATTGTTTTACATTTTTTTGGTTATTGGTTTCATCGCACACATCGTTAATTCAAGAACTAAAGTATCGTTTTAGTTTCACAGAGCACTGCCGTTACCATCTTGGCTTCAAGAATCTGCGACAGTTACATCCGATGTCACCAGGTGTCACTGTGAGAGCTGTCATGTCAGTCCTTGATGTGAGACGCGCAGGTAAAAGTGGAACATTGCTTGTAGGATGTGACAGAATTCAATACGGCATGGCAGTTAGATATTCTATTTCTATACTATTGGAGCGCTTATACTCCGTATTTCAATATAACTGTTTTATATGGTGTTTTGATAACGCCTACTGAAATGTGTTACAAGAGGAATCTGGAATATTTTAAGGTAGTGTCAAAATAGCAGTGTAATACATTTAATCTCAACTTCACTTCATATTTATTTACAATTTGCTCAATCACCGAACTCGTATTTCTTGGAGTTTATTTTTTGTTGTTGTTGCTGTAGGTAATGAAGGGAAATACGACGTAGTGACGTCACGGCATGAGCTCACAGATACGAGCGGCATTTCGTTACTGAGTGTTGACAAAATATCCATGTTTCCACAAGGCATGTTTCCAAAAATACAACCAAGTGCAGAAACGAAATCGGAGACATCCGCCGTCAAAGTCATTAGTAAACTGAAGGTAAGACGCCGTGAACGAGATCAAACGAGATCAAGATTGTAGACAAAACTGTATTTTGTACTCATAAAGTGTAATCTAATGCTATTCTCTACCTTAGATTGACTTGGTTTTGACGTAGTTATTGCGCTAAAATCCTCGCCGGACACAGAGAAGAATAATGCACAGTATGTTACTGGTGAATAGCCAGAGAAATATCTTGTCAAAAAACCTCCTCTGAGGCCCTGTTTGACGGCATTAACTCGTAGCTTTAATATACCGTGCATAGTGCAACATTTGCCCTTTTAACAGGTTCTTATACCACGTACCTTAGGGGTATCTGAGATATAAGCTATTAATTGTTGGCAGGATACATACGTTTTTTCACGGTATCATATGTAGTGTTAATTCTCTTACCAGAGAACTGTGGTAGATGGCGCCAAAGACTGCTCAAAATGCCCGTTTCACGAAGCAGCTGCTGTCGAGGTTGGAAAGGTAACGACAGCCCTTGACTTTTGTAGTCTTTCATATAGTGATAGTTTCCTGATAAAAAAAATATAGTGTTTGTGAGGTGATACAACATTTAGTTTTTGCTATGGTTTTCAAATTGAAAATAAATGCATATCTTTGAAATAGCGATATCTTTTGTGTCAAAGTGATACTCACTGTGAGTTCGATCAGCGCCATGGGCCTTCATTTGGCAGTCTTTATAATCTCCTAGACCCCTAGAATTTATTTCTCTCCTGATTACTTCAAATGATGGTTTCTAAATATCATGTTTTTCTCCATGAGGTGTACGCTCATCGCCTTGTCAAAGTGCTGACAGACGCCGAGTCACGTGGTCTCTCCCATTTGATGTGGTTGACCAATCCGCACCACTTTAACATAATGAGGGTAAGTTAGTTATGACGCCATAGTTTCCAAATGAACTGAGCTTGGGATTATTTTCATGCATAATTTGCTTTTTTATGTATATGCTCCAAAAAGTGTCCCTAGAAACTGTGTAAACACTGCATTGGCACAATAATGGTAAAACGTGTGCTTACTAGTAGCTTTCATGATATTGATATTGATATCAAAAGCATTAATATCATGTCGTTGTCCTCTGATTATGGATTAAAATGTTAGACGTAGAGCTAATGACCATATAGACTGACACATTTGCCTCTACATTTGAATAAAACATGTGATCACGTGTATCCTACTTTTTATTTGCATATTTTTTTTTTCAATTCAAGTTTTCTCATGCCGAAATAGTGGTACCAGGCCCATTTGTCATGGCTGCTACCATTGCCAACACTGGTCTAGACTATGGCTACGTCATGTACGAGGAAATTACGTCATGTACCAATCCAAACCGTGTTAATGTGGTAAGTGAAATCTCGTTTTGTAATAATCTGGATTTCAAACGCCAAAAATGGCCCTACACGGTTTTGTAAGATATACCAGTTTAGGTAATGATTACATCAGCATTCGTCTTCAAAATCTAAAAGAAGAAGTAAAACTGAGCAACTTTTTAGTGTTACAAAATTAACATCGCTGACCAATGTTTTAAATCCTTTATTTGATATATAATCTATTTTCTATTTTGTTCTAGGGGGACATGATCAGCTCGCTCTCATGCGTCACAGAGGTCAAGGCCGTGGACGGTAACCCAGGTAACAATAACATTAAAACGTGGAATAACATAGCGATGCCAGTTTCATGGCCTCATAAAGGACGCAGAAAGAACGACGTCCAGTGTAAAGGGGGCTTTAATGAAGAATGAACGTTTAATTCTGAATATGATCAGATAATTATGAAGAACATAAAGGTTGAAGTTGGTAATTTAGATTCCAATAGCATCCATATGGCTACAGTTTCTTATTTGAGATATCTGGAAACTATTTCGAGAAACCTTAGTGCCACGAAATACTTGAAGTTAAAATGAAAACTTTTTTAGCATCAGTTATCACTTTAAACAAATTGTTATCCGGTTCTCCAAATGTTATACAATCACGATTAAACCTACGTGACAAGTGCACGCCCTAATATAATTGTGTTTTCCTTTTTTTATCAGATTTAGAAGAATTGACGATGCGCCTCTATGGGCTTATTAATATTGACACGGAAGATATACTGCATATCAACGTGCCAGGTGATGTTTTAGAAAAAGAAGACTTTAAGGCATCAGAAATGGAAGAGGTATTCATGTTATCAATTAATTCATTTGTGTAGGGGTATGACTATTGTGTAATACTGTTATAGTGAAGAATAACGACGACGGTCTGGAGCTTTTGAACGTTTATTCACCGACTCACTTTTCATACAATTTTACAAGTATTTATACTCAAATTCTCCGTATTGATCTGTAATTATGTTTTTTTTCATTGTTTATTTGATTTCCAGAAACTCTCTATTCTCATGTTGACTTTACCATAGAACATTCCCTTATTAGGCAATGTCTAAGAGCCTTGTTTTCAACTAAAATTATCAAAAATACTATTTGAATTACTCATATTTGAATCATATCCAAAACTCAGTTATCATATGATAAACAGTTGATCGAAATTAAAGTCTATTATGAAATTAACCAATCACATAAACTGTTACTGACTTTGACCTTTTCAATCTTTTTCTGACACTAAAAACTTGTTGACTCTTGATGAAACTTAATTTACACTCAATACCACTCAAACTTTTGATTTATTTGATTTCCCTTTTATTACTAATTGTAATTGGTGTAAGCGTAAGTCATTAACTTAACAAAAATACCATTAAGTATGCAATTATTTGTATTGAAAAAAAAAAGAAGCTTGAGGTTACGATTGCTAACCAATGCATGGTTTTAAAAGACTTTGTTGTAATGGAAAAATTAAAACTTTTAAAATAAAAATTATATTTAAAAATGTTGATTAAATATTTCTACAAGAGATGGTATTTCCGCCAATGAATCACCCACTCTTTAAGTGTGGTGTGTAACATTTAGGAAATTGACATATCATATTTAATTAAAATTAAACATTCAATCCATTTTATTTTGCAAAAAAAAAAAAAAAAATAATAATAATAATAAATAAATAAAAAATAATAAAAAAATAAAACCTGCTGCCGTATTTGCACTTGCGTATTAAATTCGTTTAAAATGTCGTCGGCAAGATAAGCTACCCACAATCATTTTTCTTCTCCCCCACCCTAGTTATACATGCGATTTCAGAAAATGACCTGTTTTTTTTTTTAAACCTTCATTCGATTACATTTAAACACGACCAAATGTTTTTTTTATTTTTAGATTCTCCGAGTCAACTGTCCTGCGCTCTTTCACAAAGTGGCGTGCATAATGACGAGGAAGATGATTCGATTTTCTCCAAGTTCTGAGATCTCGTAGATTGTCACATATTCCAGCTCATAATTATGGCAGCACATTTAAGACATATGGTCCCTGTTTAGTGCCCCGTACTGAGATTGCTGGAAGTATAAAAATTCAAATCCTAGACCTATTTCCATTATATCTCACTCATTGGTGTGTTTGAACATGTACTCATAAAAAACAACTTAATGCCTTCACTGCTGTCATAACTAATGGCTATCACTGTTTGGAATATACATTATGGGTTTGGTGATATAATCCAACTATTTCTTGTATAGACCTTATTCAGCATTCATTTCTGAATCATCTAGTTTCCCCTTCTGCCACTTTCAGCACCTCTTCATGCCATCCTTTTCACCAAAAGGATGTAAAGATCGAGCCTTGGTTAACTCCTCTGAGGTGCTACCTGCTAACAGAGGTCATCTGGGTGATGACGTCATTTTTGTTGGAATTCTTGGTGTGCACAGCACAGCAATGTGTGCAGAATAGCCAGAGAAATGCGTCCCACCTTTTTTTTCATTAGCGAATATTGCGAGAACCTTGAACTTCATTTCTTCTATCTCGTTTCTCCCATGTGTATGATATCGGTAAGATGGCACTCTTTAGCCAGCAGGGTGATGACACACATACACACCCACACACAATTAAAATTAATAAATAAATAATAAAAAAACAAACAAATGACATGTATCAACCCCGACTCCGAGTTTCACGGGCATACCCAGAAGGTATGCCCGCTCGCCAGGAGGTTTTTATTTGAAAATGGGTTTTTAGCCCTTTATCTACACGGCGTGACGACACTTACGTCGCGCGCCGTGTCAGTTACGTCACCTTATGATGACACATGGTAATTGATTATTACAGTTTTTTTTATTTAGAGTATCTGGTGTTACCATTATTAACAGTTTTTCATCCAGGCAAAGGTTGCATAGGTGCTGATTTCTCCTTTGTGGCGCTGATTTTTTATGACGTCCCATCTAATGTCATACTGAGTTTTACTTTCTTTTAATTTCCAAATGTATTTAGTTTCTACAGCATGTTTTTTGTCCCAAAATGACTTAGTGTGATTATTATATCTCAACTTGAATTGCCCACCACAAAGGCCTATATATTTCATGCATTTGTTCTTTGTAGTAACCAGTAACTGTTGCTTGGTACACAATATTGTTAGACACGTTCTCCTCTCAAAGGACACTTGCTGGGAAATCTACAATTACATTTCTTATCTTGAGTACTAACTGACATATTTTTTTAGAATTTTCTTGTTGTGACCGTGAATAATTTGCTTTATGTTTTTTATACGACAGTTACTAACTTTTACTGTGGATCTGTTAAATAATCGGTAAAGCTTGCTTCCGCGAGGGAAATGTTTGTCTAGCAACTGGAGGAATATATGTCCAATTTTCGTTCTAACATTTTTAATAAGGTGGGTTGAACAAAATCACTCTTCTGTTGCGTCTTTTCTTTTCACTGGGGCGAGAATTGTTTGTTTTAAAGTTATTACCCAACGACCTTACGTTATATCCCGCCTTTTGAAGCGCCGTCGTATATACGTTATCTGATCCTTCTGCTACCATCCCGCCAGACGAAAGGGATTGCAGTCTTTCACCAATGGCTTTAGGAATGTTCCTTGTGATTGCAGGGGGGTGATTTGAGTTTTAGTGAACATAGATCGGCTGGGCGTTCAGTTTCACGAACGGCCTGTGTTTCCCGGATTTTAAGTCTAATTTAACATCAAGGAAATTAAACTGCTCTATCGTTGGTGGATACAGTGATGTTAAGGCCATACGTTTTGAAGAGCTGGACTAGATCCTTTCTCATGCTGTCATCTGCGCTTCCACCGCAAGATTTCATCACGGCGAGGCCGTCATCC
The DNA here is from genome assembly GCF_001039355.2 of Lingula anatina. Next base: position 127,808 of record NW_019775975.1, read on the forward strand.
CTATATAGTCCTACCGATGTAACGGGCGCTGCTATGCCGGACATCTTCGTCGGTTCACATGTTTCTTCCTGTATCCTATCCAGCAGAAACAATCCGACTAACTCGCAAATTTCAGCGCCATCATAGGCTCCCATAGAAATATATTAACGGGAGGGGGAGATACCTCTCTGTTCACATTATAAGAGAAATATTTGTGAATATATAACGAATTTTCACCGTGACTCCAGTAAAGGGTAGTGAGGTTTCAGCTATGTCAAGAATGTCTTAACCGTGCCTTGAATGCGACCTCTGCAAATAGGACAAACTTTTAATGCAACGACACAGCTACCACAACAAACAAGGTGACCGCAAGGTAGAATGACGGTCGAAATCTCGGCATCTAGGCAAATTTTGCAAACTTTTTCCTCTCGGAGGCGACGGTTTTCTTCTAAAAGTGTGACTTCGTCAGCAGGGTCTTCTTCCTTGCCTGGTCCGTTTTTCATAGCAGACATCAGGAAACTGTTGGGTGATTTCAGTGTAGGTAGTGGCGGAGAGTTTGTCACAGTCTCTCGTTGCAACGCATTTTCATCATCTGTGTTTGGATTGGTAGCGCCTCTAGGTAGAGACGGGTCTAATTCGCTGTCCGATTCAGAAGAGTCGGTTGGTATATCTTTGTCTTCTATTTCATATAAATAGTCCATCAGCTCTTCTGCATTGTTGAATTCTTTCCCTGTGTTTAAGAAAAAAAAACGAAAATGTAAGTGGAAATTTTATTTTAAAAGTTACATATTTTCTGTAACTAAGCTTATGCTTTTGGCGCTTCTGGTTACATTAAAACTTGGGAAACATATAAATTAGGAATAATTACCTGTTTCTCTCCAATATCGTCTAATCCCCTTGCGCACTAAATCCTCGGAGAAAAACGGTAACACTGCACGTACGAACGGTCTCGTCATGTCAACTTTCTGTTTCTTTTTAGAAGGCTTTGCTGTAGAGTTGCTAGGCAACTGTGGTGTCGATTTGTTATCTAGGTCTGCAGAAACAGCGAAGTGGTTCTCGAATGTTTCAATCTTATTTCCAGAGTGCTCGCCACTACCCTAAGACATTTTATTAATGGCAGGGTTTTTATATAAACGATGCAAATATATAGAATCTTATTTCATATTTCATATTTCTGGAACACAAGCTCAGAAATTCCCAGCTATATAGACAAGAAAATAATCATAAACTTTCTTTAGATTGGTAAGAGTGTGAAACTTTTTTATTTCTATTATATGAGTTTATTAAGACTTAATCAAAAACTCCACGCAGGACAACAGGCCACCTTAGGGTCCGGTTATTATATGAGTCGGAGGAGAGGTGGGGTTGGAAGAGAAAATGGGGAGCCCTGAAATATTTTAGCAGAAATGGGAGGGTGGAGTGGAATTTATATGAATTCAAGTTTTGTCAACTTTCAACTTAGCTTTTCTTTAATTTTTATTAAAATTTGCAATTATAATGAAATGTTTCTTACACCCTTTTATATCATGCGTCATATTAAATTAAAAGAAAAAAACAGGATTTTCTCGTCGAAACTCATATTTAACAGATTCTCCGGCATTTCCCCCGACTAACCAACCATACGCAAGAAAGCCCCCCCCCCCAAAAAAAAAAAAAAAAAATAAATAAATAAATAAAATAATAATAAACACGCTTACTCACGAAGTTAAATGTAGAACAGTAAATATGGTTACTTTTTGCGGTATTGATTAAGGCTATAACTGTCAATTTATGTTTAAAAAGTTTTAATGGAAAATGGGAGAGGGACTACCTTAGACGTTCCGGAGATTGCTGTCTGTATCTGAGCTAGATGCTGCTGAACGAAGGCACAGTTTGGAAACCATACTTCATGCATTTCCCAGGGTTTGTCATCGACTTGCCAGTTGCACATCCCTCCGCCACATTGGAAACACTTGACACGGTCGCCCACGCCCAGGTAGTAAAACCCGGCCTCGGAGAGTTCTCTGGGTCTTTGACTTATTCCGGGCGGCCATCTGGAAAAATAAAGGTGACAGGTTTTTAGCTAAATGTAAGTGTGAAAAGATAAAAGCAACAGATCTAACAGTGTTTCATGCAGTCTTCTTGGACCTTTACCAGCAGATTAAGGCTCCTTAGCAAAATTAAGCTTAGCCTCAAAGAAAGTGTCCCGTTTGGGAGATATTTTACGGAGGATTGTGAAGTTGAATGTACTCGGCGAGAATCCCTCCAAAGGTGTATCGATCCAAGTAGACCCAATGTTATTGGGAACGCACCCTAAGCTCAAGGTTAACTGTATTGTTAACAGAGTAAAATGTATCGTATTGCATTAAGACATTTACCTCTGAAAGGTGGCCAAGCGGACCCGCACGTCAATCAGATCTGGGCGTGCTGGGAGAGGTAGTGCCAAACAGGTACCACTTGGGATAGGCCTAACGTTTTCTAACTGAAATTGATTCTCTTCAAGGAAAATCTTGACTGCATCATAAAATTGAGGATTGTATCGATATTGAATGACGAACTCGCAGCGAGGAAAATGTCGCACGTGCTCCCCAACGCCCGTGTCTCCTTTTTCGAAATTTCGCAGCGCCCCCTTGCAACTTGACACACATTTCACCATGTCGTCAGTGCCGCTGTAAACAAACATGGCGGCGGCTAGGTCGGCTGGAGAAACGGGACTGGTTGCAGGCCACTTACTGTACGTTCTGAATCTTAAAATGGCCTCATGTTTGTCAGAATCAGTCAAAATGTCCTGAAGATAATAACTAGAGCGCCTTCTCCAGCGGTCGCCATAACCATTTGCGCCAAGTGGTGCGCCGTAGGAAGGTCGAGTGAAATGGTTTGTGGCCAGTGATTCCTCGCACGTTTGACCATAGTTATAAGGGAGTCGGTGAAGATTTGCTGCGGCACCAAAACTGCAACAATCCGTAGTAGGCCTATCCATGGACTATCAAAAGATTGCCAGCAACTCCATGTCAATTTTCCGCTGTGGATCGAATCTGAAATATTATATCGAATTCCTGTTTGATAAACGCACAGTGTTTATCAATAATTAATCCAATTATACTGGGATCTTTTCTTTTATGGAGGACAAATGTTAATGGACGACGAATGCATGTCTTAGCATTCTGATAGAGAAGACACACAATAAAGCATGTACGATTGCATATGATACGTTCAATTACAGCGAACGAGAAAATTTGTTAAGGGGTTGGAGCAAAAGGTCAACATATTAAGAAACCGCCAAAATGTATTGTTCTCAAATCTTTTGGTTACTGCCCCTTCCTCTAGCCTTCGACCCTTTATTGCTATAGTATGATTACTTTTTGATAATTTATTCGTATTAAATGGACCTTTCCACCTCCACATCTGTCTTGGGTTTGTTGGGAGTTGTGGTAGAAAGGGGAAACCATTGCCTTTATCCTTTTGTCTTTTCTCACTAAGTTATTGAGAAAAAAAACTTAAAAGGTTGCGATTGCAGTTAATAAATCAATAAATCAAAATGATCACCTTAAAATATTGATTCAAATCTTTCGCTTAACAGAATACAAAGTTAAAACATCAACACCGACCCATCGATTTCCAAGCATAATTGACTACAAGTGAAACCGCGTCAGGGGGCGTGCTCATGAACTGAAATCCATGCTACTGACAATTTACGACCATGTCATGGCTCATACATTTCATTCATTTTATTTGCATTGATATATCGAAGGCTCTGTTCACAACCAAGTTGATAGGCAGACTAATTGATCCGTGGATCAAATATGGCGCGACCCACTTGAAAGGTTGCCGCTGTTTAATTGCTCTGCTTCTACTGGAACGGTGCGCGAGGGAGGGAGGAAATCAACTAGGGGATTATTGAGCACCAAATTTAATTCGCAGAAAATTTAGTCCGCACATTAGTTGGTTGTGAATGGCCCCTAAGACAAGGGCATTCCTTAATTTTTAAGATGGTCTTCACCTGCATCAGGCTTACAGGTCTAGAACGTAGTACCCTTACCATTGCTCTGTAGTAAAATGTGTTCCCCTTTACATACCAGAGTTTTGTTTGAAGATTTAAGTCCCAAAATGACATCATTCGACCAACTGGGTGATTCTTAGGAGCATTTAACGTACGGTGGAGACCTTACAGTCCAGCCGGCTATCCAAGAACCAGCTTGAATATACTCATAGAAGGAAGAGACGTGTTGTGTTTAGGTGCCCTAAGACCTCATTCCCAGAGATTAGATCGATCCAACTAGATCGACCTAACTCCCTGGGGGTTCACGCTAAATAGCTGTCAGCCGGGCGGGCATGAAAGTTAATTACCCCCTTACAGCTTGTAGTAGGCGGGACGGACGTTTCAGCCGGATTATCTGACAGTAATCTAGTGAGACCCCCCACGGGGATAGATCGATCTAAAATCTATGGGAATGCGCCCTAAAGGACACGATGCTTAACAGAAACCTCGTCGACACAATACGTCTTGTCTATTTTATATCTGCCTCGCTTAAAATTTGCTCTGCAGTTTTTGACCTCCTGCCCCTCTCTTTAAAAAAACCGTGCATGAAACCAGACACGCTGGATTGGCTCCCACGCTTTTATCGTACCTTATCTCACATAGGCCAAACACCTCCTAAAGATAACCTGAATCCCAGGCAGGCCCGTAGCCAGGGGGGTCCTGGGGGTTCGAAAGAGCCGCCCCTTTTGCTGGGAAAAGGTCCACTCTGGGTAAAATTTGATCTAGGTACATGAAGGTTTAATGGGAAAAGGTCCACTTTTTCAGAAAAAGAACCCCCCTTTTGTAATTGCTGGCTACGGGCCTGCCAGGATACAAAAACTATTAAGAGATTTTACAGAGTATAGCTATCTATGGAGGAGACATGATCCGATGGCAAGCCCAGATTTCAGAATAATGGCTAAAACTGCCATTTTTGTGAGAAAATGAAATATATTATATTTCTGTGAGTTGTTTACAGTGTTTTAATTGTGAAATATATATCTCATACGAAGAATTGTTATCCCTTAAAGATTATTGATGGAATTCAGGCAGAGTATGAGTGAAGGAAGTATGGGTAAATACTGTGCCTCAGCTTTCCTTGGTTGATTACTTTGCACTCGAACAAATGAATAATGAACTAGCTACTTTTGTTTGATAAATTGCAGTTACCATTAATTATGCCTTAAACACAACGTGCTATCTGATTAATGATTACTTTATACAATACGACTATCAGTGCAAATGATATACTAACAAGTTTTGTGGTCATATTTCTTCCAAACGGTGAAGTCTCGCGATTATGCGCAAATCAAACGAGAATTTTCGGAATTTAGAGGAGAATGCACCAACTTTGAACAGCCCAAATGAAAAAGCAGATCATGTAACAGAAGAGGCAAAAAGCATAGCGCTAGTTGTCATCAGACTGCCACTAAAACATACTTATGGGTGACTCCATTGTCAAGATCAGGATACAGCAGAATTAACAAGAAAGTCCCACAAGGAAGTTCTGTAGTGGAGAAAGGCACGAGGCAGTGGACATGCTAATAAAATTGGCCACAGCCAATACCATGAAGATCACGAACACCGTCCAAGGTAGCAAGAAGATGGACATGGACGGGAAGACGAGAAATGAAATTGATTGCACCATGCCAAATAGACCGAACTTCTTTACTGATGTGAAAGTACCTCGGTACTAAACAGACTGAACACGGGAAACAATCACGGATAATATAAAAAAGAGAAGAGCGGCTGTAGCACTAAAATGTATATTCAAGAAAACAGACTGGCATGACGAGGGCATAAAAGAAGACGGTGCCACGCTCAACCATCTTAGGTTTGCAGATGACATTATAGGGGTAGGAGCTGATGCAAATGAGCCTGAGGGAATGCTATAGGTCCAAGCAGCTGAAAGCCTTAGAAATGGGCTAAAATGAATACCAGCAAGACAGATGTTATGATTGGGCCACTAGCCATCCCCTGAACAACAATGGACATATAGAAGCAGCAGAAGAGTGTCTGTATCATGGGCAAAGATTCAGCCTCAGCGTCAGAACACTGGAGAAAGGAGTTCACGGAAGGATAAACGGAGGGTGGGCAGCGTTTAGGACGCACAAGAATTTCTTCAAGAGTAACCTCAGGGGCGGATCCAGGATTATTTGAAGGGGGGATGCAAAGCCGACCCTACCGCCCCTCTCCCCCCTTGGCGTTGGGTTCGGCTGAAGCTGAAGAAGGTGAGGGGTCCCGAGATTTTTGGTATTTTAGAGGGCGATTGGTGCCATTTGGTACGGTTAGAACTATGATTCAGCTGGTTAAAATTCTGATTTCAGGAGGGAACTATTGGTGTGATTTTTTAAGAAAGGACCCCCTGACCCCCCCCCCCCC